>JBBMJY010000006.1:10729822-10795303 GCA_037833715.1 Toxotes lorentzi
AAAACTTTGGGAAGGGAAGAAAGGAAAAGGGAGGGGGGGATGGAAGGGGAAAAAAAAAAGAAAAACGGGAATCCTTTTTTTGGCCGTTCCCCCCCCCCCCCCCCCCCTCCCCGCCAGCACTTCCCCTTATATCTGAGCTGAGCTCGGCACCGGTTTAATAATGCCACTCAGCTAAAACCTGAGCATTTGCAGTAAAGCTGCTAGTAGAAACAAACCAAAAACCAAGAGAGAGAAAGAAAGAGGGGAACAAGTGACAAAGTGAAAAGAATGAGATGCAGAAAATGCTTGTTTCAGGCGTTTCCATGCTGAAATCTCTGGACAAGAATGATCAGAAACAGTTTTACTTGTGCCTTTCTGTGTGTATACAGTATGTAGGTTCCACAGATCAGTGATGTGTGGCAGTGCAGGGGTGGAGAGGCTGAGCTCATTAATGAGCACCCCTTCAGGGTTTGAGGTTGCTGACCACGAGGAGAGATTTTTAACATTTGACCCTGAATGGAGATTGCTGTCAGGACACACTGCAACACTCAGCTCTCGTTGAACACACCAGCCAGTGGAGGAAAAAAAAACATGAAACACTGAAGGAATTAGGCAGTGGTGGGACAAACAGAGAAAACAATAGAACAAGAAAGAAATACGGAGAGGAAGAGATCAATAGTCGAATAAAGGCTATCTAAAGCCCAGGGACTTCAGAGTTTTTCTCATATTTCTGACTAGTTCATATCTGAATCGTTTCATCTACCCTGACACCCCAGGACACTTTCTCTTGCCCTTTCTTTTGTCTGACGGCGATGGAGCTACACAGATACAAGCAAAATATCATCCCTAAAAAAATATAAAACAGCCAATCTCCGTTCTTTTTCATCTGTCACTCTGTCAGGGGCAATGCTTCAAGTCAATTATTTTGCTTGGACGAACATACATGAAATGAAAAATGAAGAAATAAATGCAGAAACATTAAAAAAAACAAACAAAAAAAACAAACCGCTGCTCCAAGCAAAACGCTATTACAGCCTCTCTTTATCATTACTTGCTTACTCCTTTCTTTGCTCTGTACATCTGGTCTCACGCCCCAGGACCCTGTTGGGATATGAGTTGAGTGTCACTGAAATGGCCTGAGCAAAGACACAGGCTTCACAAGAAGCTCCCTCTGTGCCTCCAATGAGACAGACTTTAGTAATAACATTTCCAAACGGGGTGAGTCAGAGGCAGCTATGCAAACCTGTAGTAATTACTGCTGTGGGCCAGTGATAGCTCTGCCAAAATCTTGCTTTAATAACATGAAGTACTGAACAGCCCATGCATAAGGGAAGGAGGCAAAAATATAATAAAAAGCATTGCCGCTTTTTTTTTTCAGTAGAAAAGCGTTAATACCACGAGGAATGAGCTGGGGGGGTGGGGGGTGGGGGGTAGTAGAAGTGATGATGGGAATTAAAACAGACCTAATGTCAACACAAAGGCGTGAATGCTTTGTGAAGCCTCGGAGCATGGGGAGAGCTCTCTGGATATGGTATAATGTGCTGGCTACTGAAAAAGGAACAAGCTGTTTTCTCTTTGCCTTGAAGTGAAATAATGTCCCTAAAACAGAATTCACACACTTCTATTATCTCGGACAGTTAACTCAGAATTTGTGTCGATGTACCAGACTGTAGCACAGCCTCTGCTGCCGCTGCAGAACTTCTAGGCCTTGAAAGGAGTTATATGTGGTGATATCAAGTGATACTTCGCAAAATCCTCTTCATAAGTGCCTTAGAGATACTGGATGGGTCTATTTTCTGGCAGATGAATGTTGGCACTATGAAGAAAAAAATTTGAACTCACAATAACCTGAAAACCCACATATGGTCAAAAAAAAAAGTTTTCCCCATTTACCACCAGTAGGGACTGGTGGCATTTTCTTTGTGTTTCTCCCCACGTCATGCGTGTGGACAATACATGCAGCCATGTTTGCGCACACAATTTCCATCCAGCACACCTTGAGCAGACACAGGATTGTGCTGTCACCCTTATGTCACCAGGATGAGATTAGAGCTTGTGAGTGGCTCCACCTGGTTGTAGCTGCCTGTGACAGGTTGTGACCAGTTATGACAGCTAGCAGTACGTCTGGAGTGCGACTGCAATGGAGATGTGTTGGGAATGTCAGGTTAAGAGGTATCACGGTGAGACGAGTGTGTTTCTGTGACAGCCAGGTCTGAAAGATGAAGGATAAACATGTGGCGGCCAGGTAATGTGTATACTTGCAGGTGTTGCGGTCCCAGTAATGTCTGTGTGTAGACACTGACACACATAGCAAGGATATGAAACACCTGTCACGTCTTTGCAGTGACTTGAGCTTTGCATCTACCATTGTGCCCTGTACCTTCATGTAGACTGTCATTGACATGCTGCTGCAGAATGAAGTAATGTCGGGAGGAAATATACCTGTCAAGAGTACAATAACAGTCGTCACTAACATTCTGCAATGTCTCGGATAAACTTGCTGTAACTGGAAAAGAAGAGTCCGGTGTTTGGTCTTGTTTGTACTCAGCTTTTTTACTTCACAGAAGCTATTGAGAGATTCCAAATAAACTTTCTCCCTTATCTGGAAGTCAAATATGTAGATCTTCGTCTCCCTGTCCACCCCCACAGCCCCCACCCTCACCACCCACACTCGTTGTTCCCTCTTCTCCTTTCCTTTACTCCTCCAACTTCAGTAATCCATTTCCAAACAATGCACACTCAAATGGACTTGAGCACATTTACTTAAGCTGGAGAGAGTGCTCCATCAACATCCATTTAATGAAATCCTGAGAGCCGAGGAGATGGAGAGAGAGGCCGAGAGAGGAAGAGTGACACAGAGAGATGGGGAGAAAAATAGAACAAGGAAAAGGTGGCTGGTGACAGAGATGTTAGTTATTCAGACACCCATGGGAATGTCTGGTGGAGGCTAAAGACACAGGTCTTTCACCATAAAGACAATGAAGTCATGCTAAACTTGAAGGAAGCATTTGTGTTCTGAAGATCTCAAACCGTCCCACACAGGGTTTTTTTTTTTTGTTTGTTTTGTTTTTAGATTTGATTAACAAATGAATTCTAAACATTTCCCCACACTGTGTGGGAAGATAACAGAGGGGAACGAAAGAATACTGTACACCCAGAATAGCCTCGCATAATTGCTTCTGGAAAAATTCAATCATGATAAAGATTAAAATACGTATGCCTCATATTTCCAGGAATCTTCCGTCTTTAGCATTTTGATCCCATTTCAAAAATAATTTCTGCGAGGAACTGAAATCTAATCAGATCACAGTATATTTCACAAGACAAAAAAACCTGATATTTTACTATGTGAGTGATATGGCTCAGTTACTCCTTTTTATTTAGAGAGTGTGCTGATAACTATGGTCATCTAGGAGCTGCTGACTAGTGCTTATCAACAACTGCATTCCAGTCATGTATAACTCTATAATCTGATAAAGCTAGAGGGACAGGGGACGGAGGATGGGGGCTGGCGTGGACCACCGCGCCAGAATTGATAGAACGGTGACATGTTGACCTCTGCATGTTGAGCACTTGGTAAAACTGTACATTATAAAGATATCAAAAATATTGCAAATTGATTAATAAAAGCATACGCACTGCATGTTTCAGCCAGGAAAACAAAATCAATTTGACTTGACAAACAAGATTTAGTGCAGTACAGTGCAGAAGTTTTATGTCACGTCAAGTGAGAATAGTGAACTTACAGCAAATGTATTTTGTTACCATCACATTAATCTGACAACTAGCACAGCCCACATATTTTGCTGTCGTAGCTTTGCACAGCTTGTGGCAAACGTTAACGTTTAACAACTTGATGGTATTACAAACTGAAATGTTCATCTCTACACATGTCACGCAAAACACAGGCCTTGTTATGAGGTTTCTGGGCTCATTTCGAATCGATCCGGTGCAGCTCCTTCAGGCTTCAGGGAGGTAGAAGCTTTTCTGGCTTAAACATAGTTAAGGCTGTGCACCTATAATGTCATACAGTGGTGAGGATGCTATAGCAACCTAACCATGCAGATTTGTTTTTGTGTGACATTCTGAGGTTGTTAGCAATATTTTTGTCTTTCTTTATTTCATAACTCTACATGTTTTGCTTTCTGCACGATTAGGTTAAGAAAGAAAAAAAAATGCACCGTGTTTCTAATAGCATCATCATCTTATGCATCATCTGTGTATTATATGTTATTATTTACCCCCTATCCCCGACACCATTAGCACCTGACTGTGTTTTGTTAAACAGAAAATTAAACTCTCTCAAGGAATCTACACCAACAGACCTCGACATTTCTGGCATCTGCTGGAACCATCAAATTAAACCTAGCATGTATCAAATCTTACTGTTACTAGTCCATTCTAAAAAAGTAACCTTGGCCCCATGATTCCTAAACAGGTTTTGGAAAATAGGCAATTACATCTACCGTCTTATCAAACTGGAGCACAACCTGAATAGGCCTGATTTCTCCTTTAAAGCTGAGGCTAATTTAGTTCCTCATGATGTTAAAGCTACGGGGCAAGATAGTAATGAAGACTCCTCTAATGAGAACAATATGAAAAAAGCATTGGTCATGTTGGCACTTCATTTATTTATTTATTTTTAAAATGGATTTTAAAAAGCAGAGGTTCTTCTTATGAAGTCACTACTTTGGTTAACCAACAAATTAAATGTCCCTTTTGTAACTGCACTATGGTGGTTTTTTATTGAGACAGGCTCATCAACGGAGAAGGTATCCTTTTTTTTTACTGATTTAATTGTACACAAACCACTTCATCCTGCTCTGATGCAAATGCAGTCCAGCAGCCACAGATGGCAAATCAATGCCCACCTTATTCTGACTCTGGCAAACATGACAGAAGGTATAAATCAAGGTGGGGTGCTTTGGATGGTTGCTCTCTCTTTGATGCAGGGACCAGGTATGGGTCATTTCTTCCTCACTTGTTTTCTGAATCTATAACTCCTCCATATTCATTTTCCATTCCTGCTGTTACATTAACCAAAAACTGAACAAATTAAACTGAACAATCTAAATGAAATTAGCCTGGAAACATCTTAATTGGTTTCAAATACAAAACCAAGAGATAAAAAAAACCCAAACAAAGCTTCATTTCCCAGCAGCACCGCCTCCATTTTGGCAGGACATTCAGGTGGAAAGCCAGTTGGGGATGATGCTTGGTCACTGCACTGGTGACTCATACTTATCGGGGATGGGGAAGTGAGGATCTGTGTCAGAGAACATGAACTTTTCAACATGCTCTCGCAGTGAAACTAACAGATGATAGTGAGTACCTGGCATCTCAGTGTGTATGTGCTAATCAAGCTAAAAGAGGGAGTAGGAAAGAGTAGGGTATTTCTACCACACATCAGCTGTGAGTCACATGATGTGATGCAGATCTAGCTGTCAACTTTCGGACATCAGACAAAACATGAATCTGAATTTGTGTTGTTTCAACTACAACATATCAGAGCAGACAATTGATTTGGAACCTCAGCAATGGATGTGTATATGCAGGTTGTTTTTTGAACATCAGGAATAGCCTACAGTGAACCTAGTTGTTGATTGTTGAATTATAGAGGGAGAATGACCGCTGTGCAGCATCAAAGAGAATCAGAGGTTTGCATCTTATCTTAGACTGAGAAATAAATAAATGCTCTTAATCTTAAACTGTTTTAATTTTTACAAAGATTGAAGCACATGCCTATTACTGACAATACTGTAGTGTGAAATTGCCATGTGGTGTACTGTGAACTAAACAGTGAATGTGAGATCCGCATTTACAGTATCACCTCTGTGATGAAACAGGTGTTGTCTTATTTAAATGCTTCTTTACGCAGATTTTTGCTAAATCTGATCTTTGAGTAAATTAACTTGAAACTAACAAGCTAACTGATAATAGGGGACATTTTGGGGTTTGTATCATGCTGTGTGGTATGATGTATGGACGTCGCCAAAAGCGGAGTTGTGAGGAGTTGTGGCCATCATGGTGACTCCACAGTGCTTGAGGGAAGTCATGGCAACAACCTCAAAGGGTTTATAGGTTTTAATATATAGGAAAAACTGTATTTCATGTTTGCATATGTGATATGTCAGAAAAATAAAATCTAAAAGAAAGTCCCTTTGTTTGTTTTTGGCCTGGTCCATATGGACATGTTCCCAATCAATTCTTGTTTACTCAGAGACTCTGTCCCCTTAGCTGGCAGTGCAGTGCATAAATATTTCACTACAAGTTGAATAGACAAGCCAAAAAAGTGCACAGGCCTGAAGCCAGAGAGAGGAGGGGAAAAGATGCAAATAGAAAACAGACAAATGACAGAAACAACAGCGCGGTCCACATAGTGTGAGCACTGGAGCGGAGCTGAGAGAATGTCACTCAGGTCACAGGGATTTGACGGATGAGCTTTGTTACTGGCTCTGTGTGACCTCGCCTTTCAACCCCTCTCAGCCTCAATGACATAAACAAACAAACACACACACACAAGGAAAGACACCTAAGGGACAGACATGCGTATACCCAGAAACACAGCACACACACATACTACTAACCACATACATATATATGCACACTCAGTCACAACATACACTACATATTGCGTGACATACAGGGCAATGACAGCCTTTCCACATTGTCAGTTAAGGTACAAGCAGAAATTCTTGACCCATACCTCCCCTCCTCACTATGGCCCTGTGGGCATGAACCCTACATAGCAAGGGTAACACCACTTAAGCTGTTATAGACTTGACACGCTATACTCTCATGCCAGATTTTGGAAACATAACCCCCCCCCCCCCCACACACACACACACACACACACTCACACTCTCCCTGTCGACCACTTGCTGTCTTATTTTGGTCACAAACTGTGCATTAAACCCCCAGTGACCACATTTACACTGAGTATGCTGTTTCGATGCACCTCTGTGTTGCTCCAGGAAAAGCCCTGAAATGGAAAAGAAGTGGGCCGAAAAAAACAGAAGAGATAGATAAATGGATGCATGGATGGATGGCTCCTCAGACAGACAGCTTGGTGAATAAGGAGAGTAATATGGAAGTCTTCCTGGCCCTCCAAGTGTTCAAAAATCAATCTCGCATGGGCTTGTGATGTATCTGTGAACGACTTCCTGAACCATGCAACCATGTACTGTATATGTAAAGAGGCAGCATTGCAAATACAAATACAAGAAAGCCACAGCTACAATGAAAAACACACTCTTTAAAGTCTTTAAATTAATTAGCACACATAACCTTAGCAAGACCAGTGCAGTCCCAGCATTGTCCTGTGAGCCTAATTAATCACGACTTTGGTGAGCAGCCAACAGAGAGGGAGGACAGCTCCCTTCTGTCTGAAATCTCCACAACACTGCTCCAGAATGAACCCACATCCAGGGTTAACACAATTACCAGCATGTCCTCCCAACCATACATCCAGCATTACACCACAGGCACTGTAATTGGTGTGCCTAGAATTGCAGGGAAAAATTAGAAAAGCAGTAAAGGGAAAGAGGTGATTAATTTGCAGGAGGAGCGAGTCGATGGCGATGTAAATCACTGCACGTCAGCGCAATTAAATTTCCCTGATTCCCTCGGCCTTGTCTGCAACGCCAGCCTTGCTTGCTGATTGGTTAGCGTCAGGTCATAGCTGAAGAGGTCATGGAGTGAAGGGCACCGTGCATAGCTTAATTACAGTATATTATGCTGTACAGGGCCTGTGGACCCCAACATCCACACGTGCTTGTTTGATTGTTCCCCAGAATTCAAGGGATGGGGTATCTGAAGGACAAGTGACATGAAAGGGGTAACATCATCTATGATGTTAGCCAACAGCTATGTTCAGCTGTGTTCATATGTTAGCTGATTACATTTACTTTAATTTATGAGCCTAACTGGTATATTGATGGAATCATTTTCTCAGTATATGAATGTAAGAGCTCTCTAGATTTGGAAGGAATAAAAAATAGTTATGGAACTGAAGATTTCATCTGGATGCTTATGATAATGAGGCAGCATTCGGTATAGAAGTGAGACAGCCAAAGCTTTGACATGCCTGTTTTAAAATCTCTGACAGTTAAAAACAAAAAACGAAAAGAAAAATACTGTCGAAAACCCTGAGTGTGTTAAACTTCAAACCTCACCTTCTCTATTGACTGTCCAGATAATGCCCTCAAGGAGACTTTGTTTGCATTAAACAACATCAAAATGCCGACCACAATCTATAATCCAATCCCCACCTTTTACACCCTGTTTTATTAGCAAGCTCAGCGGCACAGACAACAAAGGTGCTGCTCCTCTTTGTTGTTAAATAAGACCCATTCAGCAAGGTTTAGCCACAAGGGTCAAGTATACAAAGCAAGCTATTCCTGGGGAGCAATTAGCTTTCAGCCAAACCAACGTGAGATTATGTCTCCTCTGGCACCTATGACACACTTCCAGTTCACACTTGGGCTACCATGTCCTGCCAATCAGAAGCCTACCCTGGGCTTGCACTGAATGTTGTGCACATGTGTTTCTGAATATAACCAAAAGTAATAATTCTAAAAGAGAGAAGTTTGTACCTGAGCCTCACCACAATGGTGGAAATAAAGTTGATATAAAGTACAGTGTTTTTTCCTCCTATATTTAGATGAAGACAAATTATTTTGAGAACTCTCTTTTCGCACCTGGGTAGCACTGCCTCACAGGCTGACTGCATGCTTTTGATCTCAAGTTTTGCATGCATTGAAATACCTCTGAAGCTAATCCTAAAAATAGGCACTTTTTATAGCATAATGTATTCATATTGTATTCATATTTATTCATAACATAGGTAATGCTACCATTATGCTGTGCATTCACAGTGTATACAATGAATCATGTCCAAGAAGAGTCCCCAAGGTGGTTTCATGAAACAAGTGAAAATCTCTACTCCTGGTTAAGTCTGACAGAATAGATTATGTTGAACCACGGGAGGCTGTCAACCCAAAATTAGAGGAGAACAGGTAAAATACAGGCTGTGGCCAAGTGGGTTGCAAGATTAAAGTGTATGGCTAAAAATGTATGGTTATTGTAAGTCTACTTATATTTTAATTTAATTCTACAAAGTGCAGGCAGCAACGCACATGATACATCTGCAGCAAAACAAGCTCATTTGCACCAAATTCTCAAAGCAGAGTCAATGAGGTGATGCCAGACAAATGCACATGTGCCAGCGCACACCCATCCACGCAGAGAGACACACACATGTATGCCTGTGCACAACACCGCTGATAAAAGCACACGCACATACTCAGGCATGCCGGGAGTCCTAATGACCTGTGCCGTGTGTTTGTGAGGGTGTAAGAGTGTGTTTTGAATTAGGAAGAGGAGAGGCAGAAGATGAACTAACGATGGCTGCTAATAATTACAGATCTGTAGTGTGGAGGAGTTAATGAGGAGCCAAAGCCTCCCATGATGCCCCAGTAATAATGACTGAGGAGTGAGAGAGAGGAGGGAGGAGGGGAGAGAGAGGGGGTGGGAGCTGTCAGTTTGAGAGGCCACAATGCCCTTTGGTTTCTCTGCACTCTGGGCATGTCAACGAGAGAGGAGCCTTCCCAGAGGAGGCTTGTCTCCACACTAATGAAGATGTGACAGACCTGTGGTCCGTGACTTGCAGAGTATAGGAAAGAGGAGGAAGGAGGATGAGGGAGAAGATAGAGACAGCTCATATAAAATGAAAGGCACTGAAAAGGTGAAAGGTTTCTGAGACCTTCAAAAAGACTGAGGCATTGTCAGATAGAAGCAAAACTGATTAGACTGGTAGATGACGTTTTTTAGGATGACACGACTGCTGGAGCTCTCAATAAAAAAAATGAACTGGACTCCTAACCATACATCACATGCAGATAAACACTCAATGGGTAAAAGAGATAATGTTATCCATCCAATGTTATCCATGTCACTCGAGCAAAATGAAATATGAACATTGCAAGTACTCACCAGAGAGCTGGTATAGCTGGGATCAGAGGTGTCATCCTGTAGGTAGCGCGACAGACCAAAGTCGGACACTTTACACACCAGGTTGCTGTTGACCAAAATGTTTCGTGCAGCCAGGTCACGATGGACGTAGTTAATTTCTGAGAGGTATTTCATCCCTGCTGATATCCCACGCATCATTCCCACCAACTGGATAACCGTGAACTGACCATCATTTTGCTAGAGGACAGAGAGGAATATAAATGAAAACGGTTATCTAGATATTATTTTTGGCATGATTAACATTAAATGAGAATGGCTGGGGGACAGAGAGATTTCAGCAAACGCTAACATATCTGCTTCTAATGATAATGAACTAATTACGTTGGTTCGTCACTGAATCATAGATAGTATGTTGACTAAAAATACCAGGCTTGAATGTTGTAATTTTAAATACCTACTTTTTGGATCTGATTTTTTATTAGGAGATATCAGTCCAAAATAAATTACATGTTTGTGCTATTTTCTGCTGTATTATACAGATGACATGTTATTTTAATGTCTTCAGAAATTTAGTTTTCATCAAAGCTGCCCCCTGGGACTCTCTTCCAGAATTAGAAAAGCACTGATGTTTTGTTATACCTAGCATGTACATAAGTGACAAACAGCTATTTCAGCTTGGAGCTACCTTTTTTCATCGCAAGTAATTATGCTCACTTATTAGAGGCCATAGTTTCTTTTCATTCCCTTTGTTTTAAATCATTTGTTGTTTACACTTCGCCAGTACAAAATCACCATCTTGATCTCTTTTCTTGTTTTTCAAATCCTCTTAATATCCAGAGGAAGACTATGCTTGTATTAGATAAACAAAATAGATTCTTGAACCCATTATTGTTCACTGTAGGTGTTAGATCATTGTTCCATTCAGGCATGCAGGCATCCATCTCTCTAACATCCACGTATGGTGCCCCTACCCCTGTGTGAATACTCTGAAGAGCAAGCTTTGAACCCCCGAAACACAGTAACAAATAAGAGGGTAAGGGAGATCGATGGAAACACAAGTCGGATGTGGCGGTTAGCAAAGCCAACTTCAAAGAGCCCCTTTAAACCCACCCTAGATCAAAGTGGAATAGAACACCAAACCATGAGATTGAAGGAGGAAAGAAAGAGAGTTGAATATTGATTAGGCTGTATGTCTGCTCAATCCTGACCATAAAAGAACGAGTGAAGAGTCCATTAATAGTTCCAGGCATTAATAGAGAAATTAAAGGCTGATAGAGGCAGCTAGTGTGGAAATTTTCAAATTAAGAATGATTGAAATCATGTTCATTGTCATGAAACATATTCTCTGTTGGCACTGGATAGATTGAGAAGGCTCATTCCAATTTGTATTAGGAGGGATTCTTTGCATGAACTCGTTTTCTGAGGCCGTTAAACGACTCATTTCCAATTAGCTTCTCTGTCCCGTAATGCAGTTTTTTATAAATCTCCTAAATATAGCTTACGAACACTCCATGTAACAGTTTCCATCTTTGTATGACGCACTTCATGTATGTTTTCACAAAAGGTACTCACCCTGAGAAATGAATCAAGAGCGCCATTCTCCATAAACTCTGTGACGATCATGACAGGACGGCTCTTCGTGACAACACCCTCCAGCCGGATAATGTTTGGGTGGTCAAACTGGCCCATGATTGATGCCTCAGACAGGAAATCCCGCCTTTGCTTCTCCACGTAGCCCGCCTTCAGAGTCTTGATGGCTACGTAGATCTCCCTTTTACCAGGCAGCTTCAAACGGCCCTTGTACACTTCCCCGAACTCACCTAGAAGGGAAACAGACAGAGGTGCACGGTAGAGGCTCTGTCAAAAACAAGAACTGATCTATTTTTCATTATGAAAATGTGATCAGACAAAGGCTTCGTGGAGTTGATTAGATCTAAATCTATTCATTTATCAAGCTTATTTGCATCTCATGTCCCCTGGCAGAAATATTACCCAAAGAGCTATTATGGATTTTGATTTAGTCTATATCTAGCAGGAGTGTTGTCCAATACTCCTCCAGTGTTGCTCCTTCAAGATATTCTTAACAGTATGGCTCCTCTGACTCACAGTAGTCATTTATCCTAAAAGCCTGCCAAGTGTCTTCCTATTCATCAAAGAATAACAGGCAAGCACTATCTGGTAAATATCTGGAACACTTCTGATTAATTATCACCACCTTGGTGTCCTGCAGAGACACCACACAGTGAAATCAACAAAAACGGAAATCTTTAATTAGTTAGTCCACCTGCATCTTTACCCCTATCCTATCTCTGTCACTTCCTCACACCTAGCTTGCTGAGTAGGCCAGTCCGCAGGAGCTATTCCAGGCCCAGTCTCATTACCAGGGGTATTTTAGCCTCTGTATGATCCAACACAATCAGTATCAGCATGCCTTCACTGCTGTAAAAAAAAAAGGTGTGTCCGGTCCCAAGGAAAAGGACATGTTGGATATAAATTCATATGTATGTCGTATTAGGCTGAAACTATTTTAGCCTCCAGTTGCTCAGAATTTACTTCAAAGCAATCGTTACCTTCAGCAATAATTACCTATGCATCACTTAAAACAGACATTTTAACAATACAAAAGAGGTAATTCTGAAATGAGGATAACATGTCTACTATCTATTTTACATGTAAAGTAAGTGAAAAGGGAAAATGTAAGGTAGAACATGTTAGAGAGCAACTCTAATAGGATCCAAAAACAGAGAAGCACAGGGAATAGGCTGCAAGGCTTGAGCTCTTTCTAATGTCATTAGGTCCCAGGGTAGCTGGCCTATATGCTGGTACTGCTCTTGACATAGGGCCTTCACATGTTCCCATCTGAGGGGGCTGCCAAAAGGGCTGGGCTTTACGACCTTGACCAGATTCAGGCTAAACTTATTTGCACTCTAGCACTCGAAATAATGCATGGAAAATATACCAAACCACATTCACCTTGCACACACATGCACACATAAGTGCACACACACACACACACACACACACAGATTGTTCCGTAACGCCCGTTCCCCATACCTGCACCAATGACCTCCTCGATCTTGACAGTGGAGACGTCAATCTCTTTGGCAAATTCTCGTACAGCTTCGTTGGGGTCTTCGTAGGTAAAGGGGTCAATGTAGATCTTCATCCCCGGGGAGCCTGAGAAGTGGGTCGGGCAGCCCAGTGGGGAGGGGCAGTTAGACATGTCGGCTCGCAAAGAGAGTTCTAGAACAACCAAAGTGCTCAATGAGCTTTCCAGAAGAAGAAGAAACTGTTCTTTTTTTTTTTTTTTTTTCCTTTGGCTAATGTCTTGCGGTAATGGTTGATGAATACAATTGCCCTTCAAGTCGCAGCTTAAATCACAGTGTGACACAGCATTACTTACAATCACTACAAGCTCTCAGCAGTTGTAAATGATAATAACTCCATTTGCTCTACGGTCCCTCGTCATAGACAGGCAGGGGCGCTACAGTATGCAAATGAATATTAATGCATACCGCACGAATTAATTTGTATAGGTGGATGATTATAGGAACAGCCTCAGTACAAAATGGTGGTTTGATGATTCAGTACTTGGAAGGGGGAAACAGAGCAGAAAAAAACAGAAAGAGAGAGAGTGGGGGATAATGGGACAGAGGGAGGGATAAGGGTATATAGAAAGAGTAAATGTAGACAGATTTTTTTACCCTTTTATCCCTTACCCTAGCAGTCTCTGCTCTTTGATAGTGGTAGAACCAATTTCCCCACAGCCTTTCTCTATAGGAGCTCATAAAGAGATAAAACCACTGCGCTATCAACTAGCTTTTTATGCCACTCTGTGATAGGTGAGCTCAGTTCACAGACTGGAGATGTCTGCAAATGGAGGACAAATTTTCTGTGTCGACAGACTGGGGTGGGGAGGACTGCTGAGAAAACACTTGTAAACAAACTCAATACACACTGTCACAAGACAGACATTGCAGCGAGCAAACATACGTAAAATCATCATTTCTACAGTGACACCCAAGGGCAGCCCTCTATCTCAGAGCTGTTTTGTCGAAGCCTTGGCAGCCATGATTGGAATAAACCCATCTCCATCAAGTCAATTTGTGCCTGCTCATTTGCGTAAGCCACATGGAGAGGGGGAGGGGTCTAACGAGACAGGAGGAGGATAAGGTCTGGCCTTGGAGGGATCAAGGTGCCTCACCTCGCGCTTGACTAAAAGCTGATTCTAGTTACCGCACTAATTGCCTTGAACCCTGTCTGTGTGAATGTAATTGCTCATTACAGATTCCATATAGACTGGATTCAAGTTAATCCATCCATTCTGTTTAAGTGCCCCCAAGCTGCTCACTCAGCAGCACCACTGGGTGGGACTCAAAATCTCAGCAGGGAGCACATACATTACAACAATAAACATATGAGAACACACTCAACAATCTTGAGCGCATATGCACGCACGTCGGTGTGCACATACGTAAAACCCATTACTTTCTAATTCACAGTTCAGAGCTCACTTTCATTTATAATTTAAAATGCAAACAGTTTATCTCTCTCCCTCCCTCTGGTATAGACCTGGTTAACTGGTCACATCTTTTTAAGGCCATTGGATAAAAAATAGATTCCTCTGTTAATATTTCATTGGTCATTCATCTGAGTGTATGAAACAAATGTGTCCAAACGTCAGTTCTATTTTTACCCAACATATAAAACAACAAGCCTGTTGGGAGACAAAGCATGGCTGCTGCAGTGACTCAAGGGCATCCCACAACACATACCGTGACTTTATACCTTTGTAAATTATATGGCTGAATGGACAAACTGATTCATTTAGGGAATTTGGGTTATGAATCTCAACAAAATCCGTAAACTATGACACAACATCTCAAACAGTTAAGAGTATTTAGTTGACCGTCATTACAAATTATAGTTTACTGCACTGCACTTAACCATGTTATTTTCACCAATGTCCAGCATTTACCCTGCTATTAGTCTGCCCTGCTCGTTTACTGAATGGCCCCTAATGTAGCCACAAATCAACTGTATGGCAGTAATGCTTACATTAATCTATTACCGGCAATGGGTACAATCAAATTACTGGTCCTACTACACGGAATTTACATATTGCCTAAAGACAAACAGCAATGTCAGTAAATGAAACAGTAGCTTCATAAATGCTCATCTTTTTAAGTTAAAGGATGATCTTTCATCTGTTAGCCTTTCACCAAGGCAACATAATTTCTTCTGATGCCTTTTCCCTGACAACTTTTGTAATTTAGCAATTTCAGTAGATAGCAATTATATGTTTTATATGATTACCCACTCTGAGAAATTAACATAAACAATTGCAGGGCACTGTATGCCTATAGTGAATACATTCCCATTTCATGTCGGTCTAAGATGCACACTAATCTATTCTGTGGCTCTGTGAATATAATGAGTTGAGTTTACTTTCTAAACACAAACTAATTATCCGTCGTTTGATGTCAGAAAATCATTTGTCAGACACACACTGTGGCTTATTAGTATGGAAATCACAGAAGGGATCTAAAAATTGTATGGGATTAACAGTCACACTGGTACAGGCAGTGAAATGTTTGTGTGGGTTTATCAGGCATGTGGTGCGTTCTGCAAGTCTTCACTTTGTGAAAGATAAAATTCTGATCAGCAAAAAGGGTTTGGCCTGTTATACTTGATGAGGATGAAAGATGGAAATGGTGAAGGGCAAAGATAAATGTCACAACAATCTACAGGTATTTATCGGTTCTGTTTATGCCTTAGTTAACTCTCTGAATTCACATGTATAAATGCTTTATGTAGTAGAAAGAAAGAAAGAAAAAAAGAAATAACTGAAGAGTAAACATACAGTATTTGACATCTAACCATAACAATATCTGTTAAATGGGCTTGTGAATCCCATTCTAATTCATTGTGAGCTCCAGATGCTGAAGCACAAACAACAGCTGAAGGCAACTAAGCGACAAATAGGGTTGAACATCAGTGATTTAAGATGTGTTGGTAGTCATATGCAGAGAAGCATTAGAACATACAGTAAACATTCAGCTTAGAAATGTCTGTTAATTTACAGTGCATACAGAAAATATACAGACCCCTTCAGTTTTTTCCCCACATTATGTTGCAGCTTTGTGCTAAAATTATCAAATTATCAAATTTTTTGATTCAATTCAATTTCAGTAAATATCAAAGATGCCTCCCATTTCTGAATTCAGTTGCTTGGATATGGTTTGGAAAAGCACACACAGGTATATATAAGGTCTCCCAGCTGACAATGCATATCAGAGCAAAAACCCACAACTTGAGGTCAAAGAAGCTGCCTGCAGAGCTCAAAGACAGGATTGTGTGAGCAATTAGGTGCGAAAGGCCTTGGTAAGTGAGGTGACCCGATCGTCACTCTCACTGAGCCTGCTGGGAGTTGCAAAAAAAAGCACCTAAAGGACTCCTAGACTGTGAGAAACAAAATTCTCTGGTCTGATGAAACCAAGATTCTGTCTGTGAGACTGAGACTGTTTGGCTTAAAGTCTAAGCATCATGTCTGGAGGAAACCAGGCACTGCTCATCACCTGCCCAGTACCATCCCAACAATGAAGCACAGTGGTGGCACCATCATGCTGTGGGGGTGTTTTTTAGTGGCAGGCATAGAGACATTAGTCAGGGTTGGGAGAAAGCTGAATAGAGCAGAGTACAGAGATATCCTTAATGAAAGCACTCAAACTGGGCCAGATGTTCACCTTTCAACCCTAAGCACACAGCCAAGACAACACAGGAGTGGCTTAAGGACAGCTCTGTGAACGTCCTTGAATGGCCCAGCCAGAACCTTGACTTGAACCCAATTGAAAATCTCTATAGAGACTTAAAAATGGCTGTCCACCGACAGTCCCCATCCAACCTGATGGAGCTTGAGTGGATCTGCAGAGAAGAATGGCAGAAAATCCCCAAAATCCATGCGTGCAAAGCTTGTCGTGTCATACCCAAGAAGACTCGAGGCTTAATCACTGCCAAAGGTGCTTCAACAAGCTACTGAGTAAAGCCTCTGAATACTTATGTCAATGTGATATTTCAGTTTTATTTTTCATAATTTTTTTCTAAATTTTTCTAAAATTCTCTTTGAGCAGGGACTGATGAAGGAAAAAATTAATTTTAGCATAAGGCTGCAACATAACGAAATGAAAAAGTGAAGGGGTCCGAATACTTTCTGAATGCACTGTAGCTCATGTTGACAGACTGTTGCGCTGTGAAAAGGAGTAAAAGGGAATAGATGCACTGAGAAAAACTGTCAGTGCTCAGATGCAGTGAGGTGTGTGAAATATGATATATGGACGAACACTGGTGATACTGATAATTCACTGATGTAAGCAATTAAAACAGATAAAAAAATGACCCTTGGCTCTGAGGGAGGTTATTTATCCAAGCCACATAAGCAGCACTTGATTCATCTGTGGGAATGATGTGTGTGTTCCTGTGCCTGTTCCAATCTGATGGTCATTACATTCCCACCCAATGTTTGGTATAATGTTAACCGTGATTTTCATAACCATAACCATTCAGCTACACTACAGCTACGCTACAGAACACTACAGAGCAGCATCCCTCTTTACGCCTGTCACATTAGGTGGGCTGGAAACGAGGAGGCATCACCTGACGTGTGTGGCAACAGCTGGAACAGTCAGCAGCTGGGTGAAAGCAAGCAACACATTTTTGGAGATTCACCCAAAACAACTGGCTGAGCAGCGCTATTTTATTGTTGCGTTGAATACTGTAATTACAAAACTGTCAGTCAAATCTTGGGAGAATAGAAGAAAACAATGTATCACGGGGTGGGGGGATTACTTCCTGAGTGTTGGCAGTGTGAAGGTTGAAGTAATAAACCTATGAATAGGATCCTTTATCAGAGTTTTATTTCCTCTCCTCTTCAAATTACTCATTTGATGATTAGGGTTGCAAGCATGTCTGATCTTTTGTTTATTTCCACCACTTACGTTAATTGCATTTGATTTTCCCAAAATAGCCTGTGACAAAACTGACGCTTCTGCCCACAGCAGTTTTAATGAGCCCCCGGTTGTTACCGGTATAGCTGTGACATAAAGTAACTGCATTGAAACGCTTTGCTGTGTTAGGCTCAACAAAACTCTATCCCCTTGAGTGAGCCCCTTTTCAGACTGCTAGGCTGGCAGGACATAGGGCTTTCATTTGAGGTACAAAACTCAGACATACCCTTTTGTGTGTGTGTGTGTGTGTGTGTGTGTGTGTGTGTGTGTGTGTGTGTGTGTTAGAGTGTGTGTTGGAGCTTATATGTGTGTCCCTCCAGGCTCCTTCCCCTCATCAGTCAGCGCCAGGGGAGTGCTTAAAATATGACTCAATCATGGCTATCGTAAAGCCCTGAGAGATGACTGTCAGTCAGTGTCATTGCGTTAAGGAAAGAAAATGTCATTTACGTCCATAGACGGCTGCTACCTGAGGTAATTCTCTTTTACCTCACCTTCTTTTCATTAATGCATTATAATGGAGTACATGCTTTACGCATGTCACATATCATACATGACATGACAGCGAGTGAACACTGCAAAGAAGAAAATGGGGTTGTAGAAAATATGACTAAAATGTGTGAGAACACCCTGAAAGCACATAGGCAGCACAATCCTCTAAATGTATGCTGCCGTGATTTTTGCAGCATACCTAAATCCTGTCTGAGACTATTAGGGATTTGAATAAGGATTAATGACACCACATTTCACGAAAGTGAGTGGGATTCAGGACTACTAAATTAGAACTAATTTATTTCGTGACTGTGGCATCACCTATACAGCCACAGTATTACATAGCGTAAGAGAGCACATAGAGTAATGTTACTGCAAATGCACAATGCATCCAAGAGTTAATACAGGCTATGTTAAATAGACTGTGCCTCCAGGAGTCTGGCAAACAAACCAAGTCACGTATCAAAAAAAAACAACTGAACACATTTTATGATTATTGTTGTCCTTACAGTTTTTCCAAGTATTTTATGTACCAAATTTGAGATTGGATAAAATTGGTAGTAGAAGTGATAAAATAAATGGTTCTGCTCAGGCTGAAATTTGTGTGGGCTTTACTGATGCTTGCATCTTGATCCATGAAATCCAGGAAAAGTCTTAGAGTTCAGGAGTTATGAGGTAAGAAGGGAAAGTGCTTCACAAGCCACCGCATGATTAGTGGTAGAAGTAGTTTTTGAGAAATGGTGTTAATTTAAATACAAATAAACATATGGGGTCAAAATGTGGGACAAAAAAACAAACCGCTAGCTAATATGAGCACTAAGTTTCAGGGTGGACTTACCTCTTCCAGTGCTGTAATGTTGCAACTTGTCACTGTATACCGCCTCCTTGGAGTATGCCCTTTTCCTGAGGGAGCAATGATTATTGAGTGAGAAATGAGAAAGAGAGAGAGAGCGCGAGAGATGACAGGATGAAAGGAAGTGTAAACGAGGCCTTATCACTGTTCATGTTTCTCTGTATGGCCTGAAAATGACGTGGCTGAAATTGAATCAGTTGCAGAGGGTTAGCAATGGCAAATGAAGTTTATGAAAATGAGCTGATTTTTAATTAGACCTTGATAGGATCTCTCTGCTTTTCATCTGTCTCCTCTGCCTCAGCATCAAAAGAGCCTGGCCTGTTTGATGAACACTTTACTTGCTCAAAGTTGCACACAGCGCTGCAGAAAATTCGACTTTCATATATCTAAAGCGGAGCAAGATAGGAGTGTGACAATGTGTCAAACTGCTGCAATGTTAAATTGGTTTGACTTAAGTAAGTTAACAGGGCAAAGCTGTAATTGTTAAGTTCTCTACGGAATTGAATATTCCATTTCAAATATGTCAACTTGGCAACTTGGCTTTCCTTTCCATCAAATTGATCGCTATTAATAAATCCTCTATAAGAATATATATGTGTGAGGAGCGCACATACGTTCCAAAGTGTAACCATGGGATTCAGCTACACTGCTAATGCAGTATGTCTTACAAACATACCATAACAGATGAGCTTCAGAGTCAAAGAATGTCATTTTCCACATATAGCTATATTTGCTACATGCTATATGCCGCCGTTAGAGACACAAAAGCAGGAGCTTATTAACGTTTTATTTGTCAGGGACAAATGTAGCAATGAAGTCACTAACTTTGCAGCAGTTTCTGGACGTAATATTAGAGGCAGAGAGAGGAAAGTGTGGTTACCTGCTGCACACGATGGAGATGGCAACAAGGGATACAATAAAGACCACTCCTGCTGCAGCTGACCCTGCAATCAGAGGAAGCTGTTCCCTCAGCTCCGACTTGAAGTCATCTGTGTTACACAAAGAGAAAGACAGACGGACAGACGTTGAGATAAGGGCAAAATCCTCACTCAGACTTTGGGTGGGGGGTGGGTGAGTGAGAGAGAGAGAGAGAGAGAGAAGGTGTGTGTATGTGTGTGTGCTGTTTGAGCGCTCACCTCAAACCTGAATCTTGTCAGTCCACTTTCAGTCTGCCTCTCTTGTCTCTTTCTACCAGAATGTGTGCTCGCACATATACACACGTGCGCTCATGAAGTATCTTCTTCTTTTGTTTCTATTGTGGTACCTCGTTATGCTTATTACAGTGAATTTTGTATCCACCTGACAGAGAGTACTAACAAAACATTAGAAAAGTATAAGCTTGAACCTGTATCGATGGATGACAACTTTTGGGGGGGTCAAATTTCCCTCTATCATACATTGGGTGGCGCATGTGCCCCAGTTACCCTACTACACGCATGTGTTGAGAATGTCTTAGGTAAGGCTTAAGGACCTGACTGTGTTTATTCGGGGGTGTGTATGTGAGTGTGTGTTTGGGCGGGAGAGGAAGAAGAGGAGGCAGAGCAGAATGGTTAGACTGGGTGTACTGATGGATAAAGAATACATACAGATTTCTTTGTTGAGAGGTGGCGACTGAAATTCAGTGAGCTTTAGCAAGACTCACTGACAGGTTGTGTTTGATAAACCAGGAGAGAGACAGATAGACAGAGAGACAGATGAGAGAGAAGCATAAGACTGATGGTTACAAAGAGCCAGGGGGGCCTCTCAGTCTCCCCTGCCATACCTGTCAGAAATGAACAGACAAGAAAATGCACATTGGAATGTTGTTTCTCAGGTGTTGAAAAGGAACTCGTCCACTGCCAATTACAAATACAGCCCCAACATGTTTTATGTGCACAGCCAGGGCAGGCTGCCGACGGTTCAAAGAGTAAACGTAGTTCAAAGGACAGCCCAAATGCCTGCCTGAAACTGCTACACAGCAGAATCCTCAGCTATCTTTGTGTGTCCCTGTCTTCCCATGACTTGGGCACCAGCAAACACTGTGGTTAAAGCGATGCACGATTTAGCATGCTGCAGGCAAATCAGCAGCTTCTAAATCCAATCCCCCGTGTAGAATGGGCCTATTGGATTAAAGTGATAAAGGGAGAACTAATGCATCTTTGGAGCAGTGCAAGAGCTGGGATATCTGAGGAAACTCAATGTGACAGGAATTGCTCACTCTTTTAACTTGCACATTTATCAAGTATGTTTCAAGCAAACAGTGTGAATGAGGTTCCAGCTACTCAAGCTTCCAGGCAGTCTTCCTGTTCTTTTTTGATGCATATTAGGTGCAAGAGGTCCAGGTAAATGTCCCCTTTACCCCTATGAGAATGGTGACTTTTTTTCCCCCCCTGAGAGCCAGAAATCACAAAGCTACCTGTTTCACTGGTAAACAGGCTCCTATTACAATCAGTTAGTTCTAGAAGCCTCAGCCTATTAGAGAACTGGAGAACTGCAACATCAGTCACCTTATTGATAGACTAATCCCCTCTTTTTCATCAGACCTGTCAATCAAGTCCACACTCCTTGCCAGTATGTGTGTTTGAGTGTGCAGAGGTGGCAAAAGGACACCTTGTGGAGGTGTATGAAAACGTGCTGACAGGAAGACAAAAGGGATTATATGTTTTGAGGAAAGACATGGAGGGAGAGCGAGACATGGGTGGGTGGCGAGGCATTGCCTTCATGAGACAGTGGAGAGGGTCAACGGGGGAAGAGGGGACAGGTAGAGGGGTAGGAGGTGGAGCCGTGGGCGTGATTGTCGGCAGTTCTCTAGCGTCTGCCACTAATTGCCTTGATGAATGTTGTGCTATGGCACCAAGCCAAGGGATGAACCGTAAACAGTGTTTGTGTGAGCGAGAGGGACGCATGCTCATACTGGCATGTAAGCACATGTGTTTGAGGGAGAGATCATTTGCAAACGTGAACGAGAGCAAAGTTGGGCCTCTACATCTGCTCTGCACAGGTAAATAGCCGCAGTGATTGCCTTCATCATCATTATTAACCTTCCCATATTCCCCTCCCTCAAGATCATCACTGTCTCATTCAGCATTATCATTAACAGAGTACAACGTAGAAATGTCACTCCTGTCTTTGATACATTATAAACTATGGCCACACGTGCATGGTAGGCTCACAGTCCAGCAAGGAACGGTGCGGCAGCACTTTGGCAAATCTTGTAAATGTTACTCATATCCAGTCAAATGTTTAATCCATCCAGACTGAATCATGCTGTGTTAATTTTAGCACCAATTTCCCTTCCTGACAAGGCTACAAAGAAGTGCTTCGTGAAGCCGTGACATACAACACCTCCATCACCAACTCTCTGCACACACACACCCCCCCACTTGCTCTTACACTAATAAACATAGTCCCACAACCTTGCCAGTGTAGCAGGTGTTGCAGCCACTCTTCAGCCCCTTCCCTCTGCAACAATCCAAGTCTCCCCCATAGCAAAAAATTTATCACATCAACTACTAATCACAGCTATGCATTCTGGGACGGCTCTCCAGCAGCAGAAGGGCTGGGTGAAAAACCAATTAGCTAAGCATTTTGGATCAAGCACAGTTAGTTGCGCAAACAAAAGACACTCAGCGATCAACATATTCAAAGCACCCCCACACACACTCAAACCAAGACCGTGAAGGAAATTATTTTAGCTGTAGGAATAGAAGTGCAATCAAACGTTACCGTTCCCTTCTATCTCTTGTACTACTACTAATAATAATGCAACAAAAAATACTGAAAAAGACAAGAGTGTTGGAGTTAGGGTGTATGCGTGTGAAAGAGAGAAAAAGCGAGACGGAGAAGGATAGAGGGAGACGGACAGAGCTGTTTCTCCTGGCTCAGCGATCCTTACCATCTGTGAGGGTTTGGAAGCACATCTTGCTGCTGTATTTGCCAAAGCCAGCCACAGTCCGTGCCCGCACCTGTACCACATAGACTGTACCCGGCCTGAGGCCCTCCACACGCGCAGTGTTAGTCTGGCTCCGCAGGATGGTGGAGTTAATCTCTGCATGGTCCTGAAAAGAGCAACGAACACAGGGAGCGGGTTACAGATGACTCAATGAAAAGATGTCAGCAGGAAAGTGTTAAATTACACAGTTAAGAAATTCTGGTAAAACAAGATCCAGTGGTGGTAGCAGTAGTTTGACAGAGAAACAACAAACAAGCTTATCAAACAGTGTATATTCAGGAAATAGTATGGGCAGTGCGAGCCAGATTTGGAGGAAATTAGTTTAGGCTGTATATTTTAGTTGTTGTAAACCAGAGATAGTGGAGATGTAGTGTGCTTCTGATAAATAACACTGACAGAGGATGGATGACAACAGTAGGGTAGATGAAGAACAGACAGTACAGAACAGTTAAGGACAGTGAAACACCTTTAAAGATGATGTTTTCAGGGCCAATGTTTACGGTGACATGCAATGGTAACATACAAAAGTGTTGCGGCAAGCATACACACATTAAAATGTACACATAAGCAAACAGATAACACAAACGCACTATATCTCCCATTCACTCAGTCACACACTTACACAATATGGTAATTAAACGCAATCATTTCTTGCATATTACAAAGAGCAATAGCTACTTCTGAACAGTAACAGAATAACATTGCATATTTGTTTCTTCGGATGTACTGTATGAGGCAGTTTAATTGCTGCAACAAGTTTGAACATTACATCCTCTTGCTTTGTTGTCTAAAACAGACTTGCTTTTTAAATATGACGGCAGGCCAATTCCTCCCATGCATTTTATTTTTTTCATTAAAGGGAATGCTAAAAAAATCCTTGGTGCAATCTCTTTTTATTGTAATGTTCTATTTAGATATTTGCCCTCTTATTATGCAGTTCTACTGAGAAGTTTTATTTTCACCCTTATGGACGTGTATGTGTCTGTCTGTACATTAAGGACCTACATTATGAATAAATGCATTTGTTCACGCTTGTATGGATGCATACATATAACCATCCATTATGTAAATGTATGGTTTGGACCATGGGACCTGCCCTCCAGACCCTGCATCTCAGTCTCTCTCTCTCCAGGCTCAAGAGAGCCAGTCAGGCAGTCTGCTGCAGTGTAGTTTGGGGATTGCTGGAGGTATCTGCTATGGGGGATCAGTAATTACTTAGGCCTGTCACCTTCCCATAACCCAGAGTGAATATGACAGCCAGAAAATAAGACTGCACCTACACTACACCCACTGCTGCTGGCTGCTGATAGCTAGATGCAGACATACTGTAGAGAGGGAGGGGGGCAGTTGAAAGTGAAGGGGCAAAATTCCCTGTGTCAGTGAAACAGTGTAAATAGAGGCAGGATGTTTTTTAAGCTTGGTAAACACACTATTGTTTAACGCTGGACTACATCTTATAATACACGTATGAATAAAAAATCTGAGTTGACAGCTGTGTGGAGTGGAAAAAGTAGATAGGCAAGGAGGAAGCGAGGGAAGGAGGGAGGGAGGAGGAGGAGGATGGAAGATGATGGCAGGAAGCGATAAACTCGAGGCAGCAGCAACCCACATCGAAATCATTATCCAATCTGATTGGTGTAATTGAATCATTCCGGTTGCTCCGTCATTGAGCAGACGAGGTAAACACAGCTATGAAATCTGCCCCCCCACATAATGATGTGTGCAATCACATTAGCTCTTATTGGACACTCTGGGCTTGATGAAGACAAATGTTTGGGCTTGGGATGGGAGAGCATCGCACCAACAGGCTTTCATTCTATCCCTGAGAAAAAAAGAGATGTTTATAAATGCAACGCTGGATGTAACTGGTTTAGAGAGTTTAATCATTTTTACAGATCTTTTGTCCATTAGATCACACAATGTGTCATTTCTCCAATGTGTTGCATACAAACACTCTTAAGATCCTGAAACTTCCCATTAAATCAGCAGCTTGTGCATTTGAAAGAGCTGCAGAAGACACGAAACCCCATGGGAGACTGGAGCCATAGTCACCTATTCATCTGGTGTAAGACATGGTTGAGTGCACACGGACCACTTGGGGTCAGGATTTGCCTACTCCTGATTTCTGTCACTCTGCATTTCTCAGGACCACACCCCCATCTGTTGAGTTTGAATGGAAGACAGGTGAGCAGACAGATGGCAAACCGCCAATGGGGGAGCATCCCTTGAGGGAGCACCAGCTAGGAATGGCCCTTTCATGCTGCCAGTCAAATGGGGATTATGTGACACACACATCACACACACACACACACACACACACACACACACACGCACACACAGACAGACATACACACCCACATCTGCCACTTAAAAATTAGCTGGCATTTGGCACTCCAGCAGGTTAGGGGATAGCCAATAAAAGACCATGCCAGGAGGGACTTCCAGCCATGAGAGGTCCTCTCCTACTGTCAGTCAAATGGGGATTAGGAGGACCACACCCTAACTTGCTAAATAAAGAGCTGCAGGTGGGACGGCAGATGGTAGAGCAGCCAATCAAAAGCATCGCCAGAGGTGACAGACAGGAAGCACTGCAGGGAATTTAGTCCCTGCAGCATTCAGCAAAATCACTGTAACAAACTTAGCGTGAACGGCCGTCCTAATCAGTACTGTTTATTACTTCCTGTCTCCAGATGGTTTACATATTCTGAGTCATGGTGAAGCAAAGTCACATCTTTTACATTTACTACAGCAGGGAGCTTTATTAAATCTTCCCTCTCCCGTCTTTAGAGACAGATGAGCTATTTCCAATAAACTACTGTACCTGGCTACTTAGCCTTGGAACCACTTGGATCTTTTGTAATCATATTGCTGGATTACTGAAAGTCCAATACTTGCATTTTTCCTTTCTATTTTTTTTTTTTTTTTTTTTTTTTTTACCAGTTAAAACTTTCAGTTCTGGTTTTTGTAATTACTATTTCCTACGAACTGCCATTGCACCGCCAGCAAACTGCAGAGGGGAGATCTCTCTTTGAATTTCTTCTCTGCCACTTTATGCCATTTTTCCCCTTATTTCCTAAAGTTTTTTAGGAAATCCCCTTACTGTTGTTGGCCTGTAAAGGCCACAGAGACATTAAATGCGATATTGGACTATAAAAATAAACTTGACTTGACTTCACTTGACATGTGTGCGTGTGTGTGCGCACACGCATCCATGTTTGTGTGTCTTTGTTTTTCAAAAACTGCCAAGCCCCCAAAATGGACAGCATGGCCACCTGGCACAAAGACAGATATGGTGGCATACCATGTGTCCTCTTCACAGGCACAGACACATGCATGCAAATAACAAATACACACACAAAGGGGAAGAGTTGGGGGAGTGAATGAGGGAGAACATTCTAATATTATGTTTGTAAAGTGGATATGAAAGAAAGAAATCTCTGCCATTAATGCTCCTGATTAAAATGTACTGCCTAGGGTAAAAAAGAAAAGTGGGGGAAACATGGGCTAACAATTGAAATCTCTGAGACTACATGGGTTTTATTACCAAATGCAAATAATTACCATAACCTCAGGAATTCTAATCTAATGGTAAAGAAAATGGTAATTATTTTGTATGAAAATACAATGGTGATAAAATCTAATATTAAAGATCTTTAAAGCCTCTTAACTGCTGTTATTAAATAAAGAAACTAAAATAATGTTAGAACAAATTAAATCGTCACATATTAATGAAAAAGCAATGATCTGTGATTCTGCAAAGCCACATGCTAAACACTAATGCGCAGTGTACAGTTAAAAAAAGTGGTGAGAAGAATCTAAATTTGAAGGGAAATTTATTTGCTTCAGCTTGTTCAGTTTGTTTTTCTTGTTCTTTTCAGCCACGTCCTTTTGAGATGACTCTTTGTATGCTTTCCTTTCACCTGGAGAGTAACAAGGAGGCCTGAGTGAGCCGGGTGGTGGAGGGACAAACAAAGAGGGAGAGAAGAAGAGAGGATGGAAATGTGAATACCCTTGCTGGGGGACTGAGGGAGTGCTGCACAAGTTCTGCTTTTCACAGGTTCCATTAAAAATCATTAAGAGTCTGTTCAACATCTGTGTGTGTCTACAAAAGTGTTGTGGTTGACTCTGAAAGCTGGCAAGGAGAGAAGAAAAGAATAATAAATACTTTCTCCTGGCTTCTCTTTTGAGGAATTGCAAATTGTATGTAAAGTACAAGGGAGATTTGAGAGCTCCAAAAATGCAGATGGTGCTACAGTCCGTATGCTATACAGATTCTGGTGACATGCTGTAAACTTGTATGTGCTCTTGAATTTCTCACATTGCAGTGTAACAGTGCGGCTGTCATCCAGAATGGATACACCTGAACTGCTGCTGTCACACACACACACACACACACACACACACACACGTACGCACACGTACGCACCCTCTCTCTGACACCAACACACACAGAGCCATCAGTAACCAGAGCCAGTGGCTGCTCTGCTCCAGCCTTAATGGAGGGCCTGACCTCCGCTATGCTGAGTTATTTCCACCCTCCCCAAATTTTCAGGCAACCACAGGAAAAAGGGTATGAGAAAAATGGATAGAACGAGAGCATGGAATCCTACTTTTTCTCTGCAAACCTTTAACTCATTTCATCTCGCTTCCCAATTTACAGGGTCCTGGGACCGCTTACTCTTTAATGAGAAGGTGGGCTGAAGAAGGGAGTGAGGCTTTTTGAGACAGCCTTCAGCACTCACTACAGCTTTCAGGTGAAAAGTCTTTTTGAGTGATGTGTGCCTCCTTCCATCATGACAGTACAGCCTACACTAACACTGTAAATGGAAGATTGGGTCTTATTTTTGTAATTTTTGTAATTATTACCACTGGTAATATTTTACATAACAGCATTATTGCAGGGATTATGAAAATAAAATAAACACATCTTTAAAATGATATTGATTATAACACTTACTGAGACCATGGTTTACAAAATAACTACATTATTTACTCCAGAGAGAGAGAGAAAAAAAAGAAAATTAAAATGGCACTTTATTATCTTAAAGACCTGTAATAATTTTCCATTACACTGACTAGTGACTCTTTGATTCAACTATGACCTTTGTACTTCCCATAGTTAGGCCGCAAGTTAGTTTTTAAGTGGCTCCCTTTGACATGAATTATTATACTTAATGAAAACCTGCTGCAATAATATAACTACAGTATAAATGGTAGATCATTATGCAAGTTGAACCAAGAAGCTGTTAGCCAGCAGTGGATGATTATAATGAACATTGTGGGCTATAACCTTTAACTTTTAGTATCTACATGTTACCTAATTGGGCTCCAATTGGGTCTAATTATCAAATTAGCAGTTTCAGTAATTGGCTTAACTCGCTCTTACTTTAACCTGTGTGATACTTGTGTTCCATGGTTTTAGAAGACAGCATTATGAAGCTACATCTACTTGTGGTCCCAATTAAGGTCATATGCCATGTAAGCACAACTTCCCTAGATCAAAACCATCTGGGGGGACCTGTGTCCAAAGTCATCCTGTACTCGCTCCCGAATTCATTTGTCTCTCTGCTGTAAATTCAAATAAATGCAACCACGCCAGAAAACCATTCAAAACATCAATCAAAACAGAATAATATTACTTAAAATTACTTATTTTAAAAATGCAAGCCTGTCTCCAAGACTTAAACCTGTGGCCAAAACTACAGATATGCCACACTGTTGAAGAAGCTGTCATTGTAAATGTGTATAGGAGGCTTCCTATGAGATGGAGTGTACAGAGACAGCTCTCTGCTGTGCTAAGGACTAGCTGGCTCCAGGCACGCTGAGACAATCAACTCCAGAACCATAACAGTGTGACTACTCTCAGATTAATGCAGGCATCAGTGAGATGCATATAAAAGAAGGCGAGCATAGCAGGGCCATTTTTATATAAAAAAGACAGTTTTTTTATGATTGCATTATGCAGCCTATATGTTACCCATGCTGCTGAGTAAAGCTGGGAGTGTGCATGGGAGTGTGTGATAAGCATGGTGAGAGTCATCCCTCCATAACTGCCTTTTATGATTAAAAGGCCACATCATCACTTTACGGCTGCGTAGAACTTCCAGATTTTCTGGACCTCTCAAGCATTCAGCGAATCAATAGAGAGCTGGCAGGACTGACCTAGATGGTATGGAGTTGAATTCCCTGCTTCTCCATATGCAAAAAGCAGACTAACATGCATGCAAGTAACCCAAGCCACGGTGTGTGACACGGAGAATTTATGTGGACATGGCATCGTGCATGTGCATAATAAATTTTAACAGGAATGGAAATTGCACACATGCTTTGTACTTTACTTTTTTTTTTTCCAAAAATGTACCCATTTTCCTTTCTTCTGAGGGTTGGTGCTTAATCAGGCACAAAAAACATCAGTGACACATTGGACAGCAGTGGCTGGCTGAGGAGACTGAAGAAACGTCTGTTTAGAGCCTATAAAAAGCCTTGTCAGATCCAAAATA
Source organism: Toxotes lorentzi (assembly GCA_037833715.1). Lineage (NCBI taxonomy): Eukaryota > Metazoa > Chordata > Actinopteri > Toxotidae > Toxotes > Toxotes lorentzi. Next base: position 10,759,550 of record JBBMJY010000006.1, read on the forward strand.
GAGTGTGAAAAGAGGACCACCAATGTGGAAATCTCATCTCCACAGCCCAGTGTGTCACAAAGCAATCACTCTGACTCACCTTCTGTGTCTTACTCACACTCACATGGTGGTACATTTTCTAGATAGACAATAACATACAGAGGGATACGACGATACATGAAGTCAGAGGTAGACAGCGTGGAGCGCAACCTCTCTGTCACCTGAACCATCCCAGTGCAATTAGCAATCTTGTCCTCGTTAATTCACCAATTTGTGATTACGCCGTGCTCATCTATTTGTGTGAGGACACGCTACATAAACATCAATAGGATTAGGTTTCATTCATATTCATGAGCTAATGGGAGGCTGTATAAGTGTTATTTACACGATGCTAAGCTGTCTGGCAGATAAGGTTTCTCAGGCCCATGGCAATCGGATTCAATTTCATGACCTGTGCAATGCCAGAGGGGAAAAGAGTGAGCAGTGCAGCTATTACTGGATAACTGAGCTTCCAACGGCAAACATCATTTAAAAACATGATCGTTGTCCTCTTTGATAGAAAATGCTAAATGTGACAAGCTCTATTCTTAGGTGGGGTTGTGAATATTGATCCAGGAACCTTAGCCAAAATGAGTTTGAAATAAATAACTCAAAAGAAAAAGAAAAAAACATTTATAAAATTCTATTGATTTTTATCTTTTATTTGGAAAGCATAACATGGGTGAAGATGCACCAAGTCTTGTTCTTTGTCAGCTTAAGATGACAAAGATTGAAGGAAAAAAAAACGCGCATGACCAATCTTGCTATACCCATCGATCAGCTTTAGGAGGACAAACAAGGGCCCAAACAAAAAGCTAGAGTCTCCGATCTCTCAGTATCATTATGTCCAAGGCCTTGGGAAAAGCCTACAGGTCAATACTGGAGCAGCATAGGAGCTGTGGGGTAGGGCTGGGGACTTAATAAAGCAGACATATTGTGTGTGAGCAGACGGGTCGATGTGACTCCCCCCAGACGCAATGCATTTTCACAGCGGGACAGGTTGCTGCACAGTGCAGAGTCGACCTGGAGCAGAGGTCAACCTATTCACTTCATCAGCAGCAGAAACCAAGGAACATATTATCAGCCCAGGGGACTCTGTCTATCCGAGAGAGCTAAGATTTTTGGGAACTTTAAATGCAATTTACTATGCATGTGTGGAGTAGACCTGAAAGACCTCGCCCCATCGCAGATACACATGAAAATTCTCACGTTATTCTCACAGTAAATATAATCAGAGATACACACACACACACACACACACACACACACACACACACACACACACACACACACACACACACACACACACACACTAAGCTTACCTTCTCGTAGTAACGCAGCTCGTAGTCCAAGATGATGCCATTGGGCTGTTCTGGCTGTGGCCATGACAGTGTGAAGCTATTCATGGTGGAGCTGATCTGGTGCATGATGGGAACAATGGAGGGAGCTGCAGGGTACAGAAAGAGTAACACAAAATCAGTGCATTTCTAGAATAACTGGTAGTGATTGCAGAAATGTCTGTAGTAAATACTAGACAATAAAACACTGCATTCATCCAGAAGTTATTAGGACAGGTATGTGAGTCTTTGCTATTGCTGACTACACAGTACAGTGAGCAGAAGAAACAAGTCTGAGAATTTTCTTCCACTGTCCAGCACTCGCACAGCCACGAGGTAAAAGTTTGGATTAGATGTGCAGTGCAGCTTGCCAGCCAGTTAATTTCAACCAGGCATCACAATTCTTCACTTTAGTTTCAAGAGTGAAACTAAAGTAAAAGTGTACTGATTCTTCAGATTGAAAAAAATAGGTATATCAAGCCATCTATGGGAAAACCACTTCATTATTTGCTTACTGTTCTAATAACTAACTATAATAACAGCTAATTATAGTTACTGCATTGTCCACACAAATAATTGTGGATATAATGGTACACGTTTTAAAAAGTAGGGCACATTTACAATACATTTCATCCCATGGAGGCACTTAAATCATGCATTATACAACAACGCTGTTACACACTACAGCTTTCAGTCCTCTGCACACAATCGAAGTTTAAACAGTACAACTGCCACTCTCATCAGTACCCAGGTAGCCAGCTGAGTGGAGGCTGATTAGAGTCACAGTCAGCCATATTCTGGCACTACGAGACCAAATACGAGTCAGCTTTGGCCAAAGTAAGGCTGCCAGATTTGGCAAAGATTTGAGGGTGTGGACTTGGCATGAGTATCAGCTGCAGTTAGCAGGGCTACCTTTGCGCCAGAATAGTCAGTCGCCACGGGTCTGGCATGAGTCCGGCTACCAGTCGTGTTGGATTTAGTCTGTTGTTGGGTTGAGTAATTTTGGCTACCCTGACAGAATATGGGAGAACGAAGTGTGGCATCCAAGGGGTGCATTGTATGCAGTAGTTAACACAGTTCCAAAGCTTTTTAAATTTTTCTTTTTTTTCTTTTTCAGGACTGCCCGTTCACCAAAACCATCGCACCAAATCTCTGCAGAGAAATGCTTAGTTGCTAGAAGAGTGATATCCTTCTTCTTGCTCAAAAGTAGTTCTTGGCTTACACTTACACTTATGTTAAAATGAAACGAGGAAATATAACTTGAAGAGAAGATGTTTCTGTGATTTGCCTGTCTAAAAGTAACTTGACAAAAACACAATGTGTTATATAATGTGGCCTTACAGTAGGCAGCAGCACAGAAAATTAGTTTCTCCTGATTTATTGTAACACCCCACCTGGTATATTTTCACTGCTGATTCCAGTGTCAATGATGTAATGGTAAGCCACAAAATTATTAAACAGTGCGGGCAGGAAAAAGCAAACAATAAAACTGCCACTTTTCAGGCACAAGCAGACAGCAATCCGCAACAAAACAAGGACCCTAAGTTTCTTTATACTCTGTTTAGAAACTAAACTCATAAAGATGATGTTCTTTACTTAGAAAACATGTAAAAGACTCCATCTGTATATGAGCTATATGATATACATTAAGTGAAACCTTATGGAATTAAATTGGCGCAGTATTGTGATTGTTTTGGCCCAGCTGCACAGTCTGTTTCATCCTTCAGCCCCAGTACACCTGAATGCACACACATGGGCTGTCAATTAACCCAGACACTCTGCAATTTCCTGCTCATTCCATCAAGTTTGTCCTCTGCACTGTCATCCCTCCATCATCCCTGCCCATCTTCACTCTTCACAAGTCACTAGGAGATTGTTTTAATGAACAGAATGAAGCCATCATCTGCTGTAAAATTCTGTTTGCATGTGTCTGCGTTTGGTTTCATATCTTTAAATTTCAGTTAGAAGGAAGGAGGGAACAGGCTGTTTTGACTGTAGGCATTCTGAAGGCCTTAGTCACAAATACAGTGTCACCACACCCTGTTGAAACACTGCATGTTTTTACTCAGGTTTAACAAACCTGAGTTTGTTAAACCTGCTGCATCTGATCAGCTGAAAGTGTATTTTTCTTACCTTTTACCTGAACAGAGTACAGGTCTGGAATAAAATTAATTAAAATGAACTGAAATTGGCCCTTTTTGTGTGTGTGTCAACAGCCATTTCAGAATCCATTCTCCCGTCTTTCTGCTATCATACCTCGGCAGAATATCTTACTGTTGAAATTCAACAGATCCACAGCTATCTTGTCATTAGTGACTCTAAGGATTTCAATACCCCAGATTTTCTCCTCTGTGAGGAAAAAGCTAATTTTACTGGTGCTGATATTCACTTTTCTACATCTATTTGTTGTGTTAATATGTGTAATCTCAGGAATGCTGACAAGTTCCTAAACATTAGAGACAGTGCTGGCTTGGCGACTGGGAGTTCAGGCCTTGCCTAAACCTGTCAGCTCAGACACAACGGCAGAAAATCTACACAGTTCAAATCATCATACACTCAGCAGGGTTCACTGGGATCCCTGCTGATCAAGATAGAGGTTCTGGAGTGATTTTAATTCTTTCACTGGTCATGCTAAGCTAATCAGCTTCTTGGTATAAATGATTAGGTTTTCTGCCAGAGGTAGAACAGTTTAGGTTACACCATTTCAGAGATTTCTGTTTTCTGTGTTTTCTCCACACTCTTCTTACCAGCATGAAGTGAGGGAGGCTTCGTCTCATACTTTTATGCACCGGTTTTAGCGACAGATGAATCAGAATCTGATTTGCTCACGTTGCCAGCACTTTGTGAATTTCTGAACAGTTCATAAATAATACCAAAGGATGCTTTTTCTAAACTTTAAACCAGATTTTTGAATATTTAGACATTACTATTTAATGATATAGAGGACTTGAGATCTAAGTAGATCCTTAGGATGAATACATCAATCTATGATACAAAATTACAGATAATTACAACAGAAATTTGTTTATAAAAATGCCACAAAATATTAAATAAAAATACAAATTGCTTAGCTTCTGTGTACAGATCAACCTCTTTAATGGCTTATGCGAATATGCCCAAAATCTACTGCATAATCACAAGCTCCTTCAAGGTACTGGGATAAAATCAAAAGTTAAAAGATGAAACCAACCAAAATTTACTCATCAAACCAATTTGTGAACACACAAGTCAGTTTGATTAAAAACTAATTCCACGGCTGCTCCTATGAAGTTCAAAGCTTTGGTGTTTGTATACAGTGCTAGAGAGGAATCTCCACCCCCATGTCTGCAGGCATAAATACAGCCCCACACAAGCCCATGCTCTACATTTTGTGCCTAATCGCCTCTTGGCTCTCGGCCTGCTCGCTGCTGAGGCCTAGTCATTGCTCCACCTGGTCTCCACTCACCATCTTTCTGAATAACTCCTCCATTCAAAAGGCAGCAAATGGAACCCACTCTCAACTAAATGATGCTTTAAAAAAAAAGTCAGTGGTTATTTTATTTCTTTTCCTTCACTCCATACTCGCTCACCGTTGCAGAAGCACAACATGGTCACAGGAGTTCTGAAAGGAGAAAAGCCCCTGACCTTTTCATGACTTGTGATTTAAATTCTGTTTTGTGGGAAAGAAGGCTTATTCTGCGGCTTTGATTAGGGGTAAGTATTTTTTGATTTGAGTGTCAGATAATTGCCTAAAATTAAAATGTAAACAAATGAATCGGCCCTGTTTATCCTGTCAGTGTGAATGGATTCTCTTCCTTCTGCCTGCCTTGGCTCTCCTCTCCTGCACTCCCTTCCTCTACCCTCTCACTCCCTCTCTCATACCCTATAGACGGAGAGTGTGAGGGCTAAGCTTCACCTCGGTGCACTTCAGCCTTTCTGCCTCTCAGGCTGGTTCACGCTCCACTGACCAGGGCTAGGGCTGCCTGGGCTGCATTATCAATTACCGGTCACAGGCACACACTGTTCCTGACAGACCCAAGGGAGAGGCACTCCGTGGAAAAAAGGGCTGAGGAAGAGAGGAATTTCCACAGCCCCAGCAACCAAGTCCTGGTCCCAGCTCAGTTCTTTTTACCATGGACGATTTTTTAAATCATGTTTTCAAGTACTAAGTGTCTGATGTCTAAATGTGTGCAAGTGTATATCCACCGTTGAGACCTGTGAATAATAACCTACATCTCTGATATTTTTAGCGATTCAAATGGGTCTGGTGTTGTGCCCAATACCCAGAAAACCCCCCCCAAACAACCAAGGCCATCAAAGTTTAGTAGGTGGGATTAAGGATTGAGACCTCACCTTCCTGTGCCAAAAAAACTCCTACATCTCTGAGCTGCTCATTTTTGAGAATTTCTTGTTATTTCCCTTTTAATCAACAACTTAGTTATGCATAATTGACGTGGTATTTCTATGATCAGCATGAAGAGTGGTGAGTTACTACTGACCGACAGAGGCAAAAATAACCCTAGCTAACATGAACACAATGTCCGACTGCATCGAGAGGGGAAAACAAAATGGCAACTTAGTCTGATTATCGTGCTACCAAGTGTAAGTTCTGAATCATACACTATCTACTGTTTATTATACATTTCTACCCTTAGACACACATATTCTCATTCACTGATTTTAAAAAAAAGTTTCTCACTGGCTTCTCCCACTGGACAGACATATCCATGTTTTTGAGAGGAAATGCAGGAGATAAAGAGCATATGCACATGTATGTGTGTCTGTGTCCTAGTAGCCTTTGTGTGAAGAGACTGTCAGAGACAATGTGTTGTGCCTCTATGAGGGTGAGGTTCAGCCCAATGAAGCACCGCTGTCCCCTCCAACTGCGTCCCCCACTGTCACCCTGGGACGATGATGCTGACAGTGATTGGTGACTGTGTCCTGCACTCCTCTCTCCTCCCTGCATCCCTCCCATCCCTTGCTCCTGTGCTCCACTTTTATCTGGCCCCACTTGCTGCCCCTGGCTTTTAATGCAGAGCTTGGCTCACCATTAATCAAAGTCAAAGCCTCCCAGTGTCTGGCGGAGACAGAAAGAGAGAGAGGGAGAGAAAAGGAAAGAGAGAATATGAAAGAACGTGATGAAAGGATGAGAACCTTCTTTACCTTAGTGCGATTAATCTACTGTGGAATACAGATGAGCTGGAGCATCATTTTACATGTCTGGCACAGACCTGAGCCTCTGTTTTCATTATTGTACCTCGAGTGTAAAGTAACCATAATTCATATGGTATGGTGAAGGGTCAGCATATCAAATGTGCTGTTGCACATACTGAAAGAGTGCTCAAGTTATTTAGTATTGCACTTCCATAGAGTTCAGGCTCACAAGAGACAGATTTTAAAAATAATGGTCAAAACTGATGCAGTGCAGAGATATCCTGCCTTTTAGTCAATGGTATGGACCAAGCTTAAAATGTTGGATCCTACATTTCCCATAATGCCACTCAATAGTTTTATTAGACCCTGTCTTTCTTATCCATGTCCACATGTTTCAAAGTCCATGCCCCCAGTTTGTAACACTGGGTTTCTGTTAAATATTGGAAGCCAAGCTAAAATGACCCCAATGACATGACTAAGGTAATTTTCTCAGACTTGACAAAGCTCCCTCCAGAGCCACAGAAGACATTATGCAGCTGTGTTCACAGGCCAAGAAGTAGCCCCATGACTAGCAAACTTATCTGGATCTGTTAATTCAATGAAATTTGACTTTACATTTAAGTCAGAATTGTATTCATACAGTATGTGGCTCATACAAGGTAGCCAATAATAGTTTTATAACTTCCCCAAAAAGAGCATAAAAGTTTCAAGTCTCCAGCTCCTGGGATTCCTGGGATACACTGAGCGCAGGCGGTTGTCTGTTCCTCATGAATGTGTTGCACAGCTTTCACATCTGAATTCCCAGCTGGAAGTTCCTGCTCTGCCTCAGTTACTCTCAGTGAAGTAATTGGAAATCAAGTTGCACTATAATTGGTCAGCTGATGTCACCACCAAAGACCCATTCCACTCTGTGTACAGGAAAAAAAAACACACAAGTGCAGAAATACATATGGACACGTTCACAGCCACATATACAAGCTGAGTTGTAGTGCACTTCTAGTTTGTGCTTTATGATGCTGGAGCACCATTGAACCATGGAGCCTCCTAATAGGGGTTCAGTGTGTCCGATGAGGGGAGCAGCCTATAGTCATCTGCTGTGCCCCTGTCAAAGGCACAGGTTTAACTACTACCCTATTAGCAGGGGCTCACAGGGCCAAGCCAGCCATGACTACATGGTAATTGGTCTCTCTCAAACATCATAAAGAGGGATAAGTTCAGCACCATGGATTTCTGTCAAGGTACCACGGTTGGAATTATTTTCAAAATCACATTATACGTGGAAGATTCTGAATTTAGCTCAGTGTGGGGAAAAAGAAAAAGTACCCACACACTGAAAGAGCACGCTTTCTCTAGGGCACAAACAAACACACAGACTCATGCTTACACCTACTGTCACTTAAAACGCCATATGAAGAGATCATAATTGGCAAAGGGGCTCAGCAGCATTGAAACCCACACTTTTATTTTTGCCTGCATCTAATACCTAACTTTCTGGATCCGGGGATCTGGATCTGGATCCAACATTTAGGAGAACAGGCATTAAAAAAAAAAAAAAAAAATGGCACCTAGACAGATCCTGGAGAACTGTCTAAGACAATGAAACTCTTGGACACCCTAGCTCTGATACATGGAGGCAGCAGTGCGAGGGAAGAAACGGGGAGAAAGGCAACACCCAGAAAACAAAAGGAAAATCTCTGGAAGCTGTAAACTGAAAAGACATAATGAGTAGTGTCTTGAATACCCTCCACAGACATGTATGCCTAACATCTCATCTGATTTTAGAACCCCACAGAGTGCAGATCTCTTTAATTCATCTGGTTGTTTGGATTTCATTGCATCACAGTATCTTGAATGCAGCCCACTCCGTCAGACTTGCCCATAGAAGGCCAAGGATAGTGATGTTTGCATTTCTGTGGGAATAGCGCTCTAAACAGAGCAGCTAAGTGGAGGAGGATTGTTTGTACATATACTTGGCATTCTGTGGTCTGAGGGATTGTTGGCACATAATCTAGGTCAAGAAGGCTGTGCCAGTAAGATCAGAGAACTGTTGAGCATCAGGCATTAGTTGAAAAAGATAGCACCAGTCATAGGATTTATGGACTTTTTTTTCTCATATATTGTTCACCCAACCACCCCCACATAACCACTCAGAGTAGAAAGGAGTTGTAAAACGTGTTAAGGATGAAAAATACCTTCTTAATCTGAGGCGGTGGAGGATGTAGGTTAAGTGTCCAGGATGGATTACATAAGGAAACATGGCTGCCATGTCGGTAGTTTTCGGTAGTGCTGTCATTGCCCACAAGGCTATCATACATATTTATCTTTGTGGTCATTTAGTATTTTAATAAATTCACTAGAAGCAGAGCATGTCTCTTTCCCCCTTAAATTAAACCATCCTATTTCACACTGAGACATAAAATGGCTATTTTTCAATAGCTAACATAGATAAATTCAGGTCAAGTGTGAATGATAGCCTAAGGAGGGCATTATATAACCTTTGTGTGTCTGTATCTATATATGTTTGTGTGTGCGTGCGTCTCCTGGAGAGAACAGCCCGCGAATGAACTCCTAAATCACACTATTGATCAATTCTTCCTCTTAGACACACGCACAGGATCGAGGGCAGTTAAATGGCCTCTTCGGTGATTCATACTAAATCCCTTCAGCTCCTTCCTCACCTCCAATATTCCCTCCTCCTCATCCACACTCTCCTTTTCCTCCTCTCACCTTGGTCTTCTCATGGCCAATTTACACCATAACCTGTCTAACTACAGCTCCCTCACTGCTTTCTAGGTGGTCTCTTGGTTTTCCTTAATCTCCCAAGTAGTCCACACTAAAGCCATGTCAAGTTGAAAAGTCAAGGCTCCATTGAGACAGACACAAACTTTTTCTTTCCTTAGTAATCTGACTTAAAGTGCCACTTCACTGATCTGTTCTCCTTAGGTTTGACATTCTTACAGTACTAGAGTGGTAATAATATAGAATTACACTTGTCAACAGTCTTCCTCTTATGGAAAGGTTCCATTTATCCCTGTAAATCCCATACCTCATGATCTGGTTTTGAGCAGCAAGTAATACTGATGTTGGTATAACCTTTTTGTCATTCTTTTAACAAGACAGAAACTTAAAAACTTACACTTAGGTTTTGGGGTGCTATTTACCAGTGCAGTGTATATATATAAGCCTGTCAATATAGAGGTTGTAAATAAAGATAAGGTTGGAAATTCCTGGTCCTTTCAACAGAGACGTATAGCATGTGACTGACATTACAGGCCCTCATTTTCATGACAGTCATGCTTCATGTCGCGCATATATAAAATGCACTTGCAATTTACTTTCATATTGAGCTGAGGTCCATCCATGCAGGTTATTTGCAAAAAGGTTGGGCGAAATGGAAAATAAATAGGAGGGTATGTTGATTAATTATTATCTGCTAAGCAATCATATTACTCATCTCAAACCTTTTTAACAGCTGGGCTGAGCACAACAGCACATAACAAAAATGACTCACCTTGAGAGGCAGAGCCAGGAGGGATTTGGAGGGGAATGTCAGCAGTGCATCCTTTACCTTTACCTTTACTGTGCCACATTATTTTGGCTATAATGTACTTGTTATGATGAACATACTATGTGCGTACATTAAGGATTATTTTTTTTGCTGAGGGACAACTGTATGCAATGAAAAATGTGCAATGTTCAATGTTACCAGTGTCTGTATGCATACTTCCATGGCAGCCTAAATCTGTAGCTTTCCAGACTCATGTTTTTTTTGGGGGATATTTATTCCAATTCTAATTTAACAGAAATGCACTGAAAGTATTTCATGGACAAATTTCAACTTTCCCGCCCTGGATATCTGTGCACCTGTGCATTCCCTCATGCGCACAAACATGGCCATGTCACATAAACAAAGAAATCTGTCTATTCAACTGGCAGTCTTGGCTCTGGCATTGATAGGGCATTATGTGAAATTAGGGTTGTGTATTGTTCGTCTGTTAAGTCCAAACAGTGCCAGCCTGTGCTTTTGTCTTTCAGTTAAGTGCTAAAGTTGTCATTCTGATGCTGAAACAATCGAAAAAGTTTAAACAGGGTTTCACTTGTGCTGCACCTTTAATGGACCAGTCATTTTGCTGCTTTAAAAGCGAGATAAAGGAAAGGTTTGCCTTTTTACAGTATATGGGCATCAGCACCCTGGATACCAGCTGAAAAGAGGTGCTTATATGTTTATGTGGATCACTTTTTTTCAGGTTCACGTAACTCATCATTTGCTACAATTACACTACACTCACTGAACACTTGTACACCTGTGTATTCATGCAATTATTATTCATGCTGCCAATCACGTGGCAGCAGTTTTGTGCACATACAGGTCAGGAGCTCCAGTTCACATGAAATTTTACAATGGGGGAAAAGTGACTTTGGCCGTGGCATGACTTTTGGTGCCAGACGGGTTGGTTTGAGTATTTCTGAAACTGCTGATCTCCTGGGATTTTCGCACAACAGTCTCTAGAGTTTAACTCAGAATGGTGCCAAAAACAAAAAACATCCAGTGCGCAGCAGTTCTGCTGATGGAAATGCCTTGTTGACGAGAGAGGTCAGAGGAGAATGGCCAGACTAGTTTGAGCTGACAGAAAGGCCACGGTAACTTAGATAACCACTCTTTGCAACTGTGCTCAGCAGAAAAAAAAAAACTCACCTCAGAATGCACAACATGTCCAACCTTGAGACGGATGATCTACAACAGAAGAAGACTATGCACCCATCTTCTAATGGCTGCTTCTGGCATGATAATGCACTATGTCACAAAGCAGGAGTCGTCTCACAATGGTTTCATGAACATGGCAATGAGTTCAGTGTACTTCACTGGCCTCCCCAGAAACCAGATCTGAATCCATTAGAACACCTTTGGGATATCGTAGAACAGGAGACTGGCAGCATGAATGTGCCAATCAACAGAAATGATGTGATGTGGCCAAGTCAACATGAATCAGAATCTTGAAGGAACGTTTCCAAAATCTTGTTGAATCCATGCCACAAAGAATTGAAGCTGTTTTGAGAACAAAAGGAGGAACTACCCGGTATTTATATGGCGTTCCTGATAAAGTGCTCACTGAGTATATATTGGTATATTGGCTTGATGACCCCATTTCATGTATGATGACATTGCAGTGGGAATTTGCATAGTCCTCTTGGCTGAGTTTTAACAAAATACCAACAGCTTTCCTATTGTTAATTCATTTACATGGAATTTGCATTTTGTAACTCCACCTCTCACAACCGTGCATAATGTGAGGGCGTAGGGCACGAAAAAACCAAATGAACAGACAGGAGGATTCCAAGGTTCTGAAAAATGGCAACAGGTTGTATTTATTAGTGCAACAGTCTTAGTGAACAAACAAAAATAGAGCCATACGTTTTAAAGAGTGTTTCTGCTTTTAAATTTTGAAGTGCATTATTAACAATAATCCCCTTTGGATACTTCTGCCTCTTCACTGGCCTGCCAACGAAACCCCCCGTCAAAACTAGGAACAGTGCAATTATCTGGCTACAAAGGGCCACATAGGGCTGGACATAGGCCTGGCAGATTACTGGCAGACACCTCATTACTGCAGCAGACTTCAACAATAGGCCTGGGCATTGCTTCTTCTACATCTATCTGTCAAGTGTGCTATTAGCCTGTCAAATGGGGACAGTCAGCACCATTAGGCCACCCTGATAATCAGACCTATTTACTCCCTCATTTTCCTCTCCTTCACTGTCACAGTCTCGCAGTCTGGTCAAAAAAAAAAAAGGCGACTGCTTTCTCCTTCCCACCCTGTCTTCCCTCCCACTCCTCCCCTGACTCATTCTCAGACAAAGACAAGTTCAGTTGGTCATTACATTCCTCCGAGAGTCACCGTAATCAAATACGGTATGCCCTCCACCAACTGGCACAAATTTAATTTCAAAATGTACTGCTATACAAAAGCGATCTGGATAAAGCAATTTCGGTTTCACTGGTCTTTGAGATGAATGTTAAGTAAGTCCATTCTGAAGTGGAAATGCACATCAGAAATTCTGAATTCATTTGGCATTAGATATTTCATCATTGGATCAAATTATGTATTTGCCAACACAAATGCTCGCTGCATGTGAAGGAAATATGACATAGAAAATCACAATGCATGGCCAACAAAAGGCTCCAAGGACCCAAGCTGTCGAACTTGTAACTCTATTCTTTATGGGAACATTGCCAGTGTGAACTCAACCAACAAACCTCTCGTCTTTCACCAAATTGTAACTCCACTTCATGTCTGTTATTAAGTCCCACAAGCTCACGCTTCAATTTTCACGGCCCGCCTCATCCACAGAAACACAGAAAAAAAATGAAGGGAGCCTCGTTTAAATTATTCACTTGGTCAATACTTGATAGGTGCTTCTGTGTATAAGTCAAAGACCTACAAGAGCATGAAAAACGCTGTGGCAAAAAGGACCAGCAAAGACAATATCCTCCACCTGTCATTTCCATTGGCTGGGCTCAGATCCCATCACAGGCTCAGTTAGAGGATGAGCAAACACATGCACACACAAACATGCAGAGAAACAGACAAGGAGAAAGGGAGGGAAGGGAGAGAGAGAGAGAGAAAAATAACAGGATGAAGGTCATTTTCATTGGCTGGGCTCAGATCCATCACAGGCAAAGGCAGAGAACGCACATACACACACACGCGCACACAAACACAAACATATAGAGAGACAGACAAGGAGATAGAGGACACGGACAGAGAGAGAGAGTAGGAGTGAAGAATATTTCAACTTGGCCTGAAAACAGCAGCTGTCCATGTATCTATCTTGGGTTCGGTCTCCTCCAGTCTGACATTAAAGTATTGAACAGTACACAGAGTTGAACGCGGACTGCGGTTATACAACACTAAAGGTGAAACCTGTAGTTCAACATGTCTGTGTCTGTTGTCAGCAAAGCTTAGAACAGTGCAACAAGAAATGATGGCTTTGTGACTCACATGTAATATCAATGTAACTCAAATATACAAAAAGGACAAATTTAAATAAGATTAAATATCTTGTTGTTTTTGTTAATCCAGCATGTAGGAGTGTGTCAGTGTATAAATCTGAAGATTTAAAGACAGGTTTCAAATGGGGTGTAGCCTTCCGTGAAGTGAGAAGCACAGACTTGCCATGGGGCACTGCTCTCAAAACAAAGTCTCATTTAACAAAGACCAGATTAAACAACAAGGAGATGTGTCTGTGAAGCAAACAGCCTTCAACCTCCACATGTAAACCTCCAAAAAAGAGGTTTTATAAATGACTTGTGTTGTTTGAGGAGGGATGATTATCTTTTTATCTCTATTGGGCATTGATGCTTACAGAGGAAATATTTAAAAAACAACAATGGCAGTATGGAAAGTTACATGATAATGATGATAATGATGATGTTGCAAATGGATCAGTGTAGATGTCATCATCACCACTACCACCACAACATCATCATCATCATCATCATCATCACACCTAGACATAGCAGTCACTTACCGGCCTGATTGGTGGTGATATCTATGGAGACATGCTGGGCAGGATATGGGCTCTTGTTACTAACTCCATTGACAGCCTGTATCTCGAAGCTGTAGAGGGTGTGAGCCAACAGGTTGCTGATGAACACTCTGGTTTCAGTCAGACCCAGCTGTCGCGGGACAAAATCCACGTTGTCGTCACAGTGGGAGCAGGAGCGCCGGTCAGCCCGACACTTCTTGCACACAATGTTGTAGACGACATCATCGCGGCCACCCGTCTCCCTGGGGGAATGCCACTCCAGTATCACAGAGGTTTCATTCACAATGGAGATCACATTCCTTGGGCTGGATGGGACACCTGTAGATATAAAGAGAAAAGATGTATGACAAAGGAAAACTGTCATGATCTTTCAAAAGAATACTGCAAAGGAAAACATCTTTTATACAGCTGCCTGCTGCTCGGTCAACTTAGTCCACTTACAACCTGTAATACCTGTGTTGTGTTGTGTGGTGTAAGAGCAACTTTTATTTCTTTTTCTTCATCTTCAGCGCAACTGGAATGCTAATTTATTCCATTCATACCCAGAGAGATCATACAGCAAAACATTTGTGTCTGGTTAAAACTGGTTATTTAGCAAAATGCAGTGTTGGAGTATTCTTATCCAAGTGGCTCTGGAGATTCACGCTCCCATTCTCTCCCTCCCGGCCTGCAGCTGGAGCAGGAACTCACAGGCAATATTCAGAAATAAATCAAGAAATATTAAAACTATTGTTTTGCTTGAGTGGTGGCTAAATATTAGGGGGGCAGAGAAGTGACTTGTTCAGCCTCCCACAATTTGAGCACAATTCTTTAAGATTTAAAATCTGTTCAAATGGCAGTGTAGAATTTTGTTTAACTGAGACTCCATGTCCCTCTTGCTCTCAGATACCAGACACCGTCGATAAAGCAGAAGCTTGCCAAAGCCCTTAGTCAGTGCTGCTTAGGCTGAGTGAGGCTGCCCTGCAGAGCTGATCTGGTACCAATTTATCCTCCATAAAGCCTGACCTTTATCATTAAAAGAAAGTTTAAACTGACTCATTTCTAGATCCATGACTACTGTGAAACTAAAAATTAATTAAACTCCGAAGACCCTTTGAGGAATTATTCATCTCTCTACCATACTGTGCTTCCTTTCCTTCTCTCTGTTCTTTTTGCCCATGAGGGAAATATGACAAGATGAACGCATATAGATTTTTAAGCATGTTATGATGCAGTACTTGAGTTTCCCATTTCTGTGGGCACAGGGCAGATAGTTACTTCAGTCAACACCGACACAATTAATCATTGTTGCAGCAAAGCCATGTGGGATAGCCCTGGGGAGCTGGGACAAAGCGATAGAACACACAAGGGTGAGGGAACGGTACTGTTACTGCTGTGACCTCGGCGCAGCGCCTCAACAACAGAGAGGTCAGTGACAGGAAGGGCGTGACCTCCATAGTGTGATTATTATGGTCTGGCTGAGAGGATAGCTAGTGCTCCAAATACATGGTCAAATGGTACATAATTTGATCCTTGGACGCTACCAGATGTTTTGCACGTGAATGGAAAATACAGCAAAAAGCATGTGTGTTGGTAGGAACAGGCCATGTGAGAAAATTGGCAGGACTTTTTCCTTTGGGGACCG
The DNA here is from genome assembly GCA_037833715.1 of Toxotes lorentzi. Classification (NCBI taxonomy): domain Eukaryota; kingdom Metazoa; phylum Chordata; class Actinopteri; family Toxotidae; genus Toxotes; species Toxotes lorentzi. The sequence continues at coordinate 10,775,210 of JBBMJY010000006.1, forward strand.
CACAATAGGCACTTCATATGTTACTCACACCGCCCGTGTCCTCTGTATCATTAATCACATGCATGCACTTGCCCCCAAACTTGGTCTGCACTGTCTATATCAATGTATTCATACAACAGTAGGGGGGAAAAGAAATCCCTGGTTGAGGTGTGAACAGAGCGTCGCACTCCTTCGTCCCATTTACAACCAGGCTCCACATATGCAGGGACAGCACAGGAAATCAAATGTGACTGCCACTTAACCAGTGATTTGCAAACTATTACTGTGGCCTTTGGCTGTTGTAATTTGCCATAAGATTTAATTTGCTGTGAACGTTACTACAGGTTCTCAGCTGGCGTTCATTTAGCCATGCCAGTTAGATTTGGTTGTGCTTACATACCATGTTCTTCCGCTTAGGTTATAGGGAGAAAACATCATCTCCTAGCAACCCCTGCACCCTTTCTGACATGTATTACAACACATTAAGAGTTTTAACGCTGCAATCACAACAACGGTTGTCTTCTCATGGCCTCAGACAATGGACTAATCTGCTAGATCCTAGTATCCTAGTATCCTGCATTTGACACCATCAATCACAAGATTTTGTTACAGAGACTGGAACATGTCACTGGGATTAAAGGAATCTAATCTAATCTAGTAATTCATTATTATCAGGATGTCCCAATAAAAAAAAAGCCTCCAGTTGATCCAAAGTGCTGCAGTGAGTACTGAAAGAAACTAGAAAAAGAGGTCATGTTTCTCCCATATTAGCTTCTCTACATTAGCTCCCTGTAAAATCCAGAATAGACTTAAAAGTCCTTCCCTTTACGCACTAAGCCCTCACTGACCAAGCTCCATCATATCTTAAATACCTCATAGTAACCTTTTATCCCAAAAGAACACTTCACTTCAAAATGCAGACTTTCTTCTGGTTCCTCGAGTTTCCAAGAGTAGAATAGGAGGCAGAGCCTTCAGTTATCAGGCTCCTCTCCTGTGGAACCAGCTCCCAGTTTGGGTCCGGGAGGCAAACCCCCTCTCTACATTTAAGATTAAGCTTAAATCTTTTCTCTTTGATAAAGCTTATTCTTAGGGATGGCTCAGGTGAGCCCCTGTCCTCATTCTGCAGGTATCTCCGACTCTGATGTTTTTATTATTATCATCATTATTAATATTATTAATTGGTGCTGCTGTCGTTGCTGATGGTATTATTAATAACACCTATAAGTATCACTATTGTTATTACCTTTGTAATAACCTTTGCTCTTGACCTTATTCCGTAAAGTGTCTTGGGATAATGTATGTTATGATTTGGTGCTATATAAATAAAATTGAATTGAAGGAGAATATAAATATGACTGGTGCTCTGATGAATCATATCTTCCCAGCCTGTCATATTATTTTTCCCCCTTTAAAGAGCTATGGCAGAGCTATCTCAGTGGCACATGACAAGGCTAGATCACCAAATGGAGAGGAGAGTGTAGACCAGCTTCTCAAAGCAGGAAATCAATACTGTTGCACAGGAAGGACAGAACAGCAAGGCACACACACACAGCATGGCAAACATGCAGCCAGATGATGTGCATTTGTGAGTAGAATATGTGGAAATAGTGAAGGCTTCGTCTTTTTTTTTCCCAAGTGTAAAAATTTAAGACAATGAACCACAAATATTAAAAACATATTCTGCATATAACTAACACTGTAGCACAAACAATTTAGAGTGAAAATGAAATGTAACATTATTTTACAGGCTGCCTGTTTGTTTTACTCGTGATTAATCCGATTGTACTCGATTAGACTTGCTTGTGTTTACATGCAGCAACAGTGCCCTTGCTGCCAAAACTGTGATTCAAGGAAGAGTCTGTGTAAGCTGTTTAAATGGTTGCATAAACTGACAATGTCCCATGGAAATCCCATTTACATGACAGTTTAGACAGTTTGGGTTTTTTTTTTCTAACAACTCAATAGGGCATCCAGCCGGCTTGGACCTTTCTATGTGAAGTCTACATGTTCTCCCCGTGCCTGTGTGGGTTTACTCCTACAGTCCAAAGACATGCATGTGATGTTAATTGGTTACTATATTATACATATGCACCATATGTGTGAATGTGAGTGTAAATGGTTGTTGGTCTCTATGTGTCAGCTGGGTACCGGTTCAGGGTGTACCCCGCCTTTCACACAATGTCAGCTTGGTTTGGCTGACATTGTGTGAAAGGCGCCGCGCGACCCCCAAAGGATAAGTGGTTTAGCTGATGGATGGATGGACAACTTAATATGAAACATGTTCAGCTGCGTCACCCTTAAAAAAAATTCCACCAATATATGACAGTGACAATTCTGCCACATCACATCATATTGTCATTAAAAATAGAGTACATCATAAAACTTTGAACCTGATGATTTGCCAGTATAAATTACTCATTTTTTATGCATAAGTATGATATTATTTATGAATTATGTGGAACCAAATTATTCATGTTTACTGAGCAGTCTTGACGTGATGGAGTTGATATTTACATGTATGTACGGGTAAAGATGTCTTTGTGTGCTGGGTGTGGCTGAGAAACAAAAGGAGAGGTAGAACCTGCTGCCAGAAACTGCTACCAACTATATGTGCAATAGTAATGTGCTGCCCTGTACCTTCAACTCATCTTGACAAGTAAACATTCCAGTCAGCTAAATACATACTAAAACACTGCAATATCATGAAGTGCATGATCTCCAGAGCTACAATAAATTGTACAATGCCACTCCGCATATCTTCCATGCACATTAATGTAAGATGAGGTACTCAAAGGGACTCTCTGACTACTTGGTACTGCTGCAGGTGGACACACTGGTATCCATAGCTGCCCTGGTATTGAAAGGGTTTTAAGGTGCCACCTGGGCAAAGACCACAGCCCAGTTTCTTGTCCTTTCGCCCTTGGATGCAAACATAAAGAGTGCCCCAGTGCCAAAAATAAGCACTTCTGCACATTGTTTACTCATGCACCCTTTGGATGGTCTGAGGCCGGCGCTCCTCTTCTTTCAAACCGTTTGTTGTTATGATGTGAAACAGACCTTGAGGGACCAACAGAAGGTCCCTGTGTGGAGATACTGATCACAGCCAGAGGAACTGATAGAAAGAAAGAGAGGTTGTGAGGGTTGGTGAGACATGAAATAAAACATGTTATAAGGGCTAATACTGTCAGGCTGGGAGACTGAGGGAGTCATTGACAGACTGTGTGTGTTAGTGCGTATCTGTACGTGCACTGCGGCTTGGGAGATGTGGATGCATCCACAATGACTTGTTCGAGAAGATACAAAATGAATATGTGGAACCTTTTCTTTAACTGGCTAAAGAATAATCCACACACTGACATGACTCTCTACAACATCTATGATAACTGAACGTGACTCAGCATCTATGAAGCTTTAAATGACACAGACTGGTGACATTTTGTAACATATGTGCATGTATGTACACACTAGTCTGGAGCATTGTCCTCTAAGCCAGTACAGGGTTTAGAGTAGGCCAGATGATTACCTTAACTTAGCTCCATTTACTCCTGCATTACTGAGACCGCTGAGCTCTGAGAAGCTTCCTCAACAAGACTGTCCTCCCCTGAAAAATGACCCTTTTGGTTACCCATAGTTACGTTTTATTGTTAGGCAACAATAGAAATGTGTGTTTATTATCATAACCATGACAACAAAGGTCCTCTAACCTAAATGAACTAAATGAACCTATATGGTCCTCCTGGTTGGAGGACTTATTGCCCTCAGGTGTCTCCTGAACTGACAACTAAGTTAAAGTGGGGGCGAAAAAACAAAACAAAACAAAAAACTTGGAGAAAAGAACAGAATATTTATGCACTTTGACGGTTCACTCTTCTTCTTCTTCTTTGAAAACAGAACAAGGATAAAGGAGATGCAGTGAATAAGCAAGCAAAGAAAAAAAACAAATGGGATGATGAGGAGAATGGAAAAATAGATAACCCCGTCCTTTCAGTCAGGAATTTTGATGGGTTTTGTTTGTGATATGAGGCACAGACAGTGTTTGACGAGGCTCAAGGGGGCTTTCGGGGGACAGGCCACAGATATGAGTATTGAGCGTGAGCCACAAGATTCAGAGCCAGTGTGGTACGAATCAGGAATGTAGAAGCCAGTTAGAACCATCCTATTTTCCTTTTCATTCCCTATATTTATGTTGATTCAGTTACATTCCAAAGATTTTCCTCATGAATTGGTTAGAGGCTGGCAGTGGTGGTTTTCAAGATGTAAACATGCACATGCAGCATATTTTTTTAAATCATTTACAACATTGTATTGTGCCTGTGTCTGCAATCCCTCATTCCCCCTAAGACTAAACCTTCAATGTACAGATTCAAATCTTAGTTTGTTGCTTTGTCATTAGTCCTTCTTTGCCATCACTCCCTTCCCTCCTCCACTGTTGTTCACATGAAGCTCCATCACTGCATCCCATCTCCCCTACAGAGCAATCAGCGCTGGTTTCACCGCCTGACTCCCCTCAGTTTCCACTCAGCTTGCCATTCTCCTCCTCTGACTCAAACATTGAGAGAAACCCCCTGGCCCTGCATGCTGGAGCAGACTGACCTCCCCCCACCACACCATTCTCACACGTACACATGAGTTCTTTTTCACATATGCACACCCATGGGGAGGTTGAGGTACATCAGACTGGGGCCTGGGGCCTGGAGAAGGCACCAAGAGCGGATGCAGTGCAATGCAAGCCCCTGTCCCAAAGCCCACTATGCTGGGTAGCCAAGCTGAGAGGAGTGGGCTTCACGCTGAGAGACAGAACACTTGGTGTTCTTCCCTTGAAGCGAGAGCTTGAGTCAGCACAAGACAGAAGCTTGAGAAAGGAGGGACGGGAGGTGGAGTGGTAGCTTGAAGTGCATGCTTGGTATATCCCTAAGCGAAAAGAGAAGGGGGGGGGGGGTGGTGGTTGTAGCATGAAGCCACCCACTGATAGAGCCAGGTCCTGGACAATCCATCAGCAAGCTAACCAGACTGATCTGGAGCACACAGGGACCCACGCCTCTGACACTGCCATGAAGAGCTACAGCTACAGCTTCTACTGCTACAGATTGGCCTGATTTAAACTACTCAAGCAGTGCTCTTATCAGGACCTGCAGCATTAAAGAGATTCTTACTAGGATGATCTCACTATCCCCCAAACCCCCCGCTGAGATCTAGGGCACCCTGAGCATCAACCACAGTTGCTGCTATATGGTTCAACTGTAAAAGCTTTGAATGTGCTGTTGCAAATGAATTATCTTAAACTGAGGAGGAACTGAAGCTGGTTTAAGATGTTAAAAGGGGCATTTGAAAACAAAATTCTCAGTAGGACATTTTGAGTGCATGAATGGGAAATGAAAAGCATTTTTCAAAGAATTGGGATATAGTCTCTTGTAATGAATATTTTATTTTGTAGTGCACTGTGGAATTGTGACTGTAATAGTAGGTATTTTTTTCCTTTCTTTCTTTTTTTTTTTTAAACTTACGAACAGTTATGTAACCAAACACCTAGGACAGGTTAAAACAAAAACAAAAATGGCCTAACTTCAATGTTAAGAAATGCAGAGGATTGTAGCTATAAGAGGCATGACAGGAAAACAGAGTTTGATGCAGATAAGGAAAAAAAGAACAGAACAGAGAAGACCAGTCTAAAGAGGAAGTAGCATGATTGAAAACAGAAAAAAAGTAACACAGGCTGCATTTGAAAACTGAACACAGACCACAGGGATCTGTTCAAGAAGCTCCACTGGGGAGCTGTTGTGAAGATTGCTTGGGGAAAATTTTAGGCCTCAAGGTAGAGGCAGATGCTATACCTAATGGAGCGTTCACCAATTCACCAGAGAGCCATGTAGTACACCATGGGAGGGCGGAGAAAACTCAAGGTGAAAGTGGGGTGTCATCCATTGAGAACATCCAAAGCCTAAAGGTGTGGATGGCTACACTTTGGAAGTGTTCAAACGGTCAGACAGTGATGCTGCACTGAGGCTCCTTTGCAGGTTTAAGGCACTTATTCTGAGTTATAAAAAGGATGCGTGGCAGAAGAGGTGCATTCAACACACGTTTTAATCGTGAAGGCTACACTATGCAGCTGCGAACCGATTAGGAAAGGAGTGTGGTCCTGAGCTCATTCCTGAGGCCAATTAGCCATGTCTATGTGAATAAATCAGGGCTAAACGAATACATAACCACACCTATAATGCTTCCAGGTCTGCCGTTGTGAGGAGAACGAACCATTAAGACACTCCCCAGTGGCAGCAAAGGAAGAGAGGTAAACAAACTTTTTGGGTTCTAACAGTGCTCTCCTTCTGTGTAACTGGGTGTCAGAAGGGACGGCAAGAAGGCTTAGCATATTGCTTTTACATCATATTAAGATAACTATGATGCTGTGAGAGGCCTTATTGGATCTCCAGTGGATAACGGCAGGACAGTGTCGAAGCTTCGCAGCATCTGCCTGAGTAATTAGGACTTCGGGGGATAATAGCAGACAAAAAGAAAGAACAACAGCAAGAAAGAGAGACAGAGAGAGGGTGATAACTGAGGGGAAACAGAAAAGAAGCACATTGGCACAGTGATGGAGACGTCAGTGATGGAAACCCTGCAATGTAATAATTATGACCAGACTGCGAAGACAACTTGGGCTCTAGATACATGCTCATTGAAATGCCACTGCATGTTCTGGTTTGATGACACCAAGAAAAAGACACAGGCGTATCTCTACACTATCGTGATGAAAATGTAGTGGTTTATATGCATGGCCACTCAATTTAATATTGATGTGACAAACACATTTACACTAAAATGGATAACGCATACATGGATATGCCTATTACAGGTCCTACACTAATGTCATATACAGAATACTCACTTGTGCAGGGTTCATCTGGCTGATCAGCGTCCCCACGGTAGTAGCCGTTGCGGCACACACAGATGGTGGCAGCCTCAGCTGTGGAGCGGCTGTTAGGAGGACACTGCAGACACAGACCAGGACCCTGGGTTGACTTGAACGTACCCGGTGGGCATGCTGTGAGAACAGAAAAACAATTGAAAAAAAAAGAAAAGAAAGAAAGTCATGAGCCAAGTGCCATACATGAGATCCGATAGAATGATGTGAGATGTTTGCAGCGACAGAAAAGAGTTTTTGTTTGTATTATTTTATCAAACACATTCTCAGTTTGTATTCTGATCATTTAGCATGACTGTTTAATCACACTGGTAATGGCATGAAAATGGCTGGTTAGTTTGTTTTGCTTTCTTTTCTATTATATTTTTTTAGATTAGGAATATAGCCTGCTGGCTATGTCGCTTCTCCCAGAGGCACACATCATACATGCCTGTATGTTCTGTCTGTCAGTGGTCAGCTGGCAACCAGCTGTAGCATTTGCACTGTGTTCAGGTACAGAAGACATGAGGCAACGTGACACAACATAAGGCAACGCATAATTCTGTCACTGCCGGCCTTTCGTGGAAGTTGCCATGATGAGCCATAATTCTGAAGGCCACGGTGGAGGACAAAGATTATTGTAGCTGATATCACTGCGCCTAAATCCAGGCAATAACCTAATCCATTTACCCTCATATGCCAAAAGAATACAAAGCGGTGGGGTTTTTGCACTGTGTGGAAGGATTTAGTGACTATAATAACTATGATTAATGTCTAATATTTTAGCAGGCTCACTGATGGGGGAGGAAACTGTGGTGTTGCTGCACTACAGTGGGGGAGGGGTTATAAATTTAATGGGACAAGCATCTTACAGTTTCTCCAGCTGCGTCCGTTTGCCTGAGTAAAAGATTGTAAAGGCTTGACTGTGGCTGATAAATAGGTATACGTAGTGTACTCATGCTTGTGTAAAAACACAAGTTATAGTCCTGCTCTCACAGACAAAACTGTGACAGTAGTATTTGAGTAGTATTTAAAATGGAAAATTGCTATAGCAAAAACAAAGTGCAGCCAACATACTGTATATACCAAGATTAAAGGTTGCATAGGTCTGCAGACAGACTTTATCAGCAGAACAAAATAACATTCCAACAGTTAAGTGTTTCAGATATTGAAAGCAAAAGGGAACAGTTAAATCAGTATTGAATTTGCTTACCACAAAATGGTTCTATTGTATCAGACTAAGAGCCCTCTATTCCAATATTTATGAAGAGCCTGGTAAATGGAGGGTTATTCAAAGCAATAATGACCAAGGAGTAGGTGCCATTCCTCCCCACAGCTGGGTCAAACAGTGGAGTATATAGCATGCTGGATATGTGAGAAAAACCTTTAGACCTTTGTATCAACAGGCTTTTAAGATTTAATTAAAAAATGTTATGCTTCATTAAAAAGTGCAATGAGAGGCAGGGTTTGGACGCTGCAGTATATTGCTACTAAGCTGTAAAAAGGACAGGTTCCTGTTTTTATTTTCCATTCGTACCATTCAGCCCGCATCTCAGATGGGCTGTTAGTGAAGGACAGAGAGATTAAGAAAAGGGAAAGCAGGTGTAGAAGAAAGAGGAAGCATCATGCACACACACAACTCAAACCCCCAACGGCGGCTGTTCTCCCATCTCCTTTAGTATGGCTGACATACACACCAGAGGCTAACTGACCGACCTCATGTCTGGTCACACTACACTGACCACACACGGCCAGAACATCACATACAAACTCACATACATGATCAGACCACAACAACCGCAAACAGCTTATAAAACAAGAGCTGTGAGGCAGATCACAGCCATAGTGTACAAGGATATCCCCGTGAGCAAAACACATTGCTATGCTGTGGACGCTCCAGAGCGGTCTTGATTCTATAGATGCCTGTATGGATGAATATATAAGAGTTCTACAGGGTTTGTAAGACGGTACTATAAAAGTAATATTGTTTCTGTAGGGGAGTGTGAGCCTCTTTTTTTTTAGCCTGTGGGAGAGGAAGTTTGCAACCTCTCATGACTTGTATACACAGATTTCATTTGCGAAAAGACCAAGCTCCTTCGAACACAAGAGCATTGATACTCTTAAAAATTCTCCCTGGCCATATGGGGAAGCACAAACCAGCTGCAGAGCCATTTTATAAAGCAATAACTTCCAAAGATATCAGAGATTACAAGACGATAAAACACAGATCAAAAATTCATTTTCAGCAGCAGAGGGGAAAAGAACTTATGTGTCATCATCTTTGCTGTATAAAATTCATACATCAGGGCGAGAGCAGGGGACCGCTCGCATGCGCATGGCCGCCTCACTCACGCACGCACACATGCTCATGCAAGCTTCAAATCTATTGCCCTGACTCTTAAGAAAAGGGATCACAATAAGTTGTTCAGTGTGTGTTTAATGGGGTGTGAGCTGAATATGTGCATTGGGTCCTGCCCTCGAGTTGTGTGTTTACAGACAGACAGTGGCTGGCCTGGACGCTCATAAATGGGCAAAAGTGAAGAGTAAAGAAGGGGAGGCTGTGCTGAATCAGCCGTCTGAGACAGCAGTGCTGCAAAAGCGCCTCAAGGCAAACTTTGTGCAAAACAATGCATATGCACACACTCTTATGTACACACACACTCAAATAAACAGACACACTCTATAACCCTGAGAAACACTCCTATATTGGCATCAGTGCTATCCTCACCTCCAGAAAACATTTACTGAACTGATTTACACGGCGACACATGTAACCACTGCTGACCCCATTAAATGAGATGGCGCACCCACATTTTCCGCCACTTGACTTGCATATTTTCTACAGAACCTCAAATGATATACTGCCTCTCCTTGGACAACTGAACATGCTGTGATCAGCGTTATATGAGGGGAGATAAGTGACAGCCAGGAAAAAGCAAACAGGCAGTCACACAAACACACATGCAGACACTTCACACACAGAACAGGATGAATGTCTGTCTGGATTATAAATCCTACCTTGGTGCTCAGGCTCGTTCTCTAATGGACACATAATATGAGCATGAATACTACCATTAAACTCATTAATTAGCTGCTCGCTGATCTGCCTCACAGAGTGAGAGGGAGGAAGAAACAAATATGGGAAAAATGAGAGCGAGAGAGAGAGAGAGAGAGAATGGGAAAGTGATGTGAACAATGTTTGCAAACCCTCAGAGGTCTCATTCTAAGGGCAGGCAGCAGCGGGCTGAATAGCGTTATGCTTCATCGAATTTGGAGCTGAGCCCAAAGTCTTTTCTCCTGATTTGTGAATATTTAGATTGGAGGAGGCCAGGAGTTCCTGTCCCGCAGAAAAAAAAAGCACATAGACCCATCACTCATCAAATGTGTTGGTTTTCAGGGACAGGAGGGGATGGAACATTAGATCAACAAGCAATTAGTCTCCCCATGGGGAGAATAACCCACAACCGAATTGGCTGCATGCAGAAACAAAACATTCCTCCCTTTCAAGTAGTCTATGCAGGATTCTCTCTGCGTTGTTTTCTCCTTCTCATTTCTTCCCTACCCTCACATCTTTCTTTTTTTTTTTGGTCTGTCCCACTGGTAATGAATTGCTCTCTCTCTTCTTCCACCTTTCCTCCCCATGTTGCTTTCTTGCCTTGACTGACAGGTTTGAATCCTTGTTAAGGTTGCCTGTCTTTCTGTCTTTCTGTCCCTGGTTCACTCCGCAGTGAGCCGATAGAGGTATGGCAGATGTGGATCACTGCTCGCTACTCATCACAGTCTAACTGTGATGACCTCAAGTCACAGCAAGCCTGACCGTGAGAGATGAGATGATGATCTCTTCACTGCCAGTCATTTTCCTAGCAGGTGTTCTTCCTCTTTGGATTATAGTGACAACAATCTATCTCATAAATAAGCATGTAGATCAGCTTTCCAGCCACATTTACACATTCCAAGTTAATTTGTAGAAAATATTTGATGTTCTTTCTACTCATCAATGATGGATTGATCAGCCAGGACAAGTTCTACATGAGAAGATTAGCAATATGAGCTAGTCTCTCTGAGCAGGCTACAACAATGGCTCATATGCAGAGCTGAGACTTAGTGTTCAGGGGTTAGACTAAGCAACGCGTTTGCTGAGTGTATAATATAGTGCACACTGCATGCAATATATCATACATGGACACACACTGACACTGTGCCACATAAGGTGCATGTGTTTAGAATGTGCAGTAGCAAAATGAATAAAACCCATAAGAATCCGCAATAATTGTAAACATGAGATTTATGGACATAATGGAACAAGAATTATATTAACTTGTCATGGAAGCATCAGCAGGTGTGTGCAAGATAAAAAGGAAATGTACATTTAGGAGTTGCAGGAAGCCAATGCAAAGGATTACGACCAAGATGGGTTTGGAAATGGCTTTCCTACTCAAACCCAATCAAAGTCACAGTACACTAAGCCCTCCCCTGACTTTTCCTTTAGCATCACTCTGAAGTGTGTATGAGGTTTTAAATCACCAGAAATGGCTTGGTAGAAAATTGTGGGAAATGCAATCATATGTGCACAGCGGTAGATGCGGAAAAGTAGTTGAGCTTATGTGATAAATCTGAGATTTAAAGGAAAGAGTTCCATTCTGTAATATAAGATATTTCTCTCTTAAAATCTTTCTCCAGTACTCCAATGTTGACTGTTAACACTAAAGTTGAGCGCATCAAAGCTATGACTCGTGTTAAGACATTTTCTTTGATAAACTAGCCATTTGCCTGATGAAATCCATGTAGCACTTTCCAGCAGGATGCAGTTTTAGAGAATTAAGGACTTCAAATATACATTTTTACTTGTTTCAGCTCTGAAATACCAACTGTTTCTGTCTGAGGTCTTCAGACATTGTGCAGAGAAGGTGCGTGACCAACAGAAGGACACAAGTTGTGAGTTAGAGTCAGTGACCCTTAAGTACAACTCCTGGCCCCCCAATACACCCTTAACCCCGTCCCTCATCCATCACATGGGATGGATCACAGTCTTTAAAGGCTTTGGAGTCATGCATACAGCCACTCACTCACAAACACTCATACAGATAGGCTTATGATCGGGTCAAGACCCCAGTTGACCCCGATTTCACTATTTTGTTGCTCAGTCACTCAGAAAGACTCAAACACACTCAAACCACTGGAGGCTGCGTACAGGCTAAGTATACGCCTGTATAGATTTGTTTAAGTGATAATTCTGAGAATATCAATCAAATGGTAAAATTAATATGCTCTTTGAAGGAGGGGACACAAAACATGACCGGATAGCCAACATCTTAAAACAAAAAGGCAATCAGTGCAGCAGCCTATTGGTATTCACTCTCGCTCCTCTGTCATTGTTCATTTTCCAGCCACAATCCACGTAATGAGCTGCTTTTCCAACCCAGGTGTTCCATTTCTCCACAAGGTCATTGAAAAACACAATACAATTATTTGAGACAGAGGCATCGCTCGAAACAAAGGCTTGTCAGAGTCATCAGAAAATGCCCGCAGGATATTAAAAGTCAGGGTAAACTGCCTTTTAGGGTTATGATTTATTCATTCAGAGAAACTGATTCAAGAACAATTTAGCATATTTCTCATAAACTGCCAACACAGGTCAAGAGGGCCTGAATATTTCAGTTCAAGATCTCAGATTCCAATGTATGTAACTTCTCACAAGAGCGGTCATTTCTTTTTTTACTTGAAGGCATCCAGGGTTCACAGTGGTGACATCACTTGGGAAGTCTGGTCAGTGTAAGTCCCCACCACCCCCTGTCATCACCTTCTAATCTCACGGAAAGAAGGAATGTAAGGAGGAATAAAAGAGCGCCGGAGAGGTTTTCTCTGGAATGAAGGGATGGTTGGAAGATTGCAGCGCTTGAAGCATACCTTGTCTGCTTTTGTTAAGAGCTGTGGTGCTTGAGAGTTCCTCCCACAGAACACTCCCCCTGATCATTAATCATCTGTCCATTCTGGCCCTGTCAGACCCTCACTTCCAAGCTAAGACATACACCTACACCCACCACCACCCACTTATACACAAACCCACCCACACACACATAAATTCACACACACTCTTCTAAACTTTCTGCTGCTTTAGCCCAAACACCGCTCATCTTGACATACCTGTCCTCTCGACTAGCTAATACAGCAATGTCTGATGCTGCAGAAACCCTAGTGAACAATACTTAAATCCCCTAAAGAAAGCTGAGATATCCTCCAATTAAGCTGGCCTTGTAAGTCCACGCAGTGCCATATTGCTGTGTGGTTTTGTACAAGAAGAGAGAGGCAATGTCTATGAAGCATACATTAAAATGAGAAAAATGAGAACAAATAGACAAACCTGCATTAAAGGAAAAAAAAAACTGCCTTGGCTGAATAAGTTTTGACACCCAGTGAGGTACTTCAGTAAATAACAGCTTGAACACGCTAGAATGAAAACCATGTCTGATTGGCTTCAACAGAGGGCAGTACAGCAGTAAAATAACTACAAGATGAGACAGTGTCCAGCTAAAGAAAATAAATAGGCCTGTGTGTGATTTCTCTAAAATAGTCTGCTTCACATACGGATCTGACAACTAATGCTAATGAACAGAGCAGGTATCTGTGAGACGATGAATATAGGATGACACATTCTGTTAAAATTAAGGTGTGTGTGTTTGTGAGTCTTAACAAACCAACGAACAATTTAGCAGACAGCCCACGCCCCTGGGCAGGCTGTTACCATGGTAACCTCACAGCCAGTATTTTTTGGCCCACACTTTCCCTTTGAACAGCCGGCCAATGACAGACCAGCCGACTGGGAAATCTGGCTTACTGAAAGCGCTTGCATGAGTTGTGTGTCTGCATGCGCATGTGTGTGCATGTGTATGTATGTTTCTGTGTGTGAATAACATGAGCATCATACAGATCAAGTGAGCTATATAATCTCCACACAGACTCGTCGTAACTGAATGCTGTGCTGGCAGTTGGCCACTCTGTACAGTGCCTGGCATGTTGGTTAAGGTCGATTTTATTTCTAGGAAGACGCAGCTGTGTGCCAAGGCACTGGGCATGTCTTTCAGACAGAGGAGTGGTCAAAGAGGAGAAGGGGAAAGAGACAGAGAAGACGAGGAGGCATTGGTATTTCAGGAAACTCCACTGTTCCAATCCATCCCTGGCTGGCAAGGTAGTAGAGAAAACTGCCCTCCGAAACATATCGCGGCTCAGCAGGCAGTAACATGTGCTTGCACTACAATCTACACTGTAATCAGAGCCTAACATGGGAGTACCAGGCTCACTGCCCACTGCCAGCTAACACAGAAAAAAACAGGGAGGGGCAAGAAAGACAGAGATGGAGAGCCACTTGATGAGGGGTGAAATCAGTAAAGGGAAGTTATGTGAAAAGGGAGCATTTTATTGTCAGTGTTTGACTGCACTGTGACTGCAGTATTGATTTGATCAATCTAATTTCACTCAGATAGCAAACTGAAGTCACAAAAGCCGCCTACTTTACCAATTTAGACACATTAATGTGACAGCGCAAGGATATTGACAAACTTTATGGTCAAATGAAATCCTATTTTTCAGCACTCTCACAAAAAATGTCTATCCAGCTATCAAGATTTCACAGCCAAAAATCTGTTGGTGTGTCTTGTGTTGAATTGTCTGTGGGTCATGACGTGGAAAGAAGGATGATCAGAATGGGGTAGTAAAAATCGGCAGTTACAGGCCCTGTCAATTACCTTACAATTCTGTCATATGGTGTATAAAGCATATGTTCCAAGATAAATAGCTTTCTTTCTTAGCCCTCCAAGTTGTGAGAGACCATTAGCTTCCTCTGTCTCAGCACTTGTCTCTTTTAAAAAGGATCTAGCTCATTAACTTCATGGCTAGATCAATTAATCTATAGCAGTTAGCCAAAGATGCCCACTCTTGCTCTTTTTGTTCCTTTGCTGTTGCTCTGCTCAACAATGTCTATTACATTTACAGCCTTCAAACCTTTTTTTTTTCCCTACTCATAGTTCTGACATGAGGAGAGCTTAACCTGATGAGATACTGTAGATTGTAAATGATAAATCAATATTATGGGAAGAAATTAGGAACAAAGGGAAAAAGCTGTGCTCAAGCAGTAGTGTACCTTTGCTGTCTGTATATAATTACACAGTAACAAAAAATACAGAGCAACAAAGAAGTCATCAAATCAAATTCAGCAAGAGTTGGACTTTTATCAACTGTCCCTGTGTTGCCAAATGACTAACATTTGGCAACACAGGGACCCTTTATCAGCTCAGCTTTGCCTAATGGATTAAAACAGGCTCAGGTGCCAAATTAGTTTTTTTTTTTTTTTTTTCGTTGTTTGCTGGTTTGTTTTTGTTAATTCTTCACAAAGTGTGTGATTGAAAATGAAAGTGCATGTGATCAAAGATCCAGGTGGTGGCTTCATGGTAGGAGGTTACAACTATAGATGTACCCTAGTGATACAGTGCAGTTACAGAAAAGACCAAAGGAAAAGAATAAACTGTGCAAATATTGTTGATTGTTTGATCAAAAAGTTGTGCTATTACTGATATAAACAAAGCGTTAATGAATCATGACAGATCGGCTCCATGAGCCAGCGAGATCTGCCCCTTGGACTGTTTTTTTTGTTGCTTGATTCATTCCTGTGAACTACTTAAGAGGGGGAAAAAAAAACATTTTATTCATTCATTCATCTTGCAGGTTTATACATTACATTTCCTTAAAATTCATATTTGTCCTTGTTGCAGTCGTTTACAATCCAAAAGCAGTGAACTTTAAACAGTCACACAAGTGATTGCTGCACAGCAGCTGTGTTCAAGGAAACAATCTACCTGCTGGTAGCAACAAATCTACTACCAAAATATCACCCAACAGACAGACAATGAGTCAACAGAGTTGGTATGAAGGCTGTGTGCTTATGCTGCAGAGAGACTGCTTCTGTGATAGGGGATAGGACTTTCTGGAGGAAATATATTTTCCTGCATACATAGATACCATAAACTGTTATGGCAATTTTCTTTTTCACAATTAATGGTAATGCATGTTATATGAGCATGCGTCGACATTAGAAAAGAAAATGCCTTAAAACAGTTACAGCACTAGAAGATAGTGGTAGAGCATCAAACACAAAGAACCTGGAAAGCTGTTTAAAGAACTAGAAGTACAGTAATGTAAGGGGAATTTAAACCAGACAATTTTTGAATTTTTATGTGCAGATTTAAGTTTTCATCGCCAAATAAAAAATGAAAAAAGAAAATCTGATGCTAATACAGTGGTTTCTACCTCACCTCCATCCTGATCTAGGCAAAAGCCCTGATCTCAGAAACACATCATTTCCTCACCAGTCCATTTAACAGTAAATGCTTTCAGAATTGTTCTAACAAGGCTTAACAATAGCTTCAAATACCCATGTATCCTAAAATACCCAGCCCCTTGGCTCAGGGTTGAGGCCCCACTAATAAGTGTAGAGGCCTGTGAAGGAGGATGAGTAATTATGCACATCTGAATGTAGCAGAGGAGTAGAATGATAAAACAACTGGAAAACAAAGGTCTCTTCACTGTTTACCATTCCCTAATTTGATTCCTAATTGAGCATACATAACACAATGTTTACACCAAAATATTCTGGCAAAGACGAGTGCCCATGCTAGAATCACACAGTTGAACACTGCCTACTCTTCCCACCAATCATCTCAAAGTGTGTAACCATGGGAGGCCCTTCCATCCCCAACTCCATCACCACATAGAAGTGTGGTGACATGTCTCCAACCTATAAGGGAGTAGTAAGCGTCTGCACCCTGTCATGCTGATGCTGACATTTTCACACAGGCCTTTTACACACAGGGCAAAGAAGCTATCAGACTCTGTAGGAGGCCAGAGGTTAGTGGTAAAGTGGATTTTGAGGTGGGTGACAGGAAAGGAAAGGAGAGGAAAAACATAAGTCTGGTAGTGAGCTTAGAGGCTACCCTCAGGCTGTAGAATGCATCAGTGGTGACAGGACAAGAGGTGGATGGGTAAGGTTGAGTGAGAACAGAAGAGCGGAAGGGTGGCGTGAGCAACGCGGTGACGGTGAGGTCATCAGGGGCAGTGCTGCACCCTCTGACGGTGATGACGTCAGCTATCACAAAAACAGCTATATCAATACAATTATGCATTCACCAGTGAGATGCTCCTTCCAGCTGTGCTGGCATATCTGCTAGTCATTGCCCCTGCTGCTATTATGCCTAATGGGAAGTAATGATAAAATGCACCGCATCAAAAGAGAAAGCACAAATTATGTGTGAAGCGTGGGAGAGGAAAAGTGACCGGGATCAGGGAAATAGAGTGTGAGAAAGGGACAGACAGAGAAGTGGGGAAGTGAGAGCAAAACAAAGTGAGAAAGCACTCAGGAGTGCATCTTGTCACTCAAATTGTTGGTGGCAGAGTCCCACAATATGTGTGGTGTGCAAAGCAGCGATTTCTCATTGCATACTTAGTGACGGCCAAGCTATCATTTCTAAGGCTGACAATAGACAACAGGGAATTAAAATAAAATGCTTGATAATAAATGTTGTTTAGAGTGACTATGCATCTGTCCTGCCCAACAGAGACAGCTTCCATCCACGGTTCAGGATGGGTGTGCGTTTACAGATACAAACACGATTCTGTTGACATCATCTGGCGCAAGCATGACGAGAAAAAACTCAATAGATGAATGGCATGCATGAAAATATATTTGGCTTATACTTTACAAAGACAAGCAGATGTGTTCATTGAGTATTCTGTTGCATTGTTTGAGTGAACAGAGGCTGACCCCCATTCACTGGCACACAATGCACCTGCAGCCATGAAATTCTCTGAAGGTAACCGGGCCGACAGCACATCTATATTCATGTCATATTTACATCTGCCTGACCTCTATACAACCTTATCAGAAAACTGCACCCCGTTCCAGACAAACAAACACACACGTACACACAGAGAAGGTGTGTGGGAACTGTAGCCCCTTCCCCACCTGTCCAAATCTGGACAGCACTGACCTTTATCAACCAGCCTTGGTCAATACACCCTGAGCTATGAAACTGGCAAACATATGTGTTCATTTTGTGTGATTGCATGTGTGTTTGTGTGTGTGTGCCATAAGGGGGTGCATCCATGTGGGACCCTCCCTACGCTGCATGCACATCTTCACGCACTGTCAGATTGATGGACACCGGAAGTCATTCATTCGGGTGATGGACAGTGATGGACTAATGTTGATGGACGACCAAGATACTGGACTTTACAGGGGAAAAAAGCCACCAGAGCAGCTGGAAGTTGGCAGTTAAAGGTGGAGATTTCCAAGCATCAAAGCAGTTTCACAGTGAGCTGTTTAACGGTGGGTTATTCTGACAGTGTGTGGTAATTTAAGTCCTATAATTTCTATAAATATCACAAACATTTTCCAATATGCGGGCTAGGAAAGGAATTTAGCGTCAAAAGCATACATGAATAAAATATTTAAAAACAGTCCCCAATTATCTCACTGGAATTCTTTGAAAGCTTGAGAAAAACTTGAAAGTGTCTACATATTGTCAAATGAAACACAGAGTCTCTAAGAATTTATTCTATTTTTGATTCCCTTGTGTTTTGATGTGCCAGGTTTCTTGGTATTTTGGCTGGAAATATCTATTTACATATTTTGAACATTCATTTGTACTTACAGTAAATCCATTATTTTGGTTTAAATTGTTATGTCTAGATGCTCTACACTGATTTTAGCCCCAAAATGTATTCTGGGGCTAAAGGTGGGAGATAAAGGTGAATTTAAATTCCCAGACAGTTATCAGCTTTATCACTGAAAGAGCTTTGCTTTGCTGTTCTGGGGGCTTGGATAGTGTCAATAAAAGTGCTCAGTAAACCAGGAACAAAGATAGTGCACATGGTCTTAGTGTTTAATTGTGCATGTGTGTGAGTGGCTGACTTATTCTTGTGTGTGGCACATTCTCATTAGGCCTTGTGACATTGCAGACTTTGTGAAAGACATCAACACCTTGTCCAGCAGAGAATTAGGGAGAAAAACACAACACAACCACCTGGGAAACTGGATTAACTGTATTAATGGCAGAAAGCCATTAACATGAGGATAAGGTCTAACAAGGTAAGGTGGTGTTTGAGTGTGTTTAAAGGGGAGAGAGAGTGTGAATCTGTACTGTATATACATGGGGCGAGAAAGATGAAAGAGGGATTTGATTTTTGATGTGTCGTATCACTAATCAAATCAATTCCAGCAGCACACACACACTGTAAAAATCCCTTTACAGACAAAAGTGTACAAATATGACAGTATTTCACTTAAGTTATATTGGGTTAGATTTTGAATATCTTTAAGTTTATCGCTTTATCGTTTATCGCCACAGTCACATTTTCTCTTGAGAATTCTTCTATTACTGGCATATCAACACACATTAAGGTTTACAAAACAAGCCCCGGCTTGTATGTTTTCTTCTCTCAAAGGTGGCATTGATCTCCTTGGAACTATCATAGCTATACAAGCAGAACAGCACATCACATACACACTGTGGTACAGTTGCTGTAAAGACAACAGCTTCCATGAATGGTGAATACTTCACTTACTGATGCAGTGCTACTGTAAGCGATGACCTGGGCTCATTTATGCTTGTGCATACTAGCATTCAGCACAACTGGCATCAAAAGCTATTACACACACAATGACATATATGCACCACAACCGGTAATTCCACAGCAACGAATTGCACAAATGAATACACTCCCATGTGTATATGCATGCCAGTGCATGGCCTCAAAAAAACAGGGTCAAATAAATATAATATGCTCTGACATCTTATATGCATGAACTCACCCATACACATGCAAAGCATAGCAGAGAAAATTAAGACACATCTCTCGAGATGTGTGTTCTCAGATGTCAATAGTCATGCACGCACACTTGCAGCCACAATGTATACACACATTTTGCATGCAAATGTTATGCAAGGGCCCTTAAAATCTCTGTATGCATATGCATCCAAAAATATGCACCATTGCGGCTATGCATCAACATGCAAGGTGTACATACACACCTACTCTGACATGTGGTGAGTACTGTAGGAAACCCTTAGGTGCACACAAATGTATAGGCCAACACATATACACACACACACACACACACACACACACACACACACACACACACACACACACACACACACACACACACA
>JBBMJY010000006.1:10795403-10815600 GCA_037833715.1 Toxotes lorentzi
CACACACACACACACACACACACACACACACACACACACACACACACACACACACACACACACACACACCTTCCCTGGGCAGGACATATTGGATTAGGAGTGATTTTTTTTTCTTGGCTCCCTCTCAAAGGTGCTAGATTAAATGCCATTCCCACTTTACTACAGATGGCTTGAAAATAAATCATACTATCCAAATACACACGAAGAAATTTGCACACAAACTCACACTCTCACCTATACACATACTGTACTCTCACAAACACACACGCACGCACGCACGCACGCACGCACACACACACACATCCACAAACAAACACACATAAATACAGAGAAATGCTCACACGGGGAGATATATAACATGTTGGCACACCCAAACACTAAAGCACCTGTATGGTCCAGCAAGTCTGCTCTTTGTATTTCAATCACTGAATCGATGGTTCTAAATTGATTGTAGCTGAGCAGGGGCCAGAGATGTTCCCCCTGGCTCGCTGCCCTGGCCCTCTATTGATTAGATCTGAGAGAGCCAATTGCTTTCACACTGGATTAAGGTGTTCCGGGGCAGTGAGCAGGGAGAGAGAAACAGAGAAAGAGAGAGATAGTCAGAGAAAAAGAGAGAGAGAGAGAGAAAGAATGGGCTTTGCAGCCTGAGAGACATACAACAAAGCACTAAGATCAGGCCAGCAACACTGCTAATTAGTTAACAACCCATTTCTAGGAGGAGAACTTGTAGACATATACACATGTAGACTCTATAACACAAACATTCAGACATACTGTACAAAGACACACACACAACATGTACATATGCTTGCCAACAAACACACACACACACACACACACACACACACACACACACACACACACACACACACACACACATTGCAATCCTTCAGATCAGAAGGCACTAACAGAGATCAAGGGTGTAATCTCATTTGACCCTGGAGCTAAGTAGCCCAGGGCAACAGCATCACACTTCAAAGCTTCACTCTGAGTTTGTTACACATTCCAGCTCCAAAGTCTTATGCGCTGTAACCTGGAGGAATCAAACCAAACTTTACTATCAGCCGGCATCACAGGATCTGCTCTGACCTGAATCAAATGACGGATAAAATGTGAGAGGTGGATAAATCATTTTTTTACAAGGTAGCTCTTCTCCTCTATCCGTCTCTCAAGTCTACATTCGTCTTCCTCTTCATCACATTCGTATTCCACTGAGGGCAGTGTTAAGCGGCACATCCACTCAACACCCCATCACTCTTCTTCTCCATACAACAATTAGCCGCTCCTGCTAGGGGATTCTGTATCGAAGAATGGGAAGGGAGGAACCGAGCTGCGGCGGCCCCAGCCTCAGCCAAAGAGAAGTCCTTTTGTCTGGCCGAGGCCCTCACAAAGGAGAGGCTTCCAATCCAGATTAAGCGCTTATGAAAATGAAGAACTGTATGCACTGAGACAGGGCCGTCACAGGAAACGTGGACCCAGGTCACGAGAGCCAGTAAAAGGGCCCCTCACTCCGAGTGCTCACAGAGGCATTTCTCGGGGAGCAGCAGCCCTATTCACATGGTATTAGGGAGGTAAAAGCATCACATTGACTGCGCGAGTCAGGCAAGCTCAATATACATTTGGTTAATACCTCTATTGTCGCACTCCCTCTACGACTGCTCTCCTAGCAGAACACAAGAGAAGGAGGACAGAGGTAGAGAGGGAATTAAAGAGGCAGAAAAGATGAGATAGAGAGGGAAAACAAGAGACGGAGGGAATAGGATTTGCTGGCCCATTCATGCCGCGATGGGTGTGAAGCACACACAGACATGCCTGTATGCACGTACGCACACGCATACATGCACGCACACATGCACACGCAATAATATCCTTATAAAAAGGCTGTGAGCCCTGTTTGTGGGGGTGTGACATAACACTTGGCTGACACAATAAACTTGGCAAGAGTCAAGAAACTCAAAAGACCTGCAAAGCCAAAAGCCACATAATGATAGGCCAACCATGGTAGCCAGTGACATAAAAGTCAGTTTATATGGAAGTGAGAGAGAAAGCTAGGTAAGGTGAAAGGGGAGCAGGAGAGAGAGAGGCAGGGAGATTGTGAAATTGACTGAGTGTATGAGCATGTGTGCCTTTGTGTCGCTATCACTCTGTGTTTGGTTCATTCCCCAAAGGGTCTTATTATGCTTCACGCTGGCTCCGACACAAAGGCAGCGTCTCTGTATCTCAGCCCATCCAGCTCCCCCAGAGAACATTCTAGGCACAGCAAATCCATTTGTTTGTCAGCTTCTGCCTCTATTCGGACTTGGACTAATCAGATATCATTCTTTTTGAGAAGCATACCACTCTGCAGTCTGGCCTAGCTCTACAGGAACACTGGCCCAGCACTAAGATAACATCTCTGCTTATTCAGAGAGGACTTTTTGTATTTGTAAGCACTGTGCATAGACATCATAAAACAGTGTTAGAGGGTAAGTTATGACTGTGTCTCTCGGTGCATCACATTAAATCAAAATTTCTTTCTAATAATAAGGTCAATACTTCTATAAAATATCTCTCCTTCCACATTATTCATGGATTACAGATGAACCTTGTAGTTAGATATAGTGGGCGACTATAAACTTTCTCTTGAAGGGTGCCGTCCAAGCTGTTGCCCCTTGAATTGGTTCAGGATTATTAAAATGTTATAGTTAACCTACAAAATAGGCCTTGGGGGATATCTGTCAATCAGCTCGAACATCCTGTTTTTAAAAGGGTCCATCTAAGCCAACAGAAATTGAACAGAGTCCTTTTTAGTGCTGATTTCATTAGTGAGGACTGAAATATCAAGATTTCTCATAATGCAGTTTGAAATAAAATAGATGAACAAAATAACTATCATTTTTTTGACATACTGTACCTATCTGGCTCATTGTACATTTTTTGGGGTTAGCACTGTCATGTTATGTTTTACTGAAGTTCTGTAAACTACAGTGCACATTAGATGCAATCAATCCAACATCCTAACAAGAGATTCTGCACCGTCCACTGTAATGCTTAGCCAGCACACAACCTGTTGACACAGACGCTGTTCCTGCTCAGCACACAGTAAAAGCATGTTTTCACTGCAAAATGCAGCCACAAGAAAGGCTGCCTGAGAGGTTAGCAGGCTTGATTAGACTCTATTAAAACCACACACGCACTCTGAAGATGTCATTAAAGTCGGTTTGACCCAGCCAACGAGGATATCCTAAGCTCTCGCCTCATCTCAACTACACACACACACACACAAACACACACACACAGAAATTAAAGAGGGACACACATATGCATATGAAGTGCCACACAGATCTGACTACAAGTCTGGCTATGCTAATTCCGGTCTGGAAGAAAAGCTGCAGCCCCCCAGCCAGTGTGGGAACTTGGTAAACAAATGGAGCACAAAGCCCAAAGTGCTCAAAGAGAGGATTACCAAGTCACTCTCTTTCTCTATTTTCTCTTTCTCCTTTTTTTTTATCACTACCCCCTCAACACACACACACATATAGATGGACACACTCTCCTCCTCTCCCCTGTCTTGCTTTCAAGATTCAATATTCACACAATGTCTCCTCCAGTGGGCGTTTTCAGAAGACAGCCAAAGCAGGGGGTCCTTGGTATGAGGAGAAACAACAAAGCCAAGATCAATAATTTGTTGCATAGATGTGTCTGCCACATTGAGCTTCATTGGCTCTTCCTGTCTGTCAGTCTGAAAAGAGACGTTTCTTCTGGTTTCTGCAGAACCACATGCCCTGACCCCGAAAAGTACAGACTGTGTTTACTGTCAACGAAAACATGCAATTACACGAGCACAATGACATAGTGCAACGCAGATTATGGGAGTTGTCTAATTGCCGAATAATTGCATATTGTGAAGGGTCTGAGGTTGTGTTTGATATGGCCTGCCCAGTTATAGGGAACCCAGTAGGTTTAAGGTAATGCATGGTGTCATAACATAGATTACACAGACATAATTCTTCACGTATGTTTAATCAGGGATATGTAAGGAGCAATTAAAATGGAACTACCGTAATGCTGTCTGCTTCGAGTGTGCAGGAATTATGGCAAACATGATTAGTTTATGAAATTGGACACGCAAAGTTCAGCTCGACGTGATGGAAACTGTTTGTACACGTGTTCATGTTTGTTTGTTTGTGTCTGTGTGTGTCTGTGTGGATTTGTGCATTTGTGTGCAGGCCTCCCACAAAGGAGAACTAACATCTTGCAAGCTCTGACCCAAAGCCCAGAGATTTTAAGCTTTGCATTGATTTTAAGTACCCATGCGGATTGACAGGATCAACACAAAGCATGGAAGAAATACCACTTTTGGCTTACAGGGTTTGCTTATTGCAAAATCTAATCACACCATGCTGACTGTATGCTGGGCAGTTTTAATCAACCCATCTACCCAAAGTGTAATATGTGCTTCCACAGTTACCATTAAAAAAAACAGGCTTTTAACTTAGAGACCCTTGGAAACAGCCTATGAGACAACACATTCAAACTCTTTGTCAGCTGAATTTTGTGCTGTTAACACTAAAAGGTCAATTTACCCAAATTGCATGAAACATATTTTCTTTTCTTACAGGTTTTGAGATAAATTACTAATTTATCCCACAATGGAGGCAAATTAAATTTTGTTTGCGGTGCTTACATCATTAAAAATGGCATCAACAGCACCATCTCTTTTTCTTATGAGAGACTGGGGGTGGCGAAAATTTTAATTTAAAAACTGGTCAAATAAAACATGGATTTCTGCATGACCAGATACCACGAGAGGATTTTTTTTTTCAATAAATTAGGTGAACTGACCCTTTAATTAACATTGAAACACCACCACATTCTTCCTGGTTGCCTTGTCAACTAGTTCTCACTGCATGTGGAATGAAAAAAGGTATATTGGCCGTACCATAATGGCAATTCAATTCTAATTAATTTGTCAGTCCACAAGTTCCATAACGTAGCCCTGACTAATCTACATCTATCACCCTGCTGATAACCCCCGGGAAGGGATGAGACAATTTCCCAGAATTGACACATGTCCCTCTGCTGTCAAACCAAACAGACTGGACTGTTTTATTAGCGGAACAGTGAATACTGATGGACACTGATGAGGGGCGATGGAGAGTGGGGAATGTTTGTGCTTTTTAAAGCAGGGGGGACACTTTATGGAGAGGCTCACCACGTCTCCTCATTACTGCCTGCTGGAGCATACTCCAGAGGGGGGGTGAGGAGAGAAGAAAAGGGGGTTGAACCGTGGAGGCAGAAAGTAAAAGGAGAGTGAAGACAGTTTTTTTTTTTTTTTTTTTTAATGTGGTGTCCAAATTGACGTTTCTCTCGACATTTAACTTTCGGTCTCTTTCGAAGAAAACACAGAGATAGACACTTTTCCACAGTATCATTGATGATGCTGAGCTCTTAACTATGCAATCATAATTTAAAAGAATAAGGTGAGGGATTTGATTGATGGGG
The DNA here is from genome assembly GCA_037833715.1 of Toxotes lorentzi. Taxonomy (NCBI): domain Eukaryota; kingdom Metazoa; phylum Chordata; class Actinopteri; family Toxotidae; genus Toxotes; species Toxotes lorentzi. The sequence goes on from JBBMJY010000006.1 coordinate 10,800,888, forward strand.
GTCACAGTTGGGGTGAGAGGGTGAAGTGGAGGCTCCCATAGCGCTGGGCTTTTGTGTTTCGCCAACGAGGGTGACACAGGCAAATTAAAAGGAGCCCCAGCCATCTGGTGAATGTTAGGGGTCCTTTGTCTCCCTGTGTGTTTCTCTGGCCTCATCACCCAGTGTCCCAGTGTCCTCACCTCCCCCAGTATCACTGGGGGAGGTGAGGGGAGGGGAGGGTAGAGGAGAGGAGAGGGGACGGGAGGGGACCGGAGGGGAGGAGAGGAGAGGAGAGGCGAGGAGAGGAGAGGAGAGGAAAGGAAAGGAAAGGAAAGGAAAGGAAAGGAAAGGAAAGGAGAGGGGAGGAGAGGAAAGGAAAGGAAAGGAAAGGAAAGGAAAGGAAAGGAAAGGAAAGGAAAGGAGGGGAGAGGAGAGGTGAGGAGAGGAGAGCAGAGGAGAGGAGTAGACGTATGAGGACTGAAAACATTACTGAGACTGAAGGACAGAACTGAAAATATGTCAGGTCAAAGTGGAGCCTTCTTGAAAAAGTTCCTGTGCAGCAGCTAAGGGAAAGACCAAGAGAGAGATGACAAAGAAAGGCTTCGGGAAAAAAAGCCCAGTGACCAAGTACGTGGCCTGAAAGGGACTGAAGGTTAGAGAACCAGACAAAAAAAATGAGAAGAAAGACAGAAAGAGTGAAAAATAATAAGAGTAGGAGTGCCCCTCCATGGAGGATAAGAACAGCACTGTGTGCGGTGAGTATTTCCATTGTGTGTGAACAAAATCTTTCTTCCCCTCACATCATTAGGGACTGACTCTGTCATTGCAGTGAGAGCAGTGCATCTGTGTTTGGGGTCATTACAAACACTCTGTTTGGGCCCTAAATTCAAAGAGTCTTTGTTTAGGTCACACTCTTTCACCGCGACTCTCTGCCATCCCCCTATTCAGCCTATTGAGACCCTTGGAAACAAGAGGTCTTTCACTCTTTGCTTTTTCTTATGGCTTTTCTCTGTCTCTTCCTCTCGCTACTCCATTTGTGCCTTCATCACACTGGCCCTCGCTGCCATAGGACTAATAGGAACAGGAAGATTCAGACCCTTACTTAATTGGGCTTCAAGGTGACTTAGTAGATCTTGGTGTGTGTGTCTGGGGGTGGGGGGGTGCGTGTTGGTGAGTACACATGGATGCTTCTCTGCAAATGAACTAAACTCTGTGGAACGGAAGTAGACAAGGCCAAATGGGCTGGAATTGGCTCTAATAGCTTACCGGGCCTTTGTGGGTCCTGTCTGCCAGATCCTTTACACTCAAATGAGACATATAAAGAAGTAATCAAAGCCTCACTAGAGCAGAAAACTGTAAAAACCAAAAGGCTAGAGTAAATAGCCTCCAAAGCCAAACAGTAAAGCTTCAAATAAGTGAGGATGTCGAAAGATTTTCACTTCCTGAACACGGTACTATTATATTCTGAAAGAATTTCACCTTATTTCACTTAGATTCTCTAATCTCTCTTATACTGAGAAATAAGCCAACTGGTTGCTTCCCATGACAATGAAGTCTATATGGGTATGTGTTAAGTTTTATAAGGTTTAAGGCTAGGATTAATAATGTGATAAATGTGCCTGGAACACCACATTTAACATTTTTAAAATGCACATATGGAAGAACTAACACTATTTCTAAGTGCATGCCCCAAGATGTGTATTTACGTGTGCATCAGTGCGCGTGTGTGCTCGTGCCCCATGATGGCAGCCATTAGACAGGAGTAAGGCAGCCATGATGAATCGGCACTTAGCTCAGGGAAGCGCACTTGCTCAATGGGCTGTGAATCTCCCGCTGCCACTGTCAGCCTGCAGAATGTTAAATAAAGTTATTTGAATATTTGTAATATTAATGTGCCAGTGTGTCAAAAGCCCGCTGGAGCCTAACGGAGAGAGAAATTATGAGAAGATTCGTATTGCAGTGTAGGCCTATAGGATTGCTGTGGTGAGGAATTACGTAAATACGCAACAAAATAAATACATAATCATGCATAGTGTATTAGGTTATGGAAGGATGGACAGATAAATGAATGGATGGATGGGATAAAGTAGAATTCCATGGATAAGTAATCAGATGATATCATGGATAATATTAAGCATTAAGTTTTTCATCATCCTATTTCATTCATATCCAATTTTAGAAACAATTCTCCTTCTATTCCAGTTGTTTTACTGTCCTCTGACCTCAAACCAGTCCATGCTGGTGAAGAAACACAGAGCCGCTATGTGCTCGGCATAGGAATGGCACACTGAGAGAAAAAAAAAGGAAGAAGCGAGAAGCTTTGAGCATGGTTAAGCAATTACAAAAGAGGACAAAATATAGTAGATTCTCTCATAAAAATAAGACTGCCAGCTTTATAGACTTCAGGCAGGCCTTTATCAGCTCAAAGCAAATTTCAGTCCCCCACAGGAAAAGAGTTAACAGCAAAATGAAGAACAGGGAGTCCAAAGTTTTGAATTGCTCTTCATAGTACGTAATTTAGCCCTGTTTACTTTGAAGCAATTTATACCACATCATTCACTTTTATGAGTTTAAACATCAGAATAATTAGCTTACCAGGGAGTTTTAATCACTTTATATATGGGAATAGAAGGAACATTAAAATGATCAATGATTATATCAGATTATTTTTTTAAAAAAATGCAAAGATAGATGCTAAGTAAACCTAATCAAGGTGATTCTATCAGTCACTCAGCTGGAGACCGCAACAACAACCGTGAGAGGGTTCAGTAAAACCATTAAATCAGTCTTTTTTAGACACTTGAGTTGAGCAGGAGACACACACACTCACACACAAGACAAGCTTTGCGTTGGTGGAGGTAGTGGGGTGCTATTTGGAGTGTCTCCGCTCGATTTAACAGGGAGGTGATAAAATATTTAGCAGATTGCTTACATAGCCAAAGGGGGAGAGAGAGGGAGAATGAGAGAAAGAGGGAGAGGAAGAGAGAAAGAGAGAGAGAGAAAGAGAGAGAGAGGGGGATACCCAAATGGCTTGTGTGGGAGCTGGGGAGCTGGTAATGAGGATGGCATGCTGGCATCATCGGTACAGAGCACAACAACTCTACATGGTCTCTCTGCCCAACTGACAGCAGGCCTCACACACACACACACACACACCCTGTTACATGTCACTAATTAAAACATATAGATTAGAGAAAGTGCAATTAGGTACAGTGGGGCTCACGTACACACACACTGACACAACACACAAACAAACATGTTTGAATGCGAGAACACACACGGGCACCCTTGGCTGCAATTAGGCTTATCTCTCACAAATTAAACAAGTAAAAAGTGATTAATTTGTGATCTAAAAACATTTGTCATCTTTCACAGCATTGGCTTTTCACTATGCATCGATAAACGTATTCAAAACTACAGATTTGATTAACACAGTTCTGTGACTGACCCAGAAACTGCATGTTATATACAGAAGAAGGTAGAATGAATACATTTCTGTTTTTCATTAGCTGACACTTCAGTTCAGTAAATGTTTGTGTAACATTTAAGCTCTCATACCAACTGTCTATGAATGCACACACTGAACATTTTTCACAAACTCAGGTTACAAGGTGGGTGTTTTGTAGTCAAACAGTGGCTTCAGCTCTTTACTTTCCCTGAAAATATATTTTGACAATACTGTAACAGAATATTAGATTGCTTAGCATAGCTTGAAACGGAAGCAATGTCTTTTCATTGTTTGATTTCCCACTGCGCTTTTAAGCACCACAGTGCCTTCCCTTTCCTATGTAGTAGTACCTTTCCTTCTCATGTTGCTCTCAATGTGGGGAATTATTTCAGCATCCTCTCATATTCTTTTTGTTCCTGTTCCTGTTACTTCATCTCTAATGGGCAATTACTTCAGACCCAATGCTAAGGCCATGTTATTGCACCAACCCCCAATTGATTGGTTTCCCATAGTACTCAGCTTCCACAAGCACTTTAAGGTTAGATTTCCCTGTTTAAATAATGTATTACAAGCCCATGAAAAGAGACTGTGTGGAAAATAAAAGGTTGAGATTGCTCTTATTGGAGGGGCCTCTCCGCGGAGATGAGAGGGGAACAGATTCCATACGAGTCTCCAGAGAGTAAGCTAGTTACATGAGACAGAAATGGCAACATCATCTGTTTCTCTCCCGTCTAGCTCTATTTCTCTGTGCAGGGATTCTTGCATGCAAGTTTGTGTTTGTCCTGAGGCTTAAGGTCAACCTACAGAACATTTTACAGGTTTATAGTGAATTCTGCTCCAGCTACCCACCAACAACTCCCTGCCTGCACAGCTGTTTTTCATACCTCCCATAATGCTACATTTCCATTAGAGAGAGAGAGATGTCAAACTTAACACAGCAGGAAGTCTACTTGCTTTGGGTACATAGTGAAGGAAGTGAGGGGGGAAATATATGTCTCCTCCTCTGTTCAAAGAGTCTTTGTAGTACAGTACCTACTGGGAAACTGTGTATGTGTACAGGCCCACGTGTGCTTGTGGTGTTTACAGCAGTGGCAATACCCCCCTCTAACACAAATCACAACAAGCCTCCTACAAACACTCAGGGATACCTTAGGCTCCAATTACTGTGCTGTGAGTGTGTATAAGGTTGAGGTAAAGAATGGAAGATAAAAAAGGAATTTCTATGGAGACAAGATGGACAGAAAAAAAGACATGAATCAGCTTTAGGTTTGCAGGACAAGAGAAATATTTATCCATTGCAGCCTGCAGATTTGTTGCATTTGAGGACAGGCAAGGTTATTAAGCTCAATTTGCTATAAAATTCTTGTGTGAACTTTTCTTTTACAGTTTTAACCTTCAAAGAACATAGTGAACACAAGAGAGATGCAGCCATAAGGCATAGTTTTAAGTCTGAAGGAAGTCACATTCAGTGCAGTCATTTTAAATGTTTGCTATTCTGTCTTTAATAATAAAACATAAACATCTTCAAGGAAATAACTGAGTGGATTTATTGCATAAACGCTACGCTGTGCAAAAAAAGATACATCATTATCTAATGTATAAATAACATCAGAAACTAGGAACAAAGTCACATGTTTAATTAAAACAAGTTGGTTAAACGAACCAGGAAAATGGAAATTTTAAATAAAGAGGATAAAATGTAGTTACACTGGTCAGCCGGTTGCTTAAATTATATGTTAAAAAACATCTAACTAACTTTAGAGTATCAAAAGCACAAAGTACATTATAATTCTGTCCTTGTAGGATCTTGTACGATAGGATTAGTTTAAAATTTTTTTTTTTCAACAGTTAAAAAACTTTTGCCATAATGATGCTTCCCTTGATAAATTTGCTACAATAAAGACTCACAGCAGGCAAACAACAGTTTGACATTTACAACTCATTAGTTTCGACATAATGCACTGGAACCTTCTTCAGTAGGTATCTAAGGTCCTTTTAAAATGTATAAATTAAATGTACCTTGCACTGAAACAAAAGACAATAACTGCAAAAACAAAGTCATGTAAAATGAAATGACCTGTGAACAACGCAGTCGTGATGAGACGACAAAAATTAGTTGAAATGAAAACTTTCAGTGAGGATCTAACTAAATGCAACCAACTTTTGCCTCATCATTTGCATCTGAAAGTCATTCCACCTTAGCCAAGGACTGTGTGTGTGTGTGTTTGTTGGGGTGTGTATCTAAGTGTGTGGGTATGTTTTGCGTAGGATATAGAGCAATGCAAGAAGGATACAGTAGACACAGTCACACACCGTGTGCTTTGTAGATATGTGGCACTCTTATATCTGTTTATTGATCAGAGCAGATGTGCGTCAATCAATCTTATCTGGGCTCCACACACTCTCCAGCTAACCTCCAGAGGCAGGCCAACCAATACTGCGCCACAGTGAGAGCCCCAAGCCACTCATATTATCATCAGACACCTTGAGCAAATTTTCTCTTTGTGTGTGTGTGTGTGTGTGTGTGTGTGTGTGTGTGTGTGTGTGTGTGTGCGTGTGTTTCTGTGTGTGTGTATAACCTGGTGAGTGTGTGAGAAAGGCAGGGTGCAGAGCATAAAGGTGCATTAGAGGACAGACAGAGAGAGGGAGCGAAAGTGACAGCTTGAACAGAAAACCCGGATTAACCTCGTCTTTATATGCGTGTTATTAGCTATTCCTTAGAACTTCTTCTGCACATCATACTGAGGCACAATCAAACCTCTTGCCATCTGTAAAGTAGGCTGCACAGAAGGCTGGCATTCGCTACAGATTAAGAATCAATGCTAATGTGCCTTTTGAGTACGCCGGAGGTGGATGTGATCAAGGAAGGAGTACGGCACATCATGCTCAGCAAAACGCATGAAACACAATCAATTCAGCCCTTCCAATAATGTGGAAACTCTGTGATCCAAGGTATGCTGATGCCTTGTTATGTGAACGCCTAAAATAGAACAAATTCATGTCGCCTGTACAGTATGAAGTGATTTGTTCTATTACGAGCAGTCCGTCATTTCAAACGAGAGTGAATGATGAAAAGCAAGTTGGATGTTTGCGACTAGCAGAGGTAAGACACTCAAACAGCAACTATAGGATGTTTGTGACAAATGTATATAGCTCTTCGGGGTACTTACCTCGACACACGTTGCCATTATCAGGTTCAAATCCAGCCTTGCATGTGCAGCTACCGATTGGAACCATCCACTCTCCATCTCCGTTGCAGTAGAGCTTTATAGGAACATCTACTTCCTCTGAGTTGGGGATACAGATCCCTCTTGCAATGACCAGGGAGGTGCTTTCTGCCCCTGTCATAGTCTCTGGAAAGATTGCAAAGTTCTGGACCACACTTGGGCACTTCTTATAAAAGACTCTGACTGATAGCAGAGACATGCAGGCGCCATAATCTTGAAAGGCCAGGTAGAAGCCATTTTTAGACAATGGACCGAAGCTCCGCACCTCTGTGTTGACCTTCATCAGACGTCCGCCAAAATCCACCTGCGAGAAGCTTTCGTCTGCAGCAATGGTATCCACCTTGAGGTAAGGGGCCTCCATCCAGAAGGCCGTGCCTTTGGTGGCAATGACAGCGTCACTTTCGTAGTAGTAGAGATTAAACGTCTCCTTGCAGGAGCCAGGGACGTTGGGGATGGAGCTGCAGTCACGCACGGTGAATCGGATTTCCACATAGATACGCTGCGCTCCGCGTCGATCAATGAAGGTGGTGAGGAGCCAGTTATTTTGACTGGGCTCGAAGACATTGCACACCTGGTAGGTCCTGATGGTGTTGAGGTTCTCATCATAGCCACTCACCTCCTCCCACTACAGAAAAGGAAAGAGAGAAAAGGAGAGAAGAGTGCACACATTAGTAATCATCAGTGATCTGGCTGTGGTTATTCATCACTTTTTGATGGAGAATGCTAATATTGGCTGAGCCACAGAGAATTTGTACACATATCAGTAATCTCCCTAAGGCATTAAATTTGAGTCTTCTTCCTGGATTAACTGAAAGGAATCTGCCTGTTGAGCTGTGGGGTTTATTCATCCAGTGAGAATATACAAACGTCCTTCTTTTTCTGAATCATAAACAATTTCTTAAGTGCAGCAACAGCAAAAACACCACTTTGCTTGTCTTGTTCACCAAATATGCTCAGCAACTGTAGTATGTGTACTACCACTGTATAAGCACAAACCCAGTAATTACTTGGCATATGCTGCTATTTGCCATCTACGCCGAGCAAGACTGGGCACTGAGTTGACGCATTAAAATATGGTGTGTAACAAATTCGGGATTATGCACTATTGAATTACAACTACGCAGACAGTGACTGCAACATGGCAGCCACGAGTAAGTCTGATGGAAATGAATTTGCATACAAACTGATATGAAATATACTGCAGGCCATTTTTTGCAGGTGTGACCCACAAAGTATTTTGGATGAGCATCAGAAGCCCCTTGAGGTATTAACTCAGTGCATGATGAAAATGTACCATTAACATTTGGCTGAAATCACTGAGAATCAGGAAGAGGAATCACTGAAATAAAAAGAAGCTTGCTTTCAGATAACATTTTTTGAATAGATTTCCAGCTGGGCAAAAGCTGGTCAAACTCAAAATGTTACAGAAAGACAGTCAACTGATATTCTCAATACAATATTTTAATTTTCAAATCTTTTTTTTTTTTTTTTACTTGTACTTTATAAAGCAGCAGTGCTGTAGGCTGTATGCATTGCGACAGTCACATAAAAGCCCTGCTGACTTGAAATGAATATTTTCTGTGGAACCGAGAGGGTGATTTGAAACAGTTTTGAAATTTGTCTTCTCAGATCACTTCCATTGTCTGTAATAATACCATTCTTTATACTCCTATTAGAACCAACAGCTTGGCTCACAGATTTATTTCTCCAACCCCCCCCCCCCCCCACTACCAATGATCCAAAACAGCTGTAGGCGAGGAGAAGTTAATGAGGTCTATAGTGGAGTGAGTGGGCCTCAAGTCAGTGTGCATATATCTCCTTGTGCTTCCTCCTTCCTCTGACCTTTAACGCCCCACCTGCTCAATCGGACCTAATGGAGAGGAGAAGACATCAACTCTCCATACACCGCCCCAACAACAGGTCAAATGATGGAAAGGATTCATTATTCTTATTAGATGAGAGACAAGATCATGATGTGTAAAATGATGTGAGACAAGATCCATGGGATACATTGCCACTGAATGTGGGGTTCTAATATGAAGACAGTGTAGATGATGAAATTATTTGGCCCAAGGAGTACATGGACGCATCTGGTAAAAAAAAACAAAAAAAAACAAGAAGGTTTAGGGTCCGGTGGGGGCAAGGAGAGGGAGGGGGGAGAAGACACGTGGAGAACAGTGACACTGCTGACATGATAAACGAGTTTACAGAAATCTGAGGTGCAAATTAAAGCCTTTTTTCAGCGCTGCTCCCTCTGTGCCCACTCTGCTCTGCTCCTCTCCCTTCTCTCCTCTCTTTCCCTCCTGCTCTCTTCTCTCGTCTCTGCTCTGTAATGACCATTCATCAGCATTACAGGAACCTGTCCCTTTCAGCACTGCCTGTTCATTAATACAGCCAGCCCTAGGCTCCCCTGCACCCGTCTGCTCCAGTCTAGGAGGGGGTCCTCACCACCCCTCATCTAGCCAAATGACCACCATCTTTCACGCCAGAGAGAGGCCCGAGGCACCTCCGATAATGCCCGTCTGAAATCTGTCCAAAAATTCATTGGCTCATATAATAATGAACTACACTTTTTTTAATTTCCTCCTCAGTAGATATTCAACATCACCACTGTGTCAAAGACAAACAAAACTATTACAGGTGTGTCATTTACTTTGCAACACAATGTCCTCTTTTACTTTCAGCGCTTTGTTTGTATTCATCTGCTGTTTATGTCGGTGTGTTTGTGCATGTGCACTCTGAGAACATGCTGTTTATAATTTGATGGTTTACCGACCACATATTGATTTGCTGGCTGTTGTTTTGGTGCTGAAGAGCTCGAGGCTACTTGCCACATTTCCGCTTCTGTAGGTCTAAAACATTTGATTACTGCAAGTATTAACATTGGTAAATTCTTTAGCATCTTTATCATTTACTCGGTTCTAAGAACTGCAGTGATATGAATGTGATTCATGCATTGAAGAAGCAAGGACACTATCTGTGTAAGCAGAGCATGCCCTACAGTCGCATCAATACTCTGCCCAGGTTTCCTATTTCTATTTCTTTGCTCTTTCCCAGACCTTTTACATCATTTAAATCAAATTTATCTCCTGCACTCTACGGCATCTCTCTGACCTTGCCAAAGAAGAGAGAAAAGAGAAGGCATCATCACCTGTCACCTTACCAATAATGGAATTCCCTGGTCTTTGCATCCATTCCCTCTTCAAGGATTTGTGTATAAAATAACACTGTTAGTCCTGCGCTGTGTATATTTAGTCCATGCATTACAGATCTAAGCACAGATGTGTGTTGCTGCCATGTATCATTCATATCAGCTCAAGGTGAACAAGGTGTTGGGAAGAGACAGGAGTGTGATTATCTCTTTGGTCCCAAGTGCATTTCTTCTTTTGTACAACCCCACCACATGTTTTTCATGCTGTAGATCTCCCATACGTTCAGGTGATAAGAGAGAATGCTCTCTCTGTGACAGTCAGGTAAGAGACCACAGAGCAGCAGAGGATGTGGATTATATCTTGATAAAATGTAAGTTATGGTAAAAACAAAAGGAACAGTAGATGCTTTAGCATGGAGTTTGTCCAAGACTGACAAGTATCACATAGGAGAGTATTTTATAACTCTATAAAGTCAGCTGCATCATTTGTTTTACTGTACACATTTCTAAGTTTCATCATTACCAATTTCACTAAACACAAACTTTCCTGAAACATCAGACAAATATTGAGAGCCTCTTCACTCAACACTCATTTTAACGCCAACTGAATGCGCCCATTGGCTCCGCGCTAAGAGCTTTCCCTTTGCCAGTAACATAGGAGACACTCTTCTGCCGCCCCTGACTGTCAAGTGTGGTCATTGTGTGTGTCATTATGGCTGCTCTGTTTTATGGGCAGTAGCGAAGAGATGGAGGAGCTATGGATTCACAGAGTGCTTAATGTTAATGACCAGTCACAGCTAGCTGAGCTGGAGAAGAGAGGGCGGGGGAAAAATAAAGAGAGTGATGGAATCAAGAAGAAGGGGAGGCGGTAATATATTCAGGCTGATGTTCCCCTTCCCACAGCCTCAGTTTGCTGCCATCAACCGTCGATACTCTGCCCTCATAAAGGCCATTCATCACATTGATCTCCTGCCATTACCTTCAGAGGCTAAAATAACACAGAGCTGCTCAGATGGCCACAGTCTTGCTCTAGAGGACCACAGCATCCAACAGTGAGCTAGGGACAAGCAGAGCCCCAGTCACAAAGCCGAAAGAACTAACCTATCGGAGCATGGATGTAATGGGCTGGACTAATGAGCTACCGGACACATGATGCAGGATTCCAGTCAGGCTTGATACTGATATAACAAAAGCAACAGAGAATAGGTCTGATCTGGAAATAGTCCGAAAAGGTCAGATAGCACTTTTCCTCCGCAGGAACTTTTTCAGGAACCTGTTAGGTGCGCAGGAACTTTCCAGCCGTACTTCCTATCCCCCTGAGGGGATCGCACCAAATCTTGCCAAGCTGACCATTGTGATTCAGTTAAACATAAGCCTCAGTTGTGTCATTCACCAGCAGTGGCTACAAGTTGTATCAGTATTATAGACAGAGATGAGAATTTCTTGAAATGTTTATTTACATTTAAACAAGGTAATTTAGTAGACTATTCGACTATTGTGAGTAAAAGTAAGATAAAGAGACTGTGTGCGAATGGTCAAAAGAGTGAAACATAAATGTATTTATTTAACTGTCTAGAGCTGTTACATACTAGAGTGAAAAATAACCATAAGCATCTTATTTGAAGGACAGGTGTTTGGGCTTTTTACCTAATGTATAGGCTTACTCAGATCCTTTGGAAAAGCAAACATGACTGCAGTAAAAAGGACTCTTATTTCCTGAGTTTTGTTCCTGGGGCTTCATTTTTCCTCGGGCTATTTGGTGGAAGAGGGGCCAACAAAATTAAATTAAGGAAGAAAGTATGAGCAATATGACTTCTGTCCTGATGTACTGAAACTCTACCCTCAATTACACAAACCAGCCAAAACACTTGGCAGCAGTAGGTCTGGTTGTGGTTTGGGCTTAACTACACATACATAAAGATGAGTCTTGACTACTTTTAGCTCATCATTCAACCTCAGTCAGTTCACACAAGAAGGAGATTGAATAAAGAAGCATCTATTTGGCCGATCTTTAACCTCCAGTCTGCTGTCTGATCCTCTGTGGAGTCACACTCACAAACTGCTTTTCAAATCCATCAGCACCAGTTAATACTGCTACATGCTCAGACATACTGAGCACAGATGGATGATGAGCAGCTCAGAGCATTTCCACATTTAAAGCTCCTCATCCTAGAAAGGTCTACAAAATGCCACTGCAAATACTAGATGAGCGCCTGGCAAGTGTTTCTTGAATGGCCGTCAAAACACCCACTACTCAATCTGACGATGGGCTTTTACAGCGGGACCCAAGGCAAGAGATGTATTTAAAAGTAGACAGACCAAATGGAACTGCTCCTCCGTCATCGCGTTTCTCCCGACTTTGTCCCCAACTATGCTGAAGCGGTTTACAGCAGATTTCTTTGTGCCCTTTTCATTTAAGGCACTTGACTTTCAGCTTACCCTTCAAAAGGAATACAGTCGGCAGGAGAAGTTCCTTCATTTTTTTTTTTTTTGTTTGTTTATTGTATGTGTTCCTCAAAGAACTGTGGGAGTAGATTGTGTTTAAACAGTGTTTCCAGCAATAGCATGGCTAGGGTGTTGTGTAAATACATATGTAAACCCAAGAGGAATGGCTGGCACTTTGGTAGCACTTTCTACCTAAGACTTGTCTGTTCATCTATCATTGCGGGACTAAAGCATGTGGGTGGAGGCAAGCAGGAGATTGCTTTTCATACAACAGGCTTGGGATGGACATTTCAATAATGAGCCTATTTGTTATTCATGACAACATAACATTGTATTGAGGCAGGGAAAGTATACCTTCATAGAATCCTTTTTTTTTTTTCATAATTAGGCATGAATAAATCAGCATTTAAAGAACTGGCTTTTGATAAAAAAAAAAAAAAAAGCGAGAGAGAACAAAAGAAAAAAGAATGGCACACATGCAGGTGAAATTCATGCTGACAGATTTGTAAAGGCCAAGGTCTCAGAAGGACAGTGGATTATAGCTGGACATGAAAAGCTGAGATAGGGATTGAACTCTTTATGCCCCTGCTGAAAGATGCTCTTCTCATTTTGCAAAGCTCACTGCCGACTGTAATCACAAGCCAGATAGCTTTTTCTTTCCAAAGGCTGTTTCGAATCCCTCTGACTTAATGAGGATATTTGCATTTCAACCTTTGGGTCTTTTCCTTGAAGTCAGTAGAATGGACATGTCATATAAAGCAACAGTTGGTTTGCTTTGGAAACAATAACTGCAGGTACATTAACGCACATTCCTGCACAAGCTTTGAGACACATAGCCTCTTGTAAACTCACATTTTCTGAAAGCTACGCCTCATCTCCCACCTCACACACACACACACACACACAACCAGACTGCAGCCTCTAAAATATGCAGTGGCATGATTGCTATTATCATTTCTGATCAGCTGTGTTATTGAATGAGGGCTGCTGTCAGACCAGTTGCATGGGAATGATTATTTTGCGGGGCATCTGAGGCCTAGTTCCGCCTGGCTGAATGTGATGGATGGGGAGGAAATGGTGATGTCTGAAACACTCCCAGTCCTGCCAGATCCCAGCCACTCTATAATTACAGTCACACAGTTTGACTAAGCCCAGTTAGAACTCTGTCCGTCTGCGTCAGATAGAGACTCATTGAAGATCTGCTCCCTGACCACACCCATGCCCCAAACAGTCTTCCTTTTTTTAACTATTATTTTTTGGTGTTTTTTTTCTTTATTTGATAGTTAACAGTTCAGAGGCAGAGTGAGCACGGGAAATGACATGTAACAAAAGTTACATTTAGCCAGAATCTAACCATAAGAATTGCAGTTATGTGGGATACACTTTAACCATTTGGCTACGAAAGAGCTCCCCAGTTTTTGTAATATCATTTTGTAACAGCATTTTTCACATGCTGGTTTCTGCTAGTAAACACAACCCTCTTAGGTGTCTTCTACTGTTTACACTGACAGGCTATAAATGAACATGATTTCCCACCAAAGAATAATCAAATTTCAAAGATAAGTGAAAGCAATTTAGCTTAATCTTTGCTTCAGATGATAAAAAAAAAAAGATCGAATTTTTAGACAAGCATAATTCACAAAAATTGGTGGGTGGTGGAATGTTACAAGGTTGCTTGGCATGGGAAAACAGAGACAAGTAAGTAGTACAGCAGTCACTGTTTTAAATACAAAGAAATGTGTTCTGGATGACTTCTTAACACATTTTTATAATATTTACCGTTGAAAAATTTGGTAACCTCTCACTGCTGGAGTTATGGCTACAAAATTTAGTTTAAATCCATTTTCTGATGATGATCATCTTGACCTGTAGTCCTAATTTTCTACTGAATATTTCACATGTTGTGGCATCAATGTGAACATTTTTCAAGTACAGCAGTAATTCTGAAAGCCAGTAGCCTCCAATTATTAATTTTGACTGCTGAAATAAAAGAAAATAATCATTTGTGCAGGCCTATGTGGAACTGATTAAAGAATTTACTTGATTATGGTCTTTAGGGATGAATGAGCATGCCTAAAAATAAATCAGTGGAAGGTTTGTGAAAACTTCATTCAGTCAAGTAAGGGACAAAAATAAGGTTAATGGAACTGTGTTGAAACGGAGAACTGTTTATGACATTTATCTCACGGAAACTCAGTAAAACCCACTCAGGTACCTTCAGAGAAACTATAGAGCTGACACTGCCTCAGCAGGGCGTTCAGTTACCAGTAGCAACATTACCTTGAGTCACCCTGTATAAAAGGGTGCGTTTAGGTGACAGCATCTTCAACCTTAGGGATCTATTGTGGAGGATGATAAGGAAGAAGATTAAATGATTCACCATCACTGTTTATATATATATATATATATATATATATATATATATATATATATATAGAGAGGGGGTGTGTGCCCCCACGCCCA
>JBBMJY010000006.1:10815700-10843644 GCA_037833715.1 Toxotes lorentzi
GGGGGAGGGGGGAGGAGGGGGAGCGGTGCCCTAGCTTTGTGTATATATATATATATATATATATATATATATATATATATATATGGAAATTGGGGGTGTGCCATCATGCACCAGCAGGTATGTAAAGAGAAGAAAGTGAAAAAGCCTAAAAAGAAAAAAGGAAGAAGAAGGACAAGAGAGGGAGAAAAATCCACAGAGGAAGAAGACAGAATGTAACAAGTAAAAGCTTAAATAATTTAGAGGAGTCGAGAGGTGTAAAAATGATGAACAGAAATGGAATGATAACAAGGGATATAGGGAATGGGGAAAACGCATAAAGGGGAGTGAAAGCTGTCACCCTGCAGGCTCCCTGGCCCCCTATAGCCCAAGGCCAGGCCATTTAGGGACAAACCACAAAGAGCGTGTCAGCAGGGGACAGGAGAATGGCAGGATATCAAGGTTTTTGGGTGCAAAGGGGCCCCTGCCTGTCTATGTATACGTGTGTGTGTGTGTGTGTGTGTGTGTGTGTGTGTGTGTGTGTGTGTGTGTGTGTGTGTGTGTGTATAAAATTTCTGCAAAGCATGACACCTGACAGCCCTATCCCCAGACACAAAGACACAGAGAGGGACGTGGGGTGGGGGGAGGTTGGTTAGGTGAAGATAGAGCGAAAAGGGAGTCTGAGCTCTGAGACAGACAAGCTGGAGCAAAGAAAAGCAGGAGAAAAAAAAGACATCGAAACAGTCAGTGCGGGTAAAAAGATGGAGGGGAAGAACAGGGGGATTTACTGCTATTTCTGCCAGCTCTGTAGGACTGCTGAAATACTAGGTACTCCAGGTACTGGGATAGACACACAATAACTCCCACACACACAAGTCAGACTCAGCCTCCAGCCACTCCCTCGCACTCTTCCAAATTCATACCAAATTAGGGGATAGACTAATTTCTCCTTTCTTTTGTTGTCCTAGTTCTATCACTTAGTTCTCTTATTTATTCTTTGATGAAAAACTTGTTCTTGGTTCCTACTACATCCAAGAGAACTCTTACTTGTGAATTATCGAAGGGAAATCCACAGGAAGGAAATTAATAATTGAGGTGGCCACGTGTCAAAGGGGAAAATAAGATGAATAAAAAGTTAAAAAAAAGAAAGAAAAGGAAAAATAGTTGGGAAGAGTGGCACGCAATATCAAACCAGCCTGATTTAATTTGTAACTACATTCTGTTTGTTTAATATTCCGCTCTGTCTGTAACTACAGGCTTTCTTGGCCATGTCTCCTTCCTGAATGAGATATGGAATGGAAATAAAGTCTTACCCACAAAAAAAAAGAAGTTTAGAACTAAAATATGATATGGGAGTGGTTCTACATGCATACATACATTCAAACAGACACCCAAACACAAAGCCACAAACACACTCAGACAGAAAGCCGTGGATGCAGTGTGATCTGAGTGATTCGTTGTCTTACCATTCTAGTCGTCACGCTGAGGAGAGATGTCTCTGTCTGAGCTCAAAGCATAATTCAGCTGTCTGGCTACACATCTAAATCACACTCAATAACCATGCCGGTAAAACAAACAAGTCTCCCACTGGTATGACAATGCCTGATATGTGTGCATGTGTATGTATTTGCACAAACGTGTGAATACATTTTTTTTTCTCACATTTACTCATTCCTGAAGAGTTTATTTCATAAGGAGTAATATGTGTGAATGTGTGAATAAGTGAACATGTGCATGTGCTGATGTCTGGGCAAATTCATATGCATGTGTGTAGTTTCCATCTTGTTTGTGCATGACCGTGTGTGTGTGTGTGTGTGTGTGTGTGTGTGTGTGTGTGTGTGTGTGTGCGTGCGTGCGTGCATGTAATGAAGGTACTCTTCTCACCTGGCCGCTGAAGCACAGCCAGCATGACTCACTGTCGTTTTTCTCCTCTCATTCCATTTCAGCTCAGGCTCTGCAGGTTCAGAGTTCACCTCCATCCCTCTGTCTCTCTCTTCCTCACTCCTCCTCACCTATACTCTTGTTTCCTCTCCATCCCTCTCCGACTCTTATTATCTACATTCAATCAACCCCTTTCTCCTTCCGCGCTGCCTTTTGCTCTTTTTCACCTTCCTCAATTTACTTTTTCCTCCTGTGTTCCCTTACACACATTGAGTCACTGCCTGTCTGCTTGGCAGGGTATGAATAATTGAGGTGTATTGAGCCTGGTCAGCAGATGGTGAGATGGCCGTTATGGATCTATCTGTGCTCTTTAGGAATCACTGAGTGTATTCTGACACCTGTCCAGTTAAGGCTTACAGAAGCTCAAGACACAGCAGGGGAGCAAAGCAGGACACGCCCAAAAACACCTCTCCTTTAACAGCACCTGGAGTTGCACATACACACACACACACACCTGCAGGTGCACACATACGACAGTTCACTCAGGTACTTGAATTTATGCCTGAGCACACACAAGCCCACATGTGGAAATACAAGCGAGTGTAAATACAAACAAACGTGTCAGGGCGAGATCCATTGTCTCCATCCCGTCTTATGCACCTGCAACAAAACAACACAGGGATTTCTCCAAAATCGCCTCTTTATCTTTCTGTGTCCGTCTCAAACCCCATGCCTTTTCCTGTCCGTTGTGTCCCCCCAGCATTTATCCTCCACACCCCACTCTCTGTTCACTTGGCCCACACGTTATCCTTCCCTGCCCCAAAGCCCCTTACAACCACTCCAGCCTGCCCTGTTTCCCCACGCTTGACAGCACCCACAGCCTCTGTCAGTGCAGCCACCGCCACCCAGCTGACCCCATAACCCTCCAACACCCCCTTCCCCCAAAGCCTGGACTCACCTCAAAGCCTGGACTCCGTCTGTGACCTCCTAGAGTCACATGAGTTAACCCAAGCTCTCTTCCACACGCATATACCCACAGCCAAAAGTTTCTGGGCCACACAGCAGCTTTTTTTTCCCTTTCTTTCTTTTTTTTTTCTCCCAAACACAATTGATCTCTTACCCTCTCTCACTCCGGCTTCTCCTAATCCCTCCCTTACCCCCTTTCCTGATCCTGCAAACCCTTCAGCCCCTCCACCATCACTACCACAATTCTCTTCCCCGCTCCTCTCATCGCTCACTCTCGTCCCCCTTCCTGTCTACCTCACTCCACACTCCCCTAATCCTATCTGTGTCCCCTCCAAAATGAAAGCATTTTTTTGTGGTTCCCCTTTTATCTAAATCATTCAAGAATGATGCAGAAAAATTTAAGATAAAGAAGCCCCGGTTTCTTTTCTCTAAAGGCTTAGAGTTCCTTAATGTGCGTGTCCACTAAGAACCTTTTTCAGGCAGCTATCTTCTTTTAATTATTTTTTTTTATCATTATTGTTTTACAGTTTACTGGATTACCAACATTTTTTTTCTTACGAGAACTTACCCTTTTTTGGCCGCTTCCAAACAACTTAAAGTTAAGGAAAGTTATAACAGTGGTTTTAAGTTGACTGAAATTATCACAAGAATATAAAATAATAATACTAAAATAATGCAGCCAGTTTATTAGGTAAAACTAATTCAGCAGTTCTGCAATAAATCCTACCTTCATGATGGTTATAATGTTTAGTTTGTGATTAAACTCTTTTAAAGAGGCGCTGATTCAACTTTACGGTTAATTTTGGAGGCTGCAGTTTGTGGTCCCGTTGAATTATCTTCTTGCATTATAGAGACAGCCGTTTCTATTATTTTACCCACCCCATTTATATCAATAAGGATAGGCAAAATAATGGAATCAGCTCTGCACAATGCAATACAGGTCAATTGCACCACAAATTTCATCCCTCAGAATTACCTCTCAACACCTTTCTTAAAACAATTTCAATAAAAACTGAACATCATTACCCTCGTGAAGTGTTTATAGCAAAGATGTTGGATTAGACTGCATTAGTTTTAGCTAGGTGTACCTAATAAACTGCCAGCTGAGAGTATATAGGAAATATGGGCCAAACACAGAGTTCTCCTGGTAAGACTGTTTATGATTTTTATATCTACATATTTCCCTGTGGTAGAATCGTGCTACAGGCTAGATAACAGCAAGCATTTCGTCTAGTGCTTGTTCCAAACTCATCCTGCATAATCCTGCTTTTCAGAAACACCTAGTGGATACACAGCATTACTCCTCTGCTGTTCTTCATTTCCTCTATTTCATTTTCTTTTCTTTACCTCATAAAAGTCCCTCCGTAAATGTCTGTATACAGCACACCAGCTTGTTGCCTTTCTTACCATTTTCTCTGCTCAG
The DNA here is from genome assembly GCA_037833715.1 of Toxotes lorentzi. NCBI lineage: Eukaryota > Metazoa > Chordata > Actinopteri > Toxotidae > Toxotes > Toxotes lorentzi. The sequence goes on from JBBMJY010000006.1 coordinate 10,819,947, forward strand.
TATCTGCCCATGTTTACATGGTGCACATGGGAAAACAGGTCACTGTGCGAAATCAAGGGGTAAATCAGTTAACATATTTATATCCACAACAAAAGTATGATAGCTAAGGCCCCAGCCTGTCCCCTGTCATTTTTCTAATCACTACTGGTTTTCATTGTTACCTAAGTTAATGTATAATGCAGAGAATGAGCATTCTAATGCTCTGTAGTGGGCATATTTTCAGTTTTTTTTCTTCTTGTGCACTTGTGGGTTTCATTTTTCAACACAAAACATAAAGTTCACCTTTAGAAACTAAATTATTCAGTGGCTGAACTTTTTAGTTACTTGAAGTTTTACTCCAAGTCTGACCCTGGATTTAATCGTTTTGATTATAAGGATGAGCAGCTTCGGTGCCAGTACTGAGCTTATTTTTTTCCACTCTACTTCTTTGCTGCCACAGTGTTACTTCCCATGTTTGGGGTTTTTGGTCATGCATATATGACCCTTTAGAAACCCTGTTAAATGTATGCACGACCATGAAATTGTTTTTTTTTTTTTTCTCCAGCATAAATCTAGTTGTGTTAACGGATTTTCTTTTAATCACTTAACCTGATAAAGGTAACCAGGTATATCATTAAGAAGATTTCATGTAGCTGAAAGATGAGAACAATCACATTACACAGGTGTGTGTGTGCGTATGCGTGTGTGTGTGCAGAAAAAGAGAGAGCAAAAGAGAGAGAGAGAGAGAGGACTGACTCATAAGGATGGAGGTGAGGCAGAAACAGAAAAAAAAATGATGAGAGGGTAAAGTCCACAGAGGGAAAGGCGGAACATATCCGACTGAAATGAAACAATCGAAAAAAGCAGGAGCTGGAACGCACATTATGAAAGAACAAGTTAATAGTGTTTGCTGTACACATCTGTTTGCCTTCTGAGCTCCCCTTCTCACTAGCAGATGCTAACACGGAGTGTGCGTTCGCATACTGCCGCTCCATTATACATTCACGTGGCCTTCCCTGATATGTCCTCATGTTTACAGCACTGGAACTAATGACACTGCTTCTGCAATCCTTCAAAATTAACCCTTCAGGTCAGCAAAACACAAACACACACCCAGACACACATATACACTTCTTATGAACTCTTGAAGGAGGCGTTAATAAAGAAATCTAATGAGATGTATCGAATAGCGCAGGGATAACACTAGTGTGTGTGCCTTTCCTCGTGTAGTGTGTGTTCAAGAGGCATTTATCAGGTTCATACCGAGAAGCAAACTGACCACTTAACTACTGGCTATACACGCAAATATACATCATTATTGAAATCAGCATGTGTAGTCATACATGTCGAAGCGCCCTCCTCACACCCCATATAGGTTGTTATGCGATTGATTCTTTTAAGGTTTATCTTCGACTCAGCTTGTAACTGATGTGCATTATGGTCATAAATGATATATGGAAGATAAATGAATATGTTATTTGTTAAATTCTCAGTTTCCAAATCAACTGCATGGTAAACAAACAAACTGATGCAACTGCTGCCCTCAGATATGAGTGTTGCACATTTGGAAATGATCTGATATTGACCAGGTTTGACAGAATTATATCTTTAGCTCTCACGCAACAGAAATCCATGAAAAAAAACTGCTGAATTTAGTATGTATAGGATGTGCTTATGTGTGAGAGAGAGAAAGAGAGACTGTGTGCGAGTGTGCATTTCAACAAAATCACACTGCATCTCTCACACTCCACCAGCAAGGTCAAGGCAGCTGTGTAGTGCGGTAAGTTCCACCAGTAAGCGGTGTGCGAGTGTATTCTCCCTACAGCAGGTCTCTCCCTGCCTGAACCGTTACAGCAGTAGCTTAAAAAACTATGCTCAACACAGACAAGAGGCTCTGCGTGCCTGGAGGCTTGCTCAACTGAACAGGCTTAAATGGAAATAACACAGTAGATGTCTCTGATCAGTAGGTCTTATTGGATTTTTCCTCTTCACAGAGAGAGAAAAAAAAAGCGACAATATGAGGCTGATCTATGCAAAAAAAAAAAAAAAAAATCATATTCATCTTTGCATATTATGTTGATGTGATGAAATATTGTCATTGTGTTGATCACACTGTTCTTTAAAAATTAAAAAAATAATGTTGTGTTTCACAGTATTCGGGATGAAAAACACCAAGTGTAAGAGCAACATGTCTCATCCCACAAGAGGAACTCAGAATCTCCAGATTTGGTGTAAAACCTGACGTTGTGCAGCAAAATGTGTAATGCCAAAATAAAAAGTGCAAAGAAATTAAGCACTGACAGGTCTCTTTACAATTAATCAGAGGTACAAGTTCTGCATCCTTACTAATAGTTAACAGAAACCATTTTTATTGTTTTGATTATTTTGGCTAATTTGCAACATAATCAGCTGCTCATTTTACGTTTCTGGGCAAATAACCAATGTTTTTCAGTGAAGACAGTCTCTGCACTCAAGATTAACTTACAAGCTCATTCCTGTTATATTCACATATAACGGAAAATAGCTTTTAGCCATCACTTTAGATGAAAAAAGATATGCCTTTACTCATGACTGACATGATGATATGCACACATATGCATAGACTTGTTTACACATCTAATATACACCATGCGTCAGTCCAGGTTCCAGGTTGTTTTAGTTAGAACTCCTTCGGAGAGACAAAATACAGAGGGCTGCCAGACTCTCCAATGTTTAAACAAAGCCAAAGCTCTGTTCAAGAGCAGTAAAAGCTCCTTTTACACGCGTGTAAAATGCCTCATAAAGACCCAAAGACCCAGAAAATGCAGGAAACAGTCATTGTCTATCCTGGATGGCTCCTACCAGATCCATGCTATCAGTGCTGGGCTATGGAGCTTTTCATTGAATTATGGAATTACAGCACAGAGAACAAGGTCTTAAAATTCTCTTTAGGTCCATTAATGTAATAGGGCAATCATACTTCTGATATTGTGAGGAAAAAAAAGAAGAAGAAGAAGAAACACTGTTCCCATTCTGATGACTTGGCACTTTATTCCATTTTCACTCCTTTCATGTGCATGAAACTACCTGAAAGTTGAAAATAGTTCCCTTAAAATCTGAAAAAGCCCTGAGCGTCTCCATCCTCTTAGCTCCTCCTCCCCCGTTTCATCCTAATACCTCCACTTCCCTGCATAAATGTGTCATTACAGTATTATTATGTCTATGGTATCCCCCCAGCTTCCATTTACAGGGACTTAGGTACTGTGTTCTGAGGCTTACGTGGAGCCATTATGTCATTAAGTCATTATGAGCCAGGACAGAGAGAAAATAATACCCATAATAGGAGCTACATTGAGCACTACTTAAATCTACGCTCCCATCCTGCCTGCCTTCTTGCCTATTTATCTGTCTGGCTGTAGACTCGTGTGTGCACTGTGTTTCATGTTACGCATCACCCTAACAAGCTATCTTCCTCTCAACAGAAAGAATTTGAAAACAAACTTCTGGGGCTGTTTTTTAGTGAGTATGTATTGGCACATGACCGACTTACCCCAGAATTAGGATATGCTGTCCAGCCCAGCTCAGCTGTGGCCACCCGGGTGTCCATCACAGTCTCTGCAGCAAAGAAAGAAAAAGAGGTAGAGAAAGGGGAAGACAGTGGTTAGCCTAAAAAAAAGCTATTTTGAGTATCATTCCACAGATGCTGAACTGCATTCAAGCCCCAGTGATCACTTGACACTATCACAGATGAGCAGAACGGAGATGAATCCTTCACAGCGTTTCATCCATCTCTGCTAGACTTCTGTTAAGACAAGAGACAACGAAACAAAGCCTTGGCACTGGAAGGAATGTCTGAGAGCCTCTGTCACGCTGTTAAATGCTGAGCTTTGTATTGTGTTCTCTCTGTATGAGCATGAAACTACAATATGTGCATCCTGTCTTTGTTTGTGTGCGTGTGTGTGTATATGTATCATTCCAGTTTGTTTACTTCTAGTGGGGACATTCCCTGAAAACTTGTATGGTAGAGGTCGTCTGTACTTTTTTGCATCTGCTCTTCTCAACCCACTTTTATGAAAATACATAAATCTCCAAAGGTATTTGTGCAAGATTTAAAGGGAATGATGCACCTTAGATAACCATATGGTACACAAGTTACAACCAAAAACGAGACAAGAAAAGAATGTTTCAACATTAGAAAGGGAATTCTGCTATTGAGAGGAAAAGATCTGAATTCATCTGCCTCACTTTGGACTTATATTTACCAAGCTGTCATATCTGGAATATAAGAACACAAAGATTAGCCATTCTCTCTTGCTCTCTCCCCTCTTACTAATCCTCAGTGACACACTGTAGACAAATAAGTCTGGCGGCTCACCCAAGACGTTTGTCATCCCTGTTTTGATTAATATCTGCCTGGCTGGCACACTGAAATCTGGGAACTTGATATAGCTTCAGGAAAGACGAGAGAGGTATGGCAGTTATCTCGTACTACCGGTCTCTCCTGCTTCTCTCTCTCACACACACTGATTTATAGAGAGATGTACTGGGTGACATGTTGGCCTTAGCAGCGTAATGATAGATTCATAATTTCACCTGGAACAGACAGTTTATTCTCTGGCGTAAACCTTCCATTTTATTGAGAGTGAGGTAAGGAATATTTCGTTTTCTGATGTCCCCTGCCACAGCATGCCCTCACTTGTGTATGTGGGGGATGATCTGTAGTAGATAAGCACGGTGTGTGGGAATTTTCAGGGAAATTGCAGCTGCTGTGTCCATGGCTTGGACATCATCCACCATCAGTGCCAAAGGCTGGCTGGCGACACCCACACGTGTTGTTGATGTGGGAGAAATCTCAATCTGATTAAATGCAAAGACACAACGTTATCCTCGTTAAAGAGAAGGTTTCAGCCCTCCACACCCCCTCTTTACCTGCTCCTTCACAGGAAGCACACACCTGCAGCTGCGGCTTATTTGTAATCTCACTGAACTTGCAGTGATTTCGAAATCATTCCAAATGATGGAGCACTCAAAGCCCGTCATCTGCAGTTCAAGTGGTCCTGGTAAAAAACAAGTACACTGAGGATGAGTGACAAGCCATCGGCAGGGAAGGAAAGAGGCCTTTCATTCTCAATCTCCACTTACTGGGAGAAACTGTCCTCAGACATGGAACCAATTAGCCTAGGTAATTCAGCTCCATACACAAGCACTCACACATATACACATTAAGACCGGCACACACGGACACATGCTGCACACACACGCACACACATGCACTTTCTCATTCACTAGCCAACTCAGAGAGCAATTTTCTGTGTACACCTACAGTGACAGCCTTGTTCACACTCGGCTTCCATCAGAGTATTTCAATTTCCCTAAGATCAGCCTTGCCTTGTCTAGTTTCCCCAGCCAGCCAGCCAGCTCCAGCCTGCCCGCCTGCCTGCGCGACTTGCTGTCAGCTGGGGAGATAGGAGCATGAAACAGCCCTCAGCGCCAGCCAGCGTTGTGGGGACTGCCAAACCTTTCTCAGGGGAAATCACAAAAGCTTTAGTCAAATCACAGAGGTGCTTGGTAGGCCATTTTCCATTTCCTTTTAAAAGGAAGGGGGGGGGGGGGGGGGGGTGATCAGGAACAAAATGGTGAAAGTAGGAGACAAAAAAGGTCAGGGAGGCGGGGAGGGTGAACCATGTCATGTGATCTAAGGGTACCATTAGCAAAATATCTGAGTAGCAGATGAGGAAATGGAGTATGCTAAGTGGCTATTAGCAATGGGTGGGACTCATACAGCATTCAAGCTAAAGCTCACACACCTGTCCATTGGCACTGGGGATTTGGAAAATGTCTCTTGTGTATGTGTGTGAGTTCTAAGTGAGTTGTTATGTGGACTATTCATCCATTTAATCATAAGTGGATTTGAAGAGTTTCATTTTAAAATGAGCTACCCACATTAATCAGAAAAGCCCGCTCTTTCGACATTACAAGAGGCACATTTTGGTTTATTGCTGAAATTATAAGTCATCCTGTGAACCAAACTTACAAAACAATTAGGCTTGAGGGGAATTAATCACCTATAAGATTTTCTGGGTTTTTTTTGTTTTTGTTTTGTTTTGTTTTTTGTTTGTTTTTTACCAAATGGCTGCTGGTTCATTTTATATAAGGACAACTATCAGATAAAGATATAAATTATGCATATACACATAATAATTTTCTTTTACAAAAATGATGCTGTAACTGTAAATTTTCATTTGAAGCAGTAGCTTGGACACTTACCTCCTCTGACTCATCTTTCCTCACTGCCTGCAGATTCCAGTACTTTAACACAGGGTTAGTCCTTAGCTTAGACCATAAAACGCTCGTAAAAACAATTAGTCCTCCTTTTCCCTGGCTGCCTGATTCTGATGGCAGTTACATCTGACCACACATCCCATTACTCTCTCTCTCTTTCAGTTTTTATCAGATCATTTAGGAGACAAGAAAAGACAACAGCTAGCTGTAGTCCCTCACGTTTGGAGGGTACCCCAGAGTGTTTTCTCCTGCATTCATATTCTGCTTTGTCAGCTCCACCTGCAAGCTCCAATAAATTAAACACAGCCAGGTTCACAAGCAGTTCAGTCTTTGGGAAAATTATTAACACAGAGAACTTAATGTTGACTATGTAACCATGGATCATAAATCCATTGGAAAACAATAGCTTGTAGGTGTCAGGGTAGCCAGCCTTAAATGGATTCAAAGAGCCGCAGGGCCAGAGGATATATTGTGAATACATCGTAGAATATTAGTTACAGCGGATGTGGGTTAGCTCATTGTGTAAGGCTCACTCAGGCTGATACGCTGCCTGTGTGCTAGTGGAAACTCAGAAGTCGCAAGCCGAGGCAAAACCAAGACTCAACCGAGGGCCTACAGCTTCCAGTCCCAGAAAGCACAGCTCCTTCTCATTAGCAGCAAGTGATAGATCAATACCAAATGGTAGGCTGCTTCCACAGATAGAGAGAGAGGGATAGAGAGAGGGAGGGAGAGAAATGAAAGAACGAGAGAGACTGCATTAAACATTGATGGGGCCCTGCGTTAAAGATCGATAAGGCAGCCCTCTTCACACAATTACACGTCAGCAAGCAGTCGCGTGATACATCACATAGACACGCATGATTACATATTGCTAAGACTTGGACCAAAGAATATCAATAGAAACAGAGTTCAGAGAGGAAAAAAACAGCAAGAATTGGTTGCCTAATGTTCCCTCTTTGAACCTTTATGTATGACTTTAATTCTGTAGTTTGCAAGTCAGAATGTCAACATGTCTGTGTAATTTACCCCCTTTGTGGCCATGTCTGTATGATTGTATGGCCGCTGGTCGATAGGACATGTGCTGAAGTGCCTCTCTGATGCTCCCTGGCTCCTTAGTCAATATGGCTGACAATTCTCCACGGATTTTCCTTCCCGTCCCATAACACATCTTTTCCATTCATCTATCCTTTAACCCTCCCTCCTCCATGTCCTTCTGTTTAAGGATGCTGGCGCACTTTGTAATTCAATGAGACAATCATGTCCAGATGCTGGATGCTGGGCTGAGAGGGCCTTCTCTTTGTGATTGTGGCAACAAACTGAAACAAGATCCGAGGGCCTTGAACGACGTTATTTAAGAGGGGTTTATCTTTTCTCAGAAATGAAGTCAAGAACGGGAGGACAAAGAGCGAGAGGGAGAGTGAGTTTGAAGGGAAAGACAGAGAAAAAGACAGACATGAAAAAGCAAGAGGAGAAATCAGCAGGATTGAAATGAGCACTTAACAATGATGAAGCCCCATGGTAGCCTGCTGAGCCTGGCATCTTAATACGGAGGCTGAAAACAGAGTGACAAACAAGAGTGAAAACTGCTGTGTCTCCCAAACTAATCAGCTGTCCACTAGGGGGATTTGTGAATAAAAAAAGAACATTTTTGACAGAGTGAATTATTTTCTGAACAAATCATGTAGAAGTTTTTCACATAGACAACCGTGAACGCACCGTTCACTCACTGCACCCTGGGAAATCACAAGCAAGGATTGTTTATTGGACTGGAAGGTAGGACCAACTCAAGTCCAGCATGGTTGAGAGCACTGAGCTGATTTAAAAACTGTGACTGGGTTTATGGCACAGCGCTGCTTCAGGGTAAAAAATAATATGAAAGAGGTGATGTCTTTGATTGAGTCATCATTTTCAACAGAGAAGACAATCCTGGCAAACACAGATGTGAGACTTTTCTAATCTGCGCCACACTAAAGCCGTGTCACTCATACTGAAGGGTTTCGCTTTAAATAGAAGATACAGAACAATCAACAGAAATACATCAAAAGAAATATGTTACTGCTGTGTCTCCCAAAAGACAGAAATGACAATGTGGCTGATGTGAAAATTGAACAGAAAATAATCTGCCATCCTCAGAGACATTATTGTGGAGTGATGGGATACACAAGCCCCGCATCGCTGAGCCACACACAAAATTAATTGAATATTAACAGTGGTCTGGGCTCGCAGTTACTGACTCTGGCTGAAAGAAATCAGCGAGAAAGAAGGCCAGGTCAGTATCAGTGACAAAAGAAGAACGCTGAGAGAGATGAGAGGTGCAGCGGAGAGGAGCTGCAGAAACCAAAGTGAGACCAGCAGCAGATGTTAAGAAGAATGCCTCGCAAGAGAGGAAAATTAATACACATTCAGTATCAGCAGAAGCTGATGGAATTATCCTCATCAATCCAGCAAGGTGACATTCTCGTGGCCTCACACATCTGGGCTGCCACGTCGCATTAAACTTAAGATTCAACCTTGCGGCACTTGGTGAGCAGGCACACTCTTTCCCCACGATTACCGGTTTGTAATAGAGTTGTTGTGGAAGGGAAGCAGGAAAACACAACAGCCCCCCCTGGGGCAGGGTGGGCCAACACAGACAGGTAACACAGTCGATGCACACCCGGCAGCAACAGACTCATGCTTCTAATCATATCTTAGTGGTCAGTCACTCAATCAGCTACCAGCGTAACACAGAAACAGCGCATTTATTCACCGCTCCCTCGTTTTCTTTTGCTCTCAGTCTTTCTCTCCCCTTCCCTCCCCTGGTCAGGGGAGAGAGGTTGGGCACATCATTTGCATTCATTAACATTACATTAGCAGACAGAGTGATCTTTAGAAACCAGGCTGCCGGAGAGTGTCATCTTTAATTCATCATAACCCCACCACCCATCCACCCACCCACCTCTCTCTCTCTCTCTCTTTACCTCCACCTTCTTCTCCTCCCTCTTTACTCTTCCCACTCATACATCTCTCCTCTGCCTCATTCCCCTTTTCCCTTACTCCCAGCGCATCCTTTCTCCTCCTCTTCTCTGCTTGTTTCTTCACTCTCCATTTACCACCGTCTTTCATCTTCTTCACTTTCCCCCCATCTCTTTTTTTGTCTCCTCACTTCCATTTCTTCCCCTTATCTTTCTTTCTCTCTGCCTCAAGTTAATGACAGGCTACAGAGGGATTTTCGTGCATGAGCTTTATGCAGGATGGGAGGAAGAACACACTCAAAAAAAAGCACACACGTCAGCCTTCTGGCTGCACAGCATACACCTTACAAGCATCAGCCTAGAATGCAAGACTGAGCTGTGGATCTCCAGGCTTTATACCAGGCTCTCCAGTCTGACCCTTTGCCCCGAGCTTATTACAAAGCGACATCACACAAAAAAACTTTGATCCCTGAAATATATACTTCTTATCTAGTCTTCTAAAGTTTGTAAATGGTAAGTTATTTTCTAGCTATGCAGGTATAGCTAACACTTAAATAAGTACATGTATATGTATATGCATTTATAGTGTGAGGGCAAGGATATATCCATGTCTGTATGTGAATCTGTGCTTTGATCTTGTCAAAAGAAAAAGAGAAGGAGATGCAATTGTGCTTATTATGCTGATACATTAAACAAGCATTGACTGGTTTTACAGGTGAAGAAACCAGTGCTCCTCTACATTCTAACTATTACCAGGGACAGATGGGATGTTTCTAAGCAAGATTTGGTCCCATCCGATAGATCAATTAAAAGAAAATAACCTAATCAATGTCAGTGTAAGTCAAGTGTGAGCTTAAGTATGTGAATTATGACAGAATTACATCATACATCACATTATATTACACATCACATTCAAGTCTTATACATCATTGCTAATTTTAGAACACATACAGTATATACATTTCTTGTAGATCTGTTTTGGGTATTAAAAATTAATGGGTATTAAACAAAAATTGATCATTATATTACTATGCAAGGTTAATACTTCCATACATACATACAAGCTTCCATACATACATACAAGCTGCCAAACTCAATAGTAAACCATTTTATAACTCACAGTGAGGAGCCCAGGATCTGCTAAGGTTTGCTGTAGCAGCAGACCAGCAGCGGTGACCAAGCAGTAATCCAGATGGAAGCAGCGCTAGCCTTCCACAACCATCACAATACTCATTACTGCTGATATTACCTCAGCCAGCCTGTCTGCTTTTAAGAAACCTGGCAATTTGCTGCAGTAAAATGAGGTAATTACAACTCTTATCAGGCTCCTCACCTCAGAAAACAGCACTTAGAGAGAGAGGGAGACTACTCCCCAATGGTTCACTGGCTGTGGAACAAGGCTTTGGCTGACTTCCAAATCACTCAGCCACACCCACCCACTGTCATTTATTCTCTCTGCAACTCCTGTTCCTACCTACTCTCCTTTCTTTCCAATAAAAACATTAGCAGCAGAAATGTGATCACTTTAATGACACAACTCAGAGAATTCCTCGATCACTGCCGCAAAGTAGAAAGTGTGGAACGGTTGATGTGAACCATGAAGGCCAGAGGTATATCACTTTACAGCACAACAACTGCGCCAAGAAACACTCGCCCGCTTACAAAATGGAGAACAGGGAAATGATGCGTTGAGAACCAAGCTCTGTGTTTATGTTGGAGAGCTAGCAGGGAGAAAATGGCAATGTAATTTAACCTTTTCCCATAAGGAGAGTGGCTTTACAATGAAAGTCTATCCACTATAGCTCTGACATTTCTAAACTTCACATATGCAAGTCTGAAGTTGGTCCCGACTCGGCCCTATCATCACTTCTGCTGTCTAGAGACACGACGAGTAGACTGACGGAGAAGAAGCAGGTCCAGGTCACGCTGGGATTGCGTGAGGCTGACATTTAGCAGCATAAACGATAGCTAATGGGCTATCCGGGGTGACTTAAAGCGTCTTTGTTTTTCAGGCTGACCAGGAAATAGTGCTGAGTGAACAAAATGATGTCACTGAGTTACCTCCCGCTGCAGTCCTTCACTCTATTTAAGACAGTAAGGACTACTGGAAAGTGAGGGGGGAAAACAATAAAAACAATTAAGTTAAAAAAGAGAGAAAGATAAATGAACAAATCAATACGGTCAATGTCAAATATGTGCACAGTGTCTTTGACGGCATCTCAGTATGACTCGCCTGGTTGCATTTTATAGCAACTGGGGGTTAGGAGGGCAACCAAGCAGACAGAACTGACTGTCCTTTTCTGTCACACACTTGAACTGAGATAACCATCCTATAATATGCGGAACCAGTACGGAGGGCAGAGAGAAACCGAGAAGGATAGAGAGAGATAAAGAAGAAGAGAAAGTGGAGACAAAGACGGGAGTGAGACAGAGAGAGAGGAAGAAGGAAGACGGGTGCAGTTCATATTAAGAGAGATACTGACTCAGATATGGAAGGAGTAATCGGGGAGACACTGCGATGGAGAGAGCGCCATGTGGCAGTGCCTTGTGTTATCTTATCCAGAAATGGATCTAACCTTAGCTGAACATAAGAGTCACATCATTTCTTGGAAACCACCTGACCCCATTTCTGTCCCGCCACCTGGATATACAAAGACAAGCTCTGCTCTTTTGTGACACTTGCAATATTTATGAACAGTAAAACATACAAACAAAACTGTCTCACCTTAACACGGAAATAAACATCACGCTAAGAGCAGGGAAAGAAAATGCATAAAGGTTTAAAGGAAAGCCACATATGCACATTCTTACGACACGACACAGTATATACATGCTCACAACACCCATTAAACAGCAGAGCCCAGCTGCTCCTCCTATCACTTCCACTGGTACATGCTCGGAGACTGACTTAAAACTTTGGGCGGCAATTTGTCTGAGCAAAGTGGCAAACCTCTCCTAAAAAGAAAACACGAATGAAGAAATTGAATACAGCCTGTCCTTTAATCCCCAAAAGAATAACTTAATACTTATTCACCTCTGTCACTGCTAGTTTCTCCCCAAGAATAAGGCAATGTACCACTGAAAAGTAATAAAGAAGACGGTGTTCAAGGGGGAGAGGCAAACACTAGCCAGCTATATCCAATATCATTAAGCGCTGTTGTTAACCATGTTTGGATGCACCACAAAATTGACTCGTGCCTCCTGAATAAATCCCCCATTGGCAGAGAAGACAACAGACAGGAAAGTGTGCGGGGGGGAGTCAGTGAGAGATAGAGCCTTGAGGGTTTGATGCCGTGCTCTCCCTCCATCTCATCTGTGGCAGTAAAAGATCGACCTTCAACCACCTTGAACCCACTGGAGCTGAATTTCAATAAAAGTCAAATTATCACCCGCGCCCATGGGGCTTGGGAAAGGCACTAAGCCTGAATTGGCTGTGCATATAAGACGATTTAACAGTCATATGGAGGTGTGAGTGAGTCAATCATAAGACGCACTTCTTTTTCTCACTGAGAGGGAGTCTTAGCAGCGAGCAGTGGTTACTGTACCCTATCAGGAGAGGATGCCACTGGGATGGATCACTGATTGTTTTCCATAAGTATAACTGTGTGTGTGTCTGCCCGTGCTCACGTGTGCCAAAGCCCAATATGCTAGCATGCGTTTGGGAAAGTGTTATTCAATTTAGCTGCGTTCTCCCTTGACCGATGCGAGTGAGATCCAGGTAACTGATGCTTCAGTTTGGTATTCCCCAGCCGTGTGCTCTTCACCACAGGGAAAGTTCTGGCTAAGCCGGTGTGAATGAGAGGAAACGCACGGTGTGATCTCACTCCCTTAACCGTGAGTGAGGTGTTCTTCGGGGATCTCGTTAGTGCAGCTCCAACGGATAGACAGAAAGACAGACAGACAGACAGACAGACACACACACACACACACACACACACACACACACACACACACACACAAGGAGCAAAAACATCCCAGGAGTATGGCTAAATCATTGGCGATGGTAATTGTAGACATGCTCAGGTTGAGATCGCCTCTCATTCTGCCCTTTCTTCCTTGCTATCTATCGCCATAGAAATTCCAGTGATCTCTCCGCTGCCTCCGAGCAAATACAATGCTTTCCATTGAAAGCAAACACTAAATCCACCCTCTTGCAGCATATGCTCATATGCCTGCGGAAGTCTGTATATTTTTGGAGATGGGCTTTGTTTTTCCTCAAGGGTTTTGCTGGAGTCTGCACTCAGCAGTGGGGGAATAAGAGATAGAATACAGTCCTGAGGCTAAAAGAAAAACTTTCAGCAGAGGATCTTGACCTTATAGCATGAAGCTGACAGAGGCAGTTGAGTTCCTCCAATGAGAATCTATAACAAGGGAGAAGGAGGGAAAGAGGGAGGAAAAGAGAAATAATTTTTACCTCTGGGGAGTAAGAGTGAAATACACCTTTTTGAGTATTTGTCTGCAGGTCTCTCATCATGCGGTGGAAAACAGTACAAGCGCTCTCCATGCTTTTCAGTACTTCTTTAGAGTTGGTGGAATGGGAGCCGTAAAAAGAGGAAAAGGCTGATTCTTTTAGCTCCCAGGAGGCATTAACGTTTGATGTTCCTCCATTTGATGGTAGCGTTTTTATTTCCACCATCAACCTGCCCAATCTTTTCATTTGTTTCCTTTTTGAATTAGTTGTTTTCTTCATCTATCTCTCAAACTCCCACCTCACTCCGAGCCACTCTGAATGCAAAGCCATAGTTCAGTGAAACACTGAACTCTTCCGGGACAGTAAATGTCATTTCACACACTGCATTATGTCTGTTTTGCCACAGGGAGGGTATGGGTAATTTTGATCTGGTGCCACCCACCCACACAATCGCACACTCAAATACATACACACACTGTGTGTGGCCTCATCTGATTTGGCATCCATGGTGTGCGGGTGCTTGAGCTCTGGCCCAGGATGCAGCCCCAAATGTCACAGCTGTCCAGTGACACTAGTGGGGAGCGCAAACATCCCTCTGGCTCTCTCAGCTCTCTCAACAGTAGCTATGCCAGTACTAGATGCCATCTTTTAGACAACATCCACCAATACCAGAAACATTTTTTTTCTTTTTATCCTTCCGTTTCAGATCCTCCGAGCCTTGTGTTGATTGCTAATGCAATGGAGACAACATGGGTGGATCAGAGGGTAAGCTTCTAGTTGCAGTAAGACAGCCTGTGGTTACCCTCTCAGTTAAAGATCTGCCTGCCACGGGAAAGCAGAGAGTTTCTAGGCAGCACTTTGCTCGGCAGCCCCGCCAGATGAGGCTGTTTGCTGGTGTGATGTGAGCTGTGCTCCAGGAGTTAAAGTGCGGCACTCTGCTCGCTGCGCTACAAGAGTACAGCTAAAGAGCTGAGACGCCTCGTTAAATATGTAGTGCCACCGACCCCCTTCAAGCTGTTCCTTTACTTCACACGTAAGAAGCAGTGGCAGCAAACACTCGCTCGCTGCTCACTTTGCACACACCCACGTTCACATATCCACACATGCACATGTAAATACAAGAAACACAAGCAGCTTACACAGCTGTAAAAGCTGCTCTGTGCTGTTAAATTATTTCTCCAGTCACTGGGTTAGAATAGATGCAGGTGTCTGTCCAGTGTGGCTGTGTGGGTGTGTATCTGCTGGTAGCGTAAATAGCCCTGATGGGAGACACAAGTGGTTTGCAGGTGCCTGGAGAGACCAGCACCCCTTCAGGACCTACTGTATTTTAGATGAAATGGCAGCAGTGTTTGTGCTGGAGGGAATAAGTGCACCTTTGGGTGTGTTGTGTGTGTAGGAGAGTGTATATAATACTTAGCATTTGTTTAAAGCTGCTTGAAGGGCAAGGGTGGAATTTACTGCACTTCTGTGTGCCCAAACATTTAGACAATCACAGTTACATAATACAAAGGCAGTGTTGTCAAGCTGATGCATCCATCCTGTGGACTTTTATCTCTTCAGCGTCACTTTGAGTCTTCATGTAAATGGAAAAGGGCTGAATGCACAAGTAGCAGCATATTGATCCGGAGAAGCAATGATGACTGCAGGTGTTCCAGTCATCTGTTCCATCGACCTGCATTGTGTTGGAAGAGACAAACCAGAGACAGACAGATAGAGAAGGGGCCTTGGGAGGTTTCATTACAAATGTTAAGTAGAGCAGAAAGGCTCTGTGTCATTCCCGAGAATATTAACACTCAGCCCATGGGGTTCAACTGTTCTGTGGCACAAGATCCAAGCTAGGCGTCAAAAAGGACCCACATTTCTTTTTTTTGGGCAAATATGTTCGACCAAATTTTTGCTTTCTTACACACCCACATTTTACATAAATTTGACCACCATGCTAACAATGACAATGATTCAGTTATTTCAGGGTTATGACAGAGCCGTCCCTTCTTCAAAAAATCAAACGTGAAAGAATGACATCTAACACTTGATACATTCAAATTAAATCAAATGCAACACACACAGCCTAATCTGCTATAAGATTAATGTTGTTCCCTTCATTTATTGTGCCTCTGCTGCCCCAACATAAGGCAGTTGCCTTGATGATTTCCCAGTATTTATCAATGCTTTTTCCATCTGTGGCTTGAAAATGTTTCAACATACCCATTACGTGAAGTGTTTGTTATCTGCGGTTGTGCAGTTATTAATGTAGATGGCTGTTGGAATGACTCCCAGAGAGTTTTCACACACTACTACTCCTCTTTTCTCCTCCCCAGGGGTGTTGTTAGCCTGTGTGTCCCCCTGACAGCTCGCTCCACATAATGAGGCTGACAGACCAAAACAAACACAGGTACAGAACATAGGTAGAAAAAAAAATAAAACAAAAAACAAAACAGCAAGTAGAGCCAGAGGAGATGAAGGAAAAAGGCAGGCAATTCCCTGTCTTTGGCAAGACATATGGCTACTGCTGTGGTGGTGGTGGCTGTGGCTAGCTGGACAGAGTATGAGTCATAACACTGCTTTTTGTCCTGCCTTTTGCATCCTGTTTTTTTTTTTATTATTATTTTTTAAATTTTTATCTCTTTTTTGCTTTTTTTCCAGCTCTGCTGTACACAGATGCAGTTGGTTATGGCCTCTGTAAAGGCACAGGGCAATAATTGATGGCAAGATAATGCACTATGCTATCTCCTCTTTCTTTATTCTTCCTTTCCCTCTCTGTGTCTCTCCCTCTCCCCAGGTGTGCTGGTGGCTGGGGCTAAATGATGAACAGAGCCACAGTGTCTGCTGTCTCTAATGGGGACATTATGCAGGAGGATGGGAGAAGTGCTCACACTAGGCTCGTAAATCACACACTCCTGTAGAGAGACTCACTGCAAGGCCTCAATGCTCCACTAACCCCGCAACAGATACACACATATAAATGGAGAAAAAAAAGGCTACTCACACACACACACACGCACACACACGGACATATGCAACAGACTGACCATTTGCATACATGTGATTACAGCTAAACACACTCACACAAATGCACATCTGCAATTGTGCTGCGACTGCACAGCCCATTTACCTGACCTTCAGTGCGTAGTCAACATTTGCCATGTACCTACTGGGACACAATTCACTTACATCTGTCCAGTGACAGCACCTCTGCCAACAGGACAGTTTGCTACACCAGAGCTTGTGTCAACGTGATTGAAGTTTGACAGAGCATTTAAAGCATTATTAGTGCTCCCTGTCACAGCCCAGCACACACTGAGGCCTGCCAGTGGCACAGGTGAGGTAAACACAGGCCCCATTTAGCATATTACCCATCAGTCAACACGACAGGCAATGGAGATAAAGAAATGCACACCCACTGTGAGTGGGAAAACAAGCCCTCCAGTCTGCCCCTTCTCACAAGGAGAGTTATATGAAGGTATTTTGGCAGGTGTGTGCACAGGCAACCCACACACACAAACCCACAGACATTCATACCCACACGCAAAAGAATACCACGCAGAGACGTACGCTTCTTTGCACACACACAGGTTGATGACAGAGGAGCCATTATCCGAAGTGAAATATCGCCAGGAGATGCCTCACATAGTAAATTGACTGTGATGAGCCAGTGCCAGCATGCCTTGATGCTTTTTCTTTTTTTTTCTTATTTATCCCTTAATTTCCACTTTATCCGCACAAAGATAATCTGGAGAAATCCACAGAATTGGGTATTTCTTATGTGTGATTTATAAACCACAAATCCTTGAAAATATCCCTAACTGGTGATGCATGGCTTGTTGCTATTACAAATATGCTAATCTGGAAAACCCAAGGTGAGGAATTTGATTTATAAGATGCTTCTACATAACTCTCACTTCACAAAAACATACTCCATTTGACACCTGCAAAGATGGAAGTGAAAGAAAATATCAACCATCGCTTTCAAGACCATATAGGGTAAAAAAAAAACAAAACAAAACATTGCCAGTTAAAGCAAGAGTAATAACTCATGGCAGTTAGCACACTAACAATGGTAAGCGTTCAACTATTTGCATGTTGCTAAAAGGCAGAGGGCCATGATTTGGCAACAGGGGCTTAGCCAACAGGTCTGTTTGGACTGGAAACAGACAGCTGGCACAGTGGTAGAGAGACCCGTTTAAATGCTCTCTCATCAGGAGGTCATGAACCAAGTTGACCTTCGCTGACTCAGTCAAATGTAGACACACGTAGCTACAAACAAACACGCTAACATGGGTATGCCTTCTTAAGTAACTGACAGGTTGCAAGAGCCTTTTGGTTGCATTATGCTTGTCTTTGTGCCGCAATGGCAGACAAGAGGGATGTAAAAAAAAATAAATAAATAGAGGTAGGTTAAAAAAAAACAATGGAGTGAGACAGGCTGACAGAGCGATTGATACAGCGGACAAAAGGGAGGCAGAATGCATACCCTCAACGCAGTGTTTACACAGTCTGCTGGTATTTGTCTTACATCTTTGAAATGGCATGAAGCAACCTTTATCCAGCGTGATTCCTCCCCGAAGATAATGGATTGCGAACACAAAACCTCCTCCTCAAACCTCGTCATCTGCCCCTTCCCCACATCCCATCATCAACGGACACACACACACAGAAGCACAGACAGAGACAGACACATACACACACCTCTGTCAACACTCCCCGAGGCAGTGGTGTTAATTCTTCCCAGCCTATTCTCAGTCACACATGGCCGTGGAGGCAGTCACCAGTGGAGCCTCACTGCTAGATTAACCTTTGCTCTCACCACAGATCTGTTTTTCAGTGGGACCGACAGTCAGGCAGTGTCCATGGCTGGCAGATAGTAACTCATTGTCAGAACACTGTCAGCTCTGGGGCCTGCATTAGTGGCTTTTGAAGAGAGGGACTGTTCACGAGGGCAGGGTGCCAGCCCAGGGAAAAACAGGCCTACTGCCCCACACAGCACTTAACCTGACCTCTCCCTTCAGGATGTGGGGACAGAGTGGAGGAGTGCGAATGTGTGTCGCGGCATGGATGTGTGCACACGTGCATACATGTGTGGTTGTAAGAGTTACAAATGTTTTCACTGCGCTTGAGCAAGTGTGTATTTTGGCTGGTGATAAATCCCAATGCTAGAGAAAGAAAAAGAATAGTGGCACTTTATTCTCATTTCACTCAGTTTCTCACTGGTGCATAATGTGCAATGCTGTTCCCTATACCCCCCTGTGGTCTGTGTTACATTTACCAGAGGAAAAGGTCACATGTCATAGTAAATGTAATGAGCATGTTGTGGGAAATACAGCCACTGGCACTCAAGCTGCACAGTTAAAACAGGAGCAAGTACTTCAAAACTGCGAAAACCTCAAGCCAAAACATTGAACTTGGCTTTTATTAAACCATTTGTACATGCTAATGTATATTCACACACAAATACAGAGGCTTACACACAAGCTTTAGTTAGGATCTGTGGTACAGCTGATGATTGACCCACAAACACAGCGGTGGAACTACACAGTGAGTAAAACCATAAAGACTCATTTGGCTTTGAAGTATTTGTTTTGCTGTAAAAATCAATACTAAATGCCTTTCACTATTATCAATGGAATACACTTACAACACTCACTGACTGGTCTACATTCTCACTTACAGCACTCACTTAAAGGTATAGTCAGCGATTCTAATCCATTACACATATTTAGTCAAATCCGGTGAATATCGCCTCACAGTCCGCTGGCTGCCCATTCTGTGTGAGTGCTACAAAATACTGTTCCAGCAAATTAGCAACAGGGGGCGTTGGTGCTTGTGCACAGGACAGGCAGAGTATAAGTTACTGTTTCTGTTGAAGTTACTAGCAATGATGTTTCTGATATAGGGAAGACGTACAGGGAGGGATATAGGGAGAAGTGTATTTGTTTGGCTGTTGCGTTAAAAAGAACTACAGCCTTTCTCGAGAATCATTTCCTCCTCCTTTAAGTCGATGATTACTTGTTGTGTTACAGTAATGGAGAAATAAATGGCTTACACTTTCAAACACATCTTTTGAGTTAATAGACTAGTGCAGACTTCAGAGAGAAGGAGCGAAAGACAATGACAGAGTGAAAATGTGCGACAGAAAGACAACATGACAGAGCTGCTAAACTGCTTTGCTGCAATTTTGATAAGATATTGGCCTTAATGTGGCACCGAGTTCAACTAAGCTGCCGCAGCAAACGCACAATGGACAGCTAATTTCCTGCAAGCGAAGAATGGTCAGGGGCCTGTGAACATACCGGTTCCACCTGCCTCAGCTCCACTCTGCCAAAACACGGTTTAAATGACTTTTAATGCGGCAGAGAGAGGGGGAGGATGAAGGGGTGGGAGGATGGAACAGGAGCAGCCGCCGGCAGCTTTGTACCTCATTGTGTGGCTTGAATAACGCGGAATGGCAAGATAGTGCCAAACAAAAGCGGAACAGGAAAAGGCCATTGGAGAGTTCCTTTCAACAGCCCTGCATCTCTCTCCTTCTCCCCCACCCCCTCCACCCACCGCTATGTCACCCAGGTGAGTCTTCCTTGCTCCGCTGTTAACCAAGTGAAAAGCCATTCTTGCCAATGGGGTTCCCTAGTGGGTAATGTACTCTTTAGAGCACCTTATTCTCAACTGAGACAAGCAGAGGCTGTGCAGTCATGGAACTGAACTGCTCCTAACAACAGGCCCGGGCCCAGAAATTGAGAAGGCAGGATGTGGGACTTGTTGGACTGGCAGAGAGAATACTGTGAGTGAAAAAACGATTTGGGTTTTAATGAAGCGCTGATGAATGAGTCTCAGACCGCAGCAGCAATAACTCAAAGCCCAGGCGGAGACACACGCCTGGCAGGGCTAAGAGCTGCACACTGCTGGTTCACGGCGGGGCCACAGTACCCTCACACTTCTTAGCTGGACTAGATAGGCATGACACATTGTTTAAAGTCTGTTTAGTAAAGCAGCAAAAGGGTTTAGTTTGTGTTGTTCGGTATGTTTTTTTTCTGAGTTTTTTGGACAGGCCACTGTGTGGGTCTAAGCAGAAACTGTAAGCAAGCACGGGTGGGGGAAGTATATTAGTATATTGAATGTGCATGTAAAACCCAGTCATGCAGCCAAAAAGCACATTAAATGTTCAGAATGATATGCCAAAGCCAGTGGACAGGATCATATAAAAGCCTGGGCCACATCTAAACAAGACCCTGTGCCTGTTCCATGTTGGAGAGAATATAGAAAAATCAAAGCCCATTATGTTTATTACGCTTCTTGAGTTATGGCATCTTTCAAAGTCTTCCCAATAAAAACGTCACAGTATTGCTCTTAGTCTTATACAGCCGCAGATGATGTATTTTCCATTTTTGCTGTGAGCAGCTGTGTATGAAACTGTAGAGGAGATGCTCTTGAGATTCTGACAGTGAAAGATTTCACATTTTACTGCATAGCAGAAGTAAAGAAGTGTGAAATTGTGGCAGATTTGAATACTAAGATATGGATAACAGGATTAAATTCATCTCTGGGTGGTGGCCTTGTCAAACGCGTCCCGTGAAAACTGTAAACTCATCAGCCAAATAAGCTACTGTAATGAAGTACAACATTAGAAACAGAAAACGTCTCTCCCCTTGCATCTGCAACTGATTTTTGAAAAGTGGATTAATGTATGTCGATCCCGTTTTTTGTGAAAGTACTGTACACCGAAATGAAAAGTCACACTGAGGAACGTTGAATGATTCCCTGCTGTGGGCTGGCTTTCTGCATTATTGCCCATTGGTTTGATGAAACTACTTTACCATCTACAATCATAGTATTGGCACTTATAAGGCATAATTATGCTCATCTGCCTCACTGCCCCCTTGGTATCAACTTTGTTCCATGCAGATTAACCAGGGGCTGTGAGTGGCACTCTGTACACAATATAGGAAACCAGGGAGCCCTCTAGAGAGAAGTGACACGAATTGATCTCAACAGCAATTGGCTCAAAAAGCTCACTGTAGCTCCCATGGCTCAGAGATCTCAAAGTATCAAGAAGAGGCCAAAGCATTCCTGTGGACAATTTAAAGAAAAATGAACAAGTAAAACAGCAAGCTAAAAGTCACGGAGAGTGTTTTTCATTCTGTTATCTAACATGTTTTACTCTTAAAATGAACAAGTGGGTAGCCACTAGAGACTTCTAGCAACCAAACAAGTTTGACACTTACCCGAAAAAAGGAATAAGAAAAATATTGGCCTGCACACAGCAAGGCATTTGAAGATTTCATAACAGGTTCACATGCATGTCTTGACTGTGATGAAAATAGGTAGAAGGGGGATGGAAAACTTGTATGAACTGTAACCCATGGGCTGCCGTAGCTCCACCCTTTCAAATAACCAAAATAATGTTTTTCTTTTTCTCAAGACTATAAAAAACATGTTATCTATCATTCATACTATATTTAATGATGCCCTGAGTCTCCCCTACAGCTGCAGTTAAATTAATGTGCATTTATTTGTCAGTCAAGTTGACAAACTACTCTGTATTTTTGCAATGGTCGTGATTTTTTTTTTTTTTTTTTGTGGCTGGATCAGTTATGATATAACTAACACATCTATAATTGTAGTTAGTGCCACACACAGTTGCACACTCACTTACACTTGCATGAAACTTTCCACTTTTAATCATAAGCTACCATATGTCTCCTTCCTGTAGATCCCCTGCGGCCTCACTCCCAGCCAGGTGGCAGAGGCTTATGGGGAGTCCACCTGTGATAGTTCCAAATCCAGCAACGTAACTCAGCTGTTTCGCTGAAAACCTCTCCACTTGGTTTCTCAGTGGCCTAAAGCCACTGCTGAGAGTCATGTTTGCTTCAGAAAGGAGCTGGTGGGGAAAAAGAATCGCTGAAAACAGGCTCATGAATACGTATGCCTTCGTAATTAAAGTCTTCCGGCTGCATTGTGGTCTCTTTTTCCTCCTACTGCTTCACTTCTTCTTTTTGCCCCTCGCACCCTCGCAGAGAAACAACGCATACCTTCTTCACTCTAATGGACAGAGCAGACTGGTGAGCAGAAGGAGTGTAGATCGCACCAAGGCTATCAGGGATTCCAAGACAAACCTTGGACACCTTTGCCGTGCAGCACCTGTGCCAGCAGCAATGCACATCTGCCTTGCATCTGCTCATTACAGGTGATTAGCAAGATGATATGGTGTGTTCTCCGCTGTCTAAATGCTACCCTGCAGTAAAAGTGCCTGGTGTCTCTCTGCATTATAAACAGCACAGCACATACCTTAAACACGCCATTTAGAAAAAAAAATTACAATTTTAAAGCCAAAAGAAATGTTAAATTCACGATTCCCCATCTGTCCTGTTGCTTTGGAACATTAAAAAGCAAACATATCTTCTTCTTGTTGCTTCTTTATGCCTGGCCTTAGTAACACAACTCCTGGGTGGGCTTAAAAATAACCTGTCAGACATTACACCTACATCACAGCAAGGATGACCCCACAGGCAAACGAACACATGCAAGACTGACTCAATAATCAGCCCACATACCTACGGAAAATGGCATACCAGAAATCAGCCCCTAGCTTCAGCAGCAAAGACAAAATGTGCTAAGCTCCAAAACTTTTATCTTTTATAGTAGGCTATATGTGGAATGACAGCCTGGGCAAGAAAGTTGCATTTTAACTTCCCCAAGAAGTTTCTGTTCTCTTTTTCTTCCCCTGCAGGGATGTCAGCACAGCCACAAAGGGGAAATACAAAGCATCCATCTTTTGGACTGTTTGGTTAAGTGACAGGGATGAGAAAGACAAAGTGACTTTGGCAAATATCCAACCATTCAAATGTCAAATTAAGTATAATTAAATACTTTCAGGGCAAAGAGTGGACAGGGAAGAGAAAAGCAAACTTAAATTCAGTATTCCTAAAACACCTTGTATGTAAAACCACAGGTGAGCATGAGATTGTGTGTGTGTGTGTGTGTTTGAGTGTGTGTGTGTGTGTGTGTGTGTGTTTGAGTGTGTGCATGAGAGAGAGAGAGAGAGAGAGAGAGAGAGAGAGAGAGAGAGAGAGAGAGAGAGAGAGAGAGAGAGAGAAAGAGAGAG
>JBBMJY010000006.1:10856908-10872784 GCA_037833715.1 Toxotes lorentzi
TGTGTGTGTGTGTGTGTGTGTGTGTGTGTGTGTGTGTGTGTGTGTGTGTGTGTGTGTGTGTGTGTGTGTGCGTGAGCGTTTGGTCCAGTAACTAATCTCCAGTGTGACTGTAGAAATCACAGCAGAGCAGGGCTGTCAACACTGTTTCATGTCTACACTGATCAGTAGTATCAGAGGCTCCTAAATAGGATACATATGCCACTCAAAATGACCTTGGCTGAAACACACTTAACCCTTCCTTCCTGCAGTAGCCCCCTCACCAGCCATCACGCCAGTGAGGCGCCCAGTTTCTTTGAGTCATGTTAAATCTGGAAACAATATTCGTGTAGTGTAACTGCATTTGGATAAATGCTCTATTAAAATACGTCTATGCTATTATTCAAACTATAAATGTCCTTGAAGTGATATACTTTGTTTTGTAGTTGTACTTGCTAACTTTGGGACATTGTTCTTCTTTACACAAACCCTCTCTTTGCCCTGTTAAATATTTACAAAAACACAAAGAGACACATAAGAGATGACAAATCATCCTTGTATACACCAAACGCAACCGATCCTTTAGACACACTCTCGCCTCTCAAATAAACAGAGGATGCATACGACATCTGTCATTCCCTCCCCATGCTGTGATCCATGATATGATCGCAACGCTCATACATCCTGGACGATTCACAATCAATCTTCAGAGCCAAGGCAACAGACAGAGAGTCAGAGTCAGAGAAAGAGAGAGAGGAGGAGAGGGGGGCTTCTTGTTTGCTTTTTGTCTTTTCCACTTTTTTAGAGGCACTATGGCCATCCATCATGCTTTTCTTTTTGGAAGCTGCACATGATGTTTATCAAAGGAAGTCGATTTTCAAAGCATTACCTGAGCCTCAAATTGATTGAGAACATGTGCAGAAATGCAAGTCACTCTCCACACTCCCTCTACATTTTCAGCTATCAATAATAGCAGAAAGAAGGTGTCCCCTTTCAGCCAATCACTGACAGGTGTCTGAGAGCCCTTTTAGAGCAAGCTGAGTGAATTTTCTTTTTATGTATGTTTGAATCTGCTCGCACATACATACACACACTCACAGGCTCAAGCAAGGACCTTGTCAGGTGTTATAAACATCACATGAAGACAGCATTACACATCTGTGTCTCTCAGTTCCACTTTGGGTTAGATAAGTCAAAATATCAAGTAGCTTTCATAAATGCAAAAATAGATGGTGGATTTTGGGACTGTTTCAGAAGCAAAAGGCCTTTTTTTTGGCAGAGAACATCTATTTTTTCAACTGTTGAAAAGAGCATAAACATGACTGGCACCAGGTGGGCTGTTAAGATTTTAATGGAGCCTCTTTATTCTGTTACAAAGAGGGGAGTCGTCAGCTGTTACACAAACACTACTCCACACACACTATAAAAGAACAAGGACAGTATCAATACATAGCCACACATTACCTGCTAAGACATGCGTGTATGCACATGCAAGCACAAACACAAGGAGGCAAAAATATTTGTCTTGATTTCATTAGATGGTCAAAAAAAGAAAAGAAAGAAAGAACAGAAGAACAAAAACAAACATGAGTCTGCAAATCACAGTGGCCTAGCACACTCACGCACAGCTTTTAAAAATACACAATTACAGACATTGTTTCTTCATCGCCCTAACCTGTTCAGTGTTTTTTGAGGAAGGGCAGACTAAATCCTCAGCACATAGAACAAAAGCCTGTGAGACTGTCACTACAACAAATCTCTACATGACTCTGCTTGGCCAGCTGCTTTTGTCAGGCTAGCCCTTTTGTGGTTGGTAGTACAAAGTCAGTATTTATAATAACGCAGGTTGAAACATGATATATCCACCTGGAATGGTTGGGAGGAACTGAGTAATGTTCTTCATTCAAACTTAAGTCCTCTACTACCAAAATGATGCCCCTTTCACAGGGAAAACGCACTGTTCTGGCATAAAAGTGATAAGCACACACAGACAGGTCTTGTTTAGCATGTGTCTACAAAACTATTCACAGTGATAGAGGGATTTCCATAAACTCATGCACATATTATTCAGATATTTTTTTTAAACAGTAATTTAATTCAATAAATATGGTTATGGAGGTTTAATTATTAAATTACACACTCTGACCATGCCTAACTATGGCTGTGCAATGTTTTGATTAAATCACTAATCACTGATGTGTGGGAGACAACATTTGTATAGGACATGACAGTGTTGGTGTCACGCTGACACTTTCAACGAAACCTTTCTTTAATGTTTAATGTAATTTATATCAAATCATTAGAACTTGAAAATGTTGCCATAGCTCAGCTCTGTACCTTGACAAATCCCCATCATAATGATAATGGATATTATACTGCGCATCACACACATTCACAGATAAGCTTGAAGAGTGGGATACAAGTTTCGGTCAGATTGAGGTAAGCAATTCTTAGAACACAGCATAAGCAGGCACTCGCAGATATATGTGACAGTTTGTGAGAACTAATTTTAAGTACAACGCGCTCACACATACTGTATGTGCACACATTACACACGTCTGGTTACTACGCCTTTAAAAATGTATCATGTACTGAGCCTGGTAGAGAGATCCAAGGCTGTGCTGTGGCACGCATTTAGATTGAGAATTTATGATAAAAGAGGCCAGCATTTGATATTATACATTAATAATATCACATCACTTGTATGATGTATCCTTTGATATTAACAGAATTTCCCCTAAAACTGATGTGACACAGTTGTAAAACACAGCCAGGAAAACCACTGCACAATTACATTCAGCTCGGCTTAGAGGGAACGTTTGTCATCTTGACATATCATCAGCAGAGTGCAGCACGGCCATACTGGAAAATCTGTGCATCTGAAAGAGCGCATGCATTCATTCACGTTCACATTCCACTTTACTTTATTTAAAAACTACCTGACTGCATGCCATGTGTGTGTGTGTCTGTGTGTGTGTGTGAGAGAGAGAGTACAGTATATGCTAGCAGTTCATTTCCCCAGCTCTCAGAAATGGGCAGACTCCACCCAGACATCAGTGTCAATCTGATGAGTGGGTGTCTAACAGTGTGTGAAGCTCACATCAAAGGCATGCCGCTTTAAATGCCCAGCCTTGGGAGAAAAGGCAGGGAGGGGAAAGACTTCATAGGAATAAGAGATGAGGAGGGAGGGAACAATTGGAGAAGGGCATGAATTTTATACTGTTCAGTGAGCCCCATTACAGGTTTGGGTTGGGAGTGTGTGTCTGATACTGCTATGCTAACAAGTTGAATCGAGACATCCTTCTCAGATTTAACAGCAACCTTCACACACAAAATTACACTAACACCAAATACACACACTGGCATTGGCACTGCGCCAAACAATCCTCTCCACATCATTCATTATCAGTGAGATTTTTATAAAAAGGCAAATCACACTCCTCGCAGACATTCAAGGAGAGGTATTCTCACAGAGATGCATGCAGGCATACACACTCTAAAAGGCTGGATATGCTTAAGGCTTAGCAGCCAGAACCAGCAGCCTCCTCATTAGCACAAATAAGGTCGTAGGCAGATACAGGCCTGTCCTTCTCTCCCCCTCTGTCCCTTTGTCCCTCTTCGCCTTTGTTTTCGTGCACAAATGAGTCCTAATCCTTGTCCTCT
The DNA here is from genome assembly GCA_037833715.1 of Toxotes lorentzi. Classification (NCBI taxonomy): domain Eukaryota; kingdom Metazoa; phylum Chordata; class Actinopteri; family Toxotidae; genus Toxotes; species Toxotes lorentzi. The sequence goes on from JBBMJY010000006.1 coordinate 10,860,548, forward strand.
AACTCGCCTCTAACAAAAAGAATAGCACATGAATCTGTAGAGGGAGGACGCAGGGGAAGGAAATACAACGGCACTTCTACGTGAGAACTTTCTTCTTGACTTTCCTCACTGCATGCTAGAACTACATATTCAATATTATTAGGGTAAGATTTATGACCCGAGGATGTTTGGCTGTGATGTGACCTCAGGATGCACTACATTAAAATGAGTTCCCTTGGCCTATACCATCATATTATATCATAACTATTCATGAAGGAGTGGGTAGGTCAATAGGTCAGCGTGGGCTGAGATCAGTCTGTCATGTTAGCCATCAAAACAAAACATGAACACGATAAATATGCAAATGGCGGAAAATATCTTGAATCCTTAACCAACAGACATTCCCAGGCTCCGGATTCCTGTTTGTGTTTGTTTTTTTCTGATTTATTTTCTTTGCCTAAATTCAGAGAACAAAACTTGAAAGCGAAACAAAACACCTTTGACCTTGGCTGTTTTAGGGAAATGCCTCTTTCACCCCGTCGGTTTTCTAGTTGTAGTCTAGTCTGCTGACAGATCGAGACGCCGTCCACTCACTTCCCATTACCCTCTGTGCTTCAAATCAATAGTTAATTACCTCCAAAAACACCCTCTTCTTGTCCAACCAGAGAAGTGGACAGCGCAGGGCAGGCAGAAATTTGCCTGGCAGAGGGTTCGGTATTAGGCGGGGTGAAAACTGTCCTCCCACCACGACTACTTATTGGCCCATCAGTGTCCCTCTCAGAAGCTGGCATTCCATTTTGCACTGTGCCGGCACTTCATTTCTCTCCACCACACAATTTTCATTTCTCATGCTAACGCATACACACACAGTGAGACACAAATATTCATGCACAATTTCTCTCTATCTGCCCCTCTCTTGCCAAGAACCCAATGTTTAATAAGAGATTACATTTATGGTGAGGAGAAGGGCAGGCAAATGGTGAAATATGTCCACATGTCCTGAACCTGGGAGAGGCACTGGCACTTACTCATTAATAATGGGACAGGCCCCAGGCCCTAGCCCTTAGCTCTCCATCTCTACTCATTTCCTTTCCACACATCAAAGTTACATGTGTGTTTGGCTGTGTATGTGTGTTGGGGACGCTGCACATTTGCATCTTGTGTGTGTGTGTGCGCGCTTGTCAGTCCCTATGAGAAACAGCCTGTGGAAAAGCCGGCCTTTATTTAATCGGAAGTGGAGAAGCTTCCACCGCCGTTCGTAATTTCAGCCCTATTAACGTTCTGCCTTTAATTCCTCTGAGCGCTGGAAACGCAGCATCCTCTGGGCTCTTGAATCACTTAAAATGCAGAAAGTACCTCAGAGTTGTTTTTTTTTTTTTCCTCGAACAGTAGCAGCTTCATATAATGTACATTTTGGCAAGGGATTTGCTAAATAAACATAGGGATATGCTGGGAGTTTGTAGTGTGTAGTTACCAAAGTGAGCTAAACCGATATGCTTATCAGTTCGATTGTAGACTCTAAAAGGTTTCCCACGCGCTGAAAGTCACAAAAACTCTGCACCACTATACCTGCCTCCTGCCTCCTCCCTCTCCTCCGTCAGCCTCTGTCCCGCCAGCCTTCCCACTTGTGGCCCTTAAGCCTGAGCCGTAGGGCTCAAAAGTCGAATGAAATCATTCTGGGCCTTACTCAAAAACAGATCTCATTATAACAATCATAAATGAACCTCTTTGTTCCTACAAGCTTACAGCCCCAACAGTCTCTTTACCCCCTTCCTGTTCCTGCTAGTGCGGCGCCTATTACGTCCTCAAAAGGACAAGCTCATATTTCACTTTTTCCCCTTGTAGTAAACCCTATAATGCTTCATAAATGCATCTGTTTTTAACTTAAAAAAAGTGTGGAGGAAAGAGGCAGGTGAGGAGGGGAAAGAAGCAGGGAGAAACAACCAATTATTCCCAGGCAGGATGTTTTGAGAGAGGAGGTGAAAGAAAAGGGGGTGTACCTTGCAACTACTCTAACGATTTAATTAAGATTTCTTGGGGGGAAAAAAAGAGAACAATCTAGCAAAGAAGAAGAAATGGCCAGGAAGTCGAGTCAGTGTCAATCTGGATTAAACTGATCTAGAGAAGGCTGGGGTGGACAAGGGCTGAGGGGGCCATGGGGGTGGAGGAGACATGGTGAATATGGGGCAGTAAGCACAGAGGCCCCAGGAGTCGGGCTGTGTGAACAAAGGGCAATAAGACTCGATAATCAATGCTTTCTCTTCTCGTCTCTCAACTCAACAAATATCAAGGAGGCTCCCCTTTCCTGCTGACTGAACAGCTGTCACCCAATCTCTAGGACAGGTGATAATGGAAGGGAAAAGGCAGAAAAATGAGAATGAGAAAAAGTACATTTTTCACACCACCATCCTTGAGTGCTGGGGAAGCTGGGTCACTGCGCCCAATCAATTACTAGCACTACCATTTTCCACTAGGTGTAGCCTGGAGGGTTATCTCTGAGTTTGTGCTCGTGTGCACATCAAGCTTCTTGGTCAGAATGTCTGTGGGTGTGTGAGTCTGCGTCCATTGTGTGTTTGCCATTTGTGAGAACTGGCTTTACCAGGAAACAGATGACTCACACAGTTTGAGGTTGAACTGTGTCACGAGCGTCACCGCTTTCACTCCAGCACTCTAATGTGTTTCGTATGTTGCTGATGCATTGGGTCTGCTCCTCCGTGAGATCGTGAAGATAAGTCCTTAGACCTCTTCCCACAGTCAGCCACCTGTACTGATAAGGGCCAAGCATTAAGCACGACGAGTGGAACCTAACACTGCTGATAGCATCTCCTCAGCACTGCGGACAGGAATGTGTTGAAGACACGGGAAAAAGACGTGGTAATAAACAGAAAATATCCGCATGAAAACAAGTCCCAAGTCTGGAATGGAACGGAATTGGATGCACAAATACGCACAGAGACTCACATGCAGTCACATTCATGCTGTTCTCATCCTCTCTCTCTCTCTCTCTCTCTCTCTCCGTTCTCCCTCGATACCATTCATTCTCACACTGAGATGTACACAAAAATGTGCACATGCATACCAGCCCCCAACCTGCATCCACCATCTGGCCTTCCCAAAGCTCAGATGTCTCTGGGGTAAGGTGAGCTGTGAGGGGGGACTCTGTGTGCGTATTTGTTTGTGTGTGCGTATGTGAGTGAGTAAGAGAGAGAGAAAGAGAAAAAAGAGAGAGAGAGAAAGAGAGAAAAAAGAGAAAAAAAGAGAGAGAGAAGCCAGCGATCATATTATCTAAGAGAAAATACGCACTGTATAGAAAACTGCAATATGTGAAAGAAAGCATATTGTGAAGGACAAAAACCTGCACAGACCATAGATTCTTGCCACACTGCCTGCATGCAAGCACAATACTTTCACAGAAAAGGCAGTACAACACATTTACAGCACTACAGGTACATGAGCTGCAGGCAGGGGTTTGCACTGGGGGTCATCATAGCTGACTAGGCTGCGTAAGCACACCTTAACACGGAGTAGTCTTTTCACTGTCGGCAAAATAAAGCCTCCATTATGGGAGGAAGCCATGTCTGCTGCCCCTGCCAGCCATAATGGCTTTAGCAGTCTACTGACGTTACAGGCATCCAAATGTACAATACACACACGGCGGTACAAAACGAGTGGAAAATTGAAATCTACTTTAGGTGGTCCCAGGTCAGCAGTAGCGCCCATGGACAAAAACACACTTGTACACTCCTGTGAGAGCTCGCACACACAATCCCTCATGTCTTTTCAGTTTTATCCGTCTCAGCCCATGAGCCTGTGTTGCTCTTATATTTTCATTCCTCTCTTTTCTAACCATTTCAAATGAGAGTGCAGAGGAAAGGAGCAATCTTGCATACACATCCATTAAATACTCAACAGGACTCTTTTTACAGGCTGCCTCCTCTGCACAGCTCGTGAGCGCACACACACACACGCGCGCGAGTAGTATAGATCTCTTGACTATACTAGCCTCATCAAGCCAGGTTAAGCCTGGGAAATAACTGAGTGCCTGACACATTGGACCCCCTTCACCCCTTTCAAAACTTGCTCATGACCAGTTATTCAACCTGGGCATAAAAGATATCAAATGAAGCATTATTTTGTAACTCCATGGCCCATTTTTGCTTCTGGCTATATTTGGTGAAGTCATCCTGTTTATCTGAAGCAAAAACCAGTGACAACCCAGTGAGTGATCCATTCGTCCAATTGGGTGCATGAGGGATTTGTGTTAATGTCTGGGTGAAGCAGAAAACTATCAGTCATCTACAGGACTGTACACCCTACTTAGACAGACACCGGTCTCAACGAAACCTCTCATGATCCTTTCCAAATCACAACGGACGTCGCGAAACTGTGGTCTAGCAAAGCTGAGTGTTATCTTTGTAAGGCTACTACTATTGTCAAATTCAGGTTTAACACAACTCCAGTAGCTTCACTGCTCTGATAAGAAAAAAAAAGGGAATTCAGCAAGAGAATAAAAATAATACCGGTAATAATAATAAAATGATACTTTATGAATCTCAGGAGGCAGATGCTGACTTCTCTCCACAGTGAGGTCAGAGCAGTGGGTCAGCTATCACACAGTGCCCCCAAAGATGAGTCAGTGTCTTACTCAAGAACACTTCAGCAAAGCAGTCGGTTGCTGAGACAGAGGCTGGAAGTAGCTCTGTCCTCTAACATTTCTAATCAATATGCCACTCTAATGCTTCTGATTTTTTTTTTTTTTTTTGTATATCAACAGTATGTAGTTCTGATCTCCATAACTATTATCTGTTCCTTAAGCTATCATTATTAATGTTTATTCAAGCTACAGATTTCTCCCTTCCGTCCACTTAGCCCTGGAGGGTGAGGCATAAATACAGTACAGGAACTTAACACAGCATCCTTAGAGACAGGTAACACTACATTACTAATGTCCTCTTATCAGACTAATACTGAATGTTGCTGCTGCTGCTGCTGCTGTTGTTTAAACAGGGCTCAGGCGTCTACTGTACTTCAGATAACCGAGACAGCCCAGTGTATGTTTACTTCCACAACCTTGTACAATTGCAGGCTACTCATTTGTAAAACATGGGTACTGTCTCTTTTCTGAAACTCGCTGACCTCCCTCCTTCTGCCTCCCTCATCTTTTTATCTCCCTCGATCCCCGTCTATCTTTCAACCCCGGTTTCATCCCGCTTCCCTCCGCTCACCCCTTCCTCCCGCCACCACCCAGTTCCAGGCCGTTAAACTAGCGGGCTTATCTAAGCCTAATTGGTTTAAGGGCAAACAGAAATAAGCAATGACTCTGTAAGTAGAGGAGAATTACTGCTGCTGCTGGCAAGAAGGATCCGCACACCACGGAGAGAGCGAGCAGAAGAAGTGAGGAGGGAGACAAGAGGAGGAATGGAGAGATTAGTGAGGGGAATTAGAGAAGACAAAGTGGTATAGAGAAATGAGAGGAAAAAAGGGGAGGTGTAGAAGAAAGTAGGCAGAGAAAATGTGAAGATGATAGGAAGAAATGGAGAGAGAAAACGAATGAGGGTGAAACAGAGAACTGCACATGCTTCTTTTTCTAATGGCATGCAAATCCCCGTCTTCACTCTCCTCTCTCTCAGCCCTTTGCTTTGGGTCTGACTGCCCCTCCACCCCTCTTCAATAACTTTTCAGTGAGTACATTTCTGTTTGCAGAAATCACATCTTCATGTGTGTGGGACTGTGTGCGTGTTCCGGTGTGTATGTGTGTGTGTGTGTGGTGGCTGTGCCTGAACTTTAAAGCCAACAGATTCAAAGTTTTATAATCAACTTCACACTCAATTAAACTGTTTTGGTCTTTCATCGCACCTCGCTCAGACACACAAACACACAACTTTACAATATAAAACACACACACACCACAGCATACTCAAGCTTCAGCTCTCTATCTCATTTTTCAATTATGCTCAGCTGTCTCCCACCTATGCATCCATTCTTTCACGCTTGCCTCCTTATAATTTTCATTCCATAGTCCATCAATGATGTGTGTGGTGTTTACTGTAAGTGTATACATATATGGGTGGGGGGGGGGTCAGATAAATCATTCAATTCATCAAAAGAACGTATCCATACGGTCACATACGCTCCGTCCTATAAAGTTACAAACACACACACACACACACACACACACACACACACACACACACACACACACACACACACACACACACACACACAGATCTCTGACACTTTGTGATTATCGGCTGATTTGGGCTCGTAATCAGATTAAGGGTGACCAAAGAGGCAGGGATAATGTGGTCAATGGCTCTACTCTCGCTCACACACACACCCACACAACAACAAAAAAAAAAAAGAAAGAGCAACAGATTGGAGTTCAGATCAGTGAAGATTTTAACCTGCCCATGGGACAACCTCCTTTCAATTAGCGACCCAAACAAGGAAATCACTTTCATCCTTGTTACCGAGGTAACCCAGGGGCCATCTCCCTGCCCATCTGTTTCTTTCTCATCCCGTCTTTGTAGAAATCCCAAACCCCTTTCCTAGCAGGGAAATTTCACTCCACTCTCCCTTCCTCCACTTATCTCTCTGAACTGACATTGCTGCTATCATTTCACATTGGGTAAACATTTGAACCTGAAAATATCCATCCTCGCAGAGGTAGCAATTTGGGCCTGGGCTTGGTATCCATAGCTGTGTCAAAAAATCTGATGAGCACAAACAAGAAAGCCACCAGCGAATTACAGAGCACAGCCGGAGCTGGGAACCGTCCAGGAGCAGAGTTGTAAATGATTAAAGAGAAACGCTGCATGTGAAAAAACTCATTTTATTTGTGCTTCTAATTTACTTATTTATGCTTCCAGGGGTGGATGCAGACAGCCACAGGGAGGCTGATGTGTTCCTGTGTGTGTGTGTTTTAGTGGAGAGGATAAGCTACTGTACAATAAAATGAGAGAAGACACTATATATCCATGGTTCTGCTGGGATATCCACCCAGCAGCTAATGTCTGAGGCTACAGCCCAGTGTTCGGTCCCTTGGGGCCCACAGCGGAAATGAAAAACATGTTTAACTGTGGAGATATTAGCTACTAGTGGCACCACCGCTTGTCCAGATGAGCGTGTGAGGAAAAGAAAGGAGGAAATAGGATGAGAAGCAGACAGAGACAAAGACAGAGAAAAGGAAATGCGAATGAATGGACAGAGAAAATTGAAGGGACAGTCTGAGAAAAGGGGAGAGGCAGCCTGGGGTATTTTTTGAATGGAGTTGTAGATTTCCAATAGTAAAAAAAAATATATATATATATATATAAATTTACTCCAGCATTAAATCCACGTTATAGGGAGGCTACCAGTCAGTGCAATCCACAATCTAAGAGTTTGTCTGGACAAATTCAAAATGCCACACAGTGACGCTCAGGGGCTTGTGGCAACAGTATGTTATACATTTAATGGAAAAAAACGTGACAGGAATCCTTGGAGGTTTGACAGGCACTTCCAATGTAGCCTTCGTTTCCCAGTGAGAAAAACGAATTGCTCATGGGATAATAACAATCTAAAACAACACCGTTTATAGAGAAGACTCCTCATGTCCTGCACTCCTGCTGTATAGAACCAAAAAGACTAAAGTGTGAAATGAAAAACATATTTTAGCCCATAAACAGCCACTGCTTTGTTACTGTAAGCAGTTACAAACATTTCAAAATCAGACAAACTGTCACTCTTCACACGGACAAAGTGACAACCAGCGGAGCGGGAGGACCGCCGCTCCGAAATAAAGAGGGATAACCACGGCAATCTGCTGCGATCCACGTGTATGACATCCCTGTGTCTCTACGCCAGAGGCACAGCGCTGCCCAACACAAAACGCTGCGAGCATCCCTGCAAGGTACAGAGCCGCGTCTTGATGAGGAGCTTTTCCATAATCTACCACAAGTGTAATCCCACTTTGTTATTTACCTTCCATCGCAGAGGATGTGATGACCAGCGCGCATAAAAGCGCAAACAAATCCACCGTCATGGCAGAAGGGTAGTCTCCACAGCGTGTCCCCAAATAACCAAGACGCACGGTGCGCGTCAAAAAGAATCCCTCAGTTGTCAGAGCGGTACTCCAGCAGATAGCCTGTGTTGTGAGTCACATTTCAAGACGTAGTAAACAATGTGTGACAATCAGTGCAGGGGAAGAGCAGTGTATAGGGACTGAGGGGTGCGAGGAGCGTGGTGGCGGGGGGGGGGAGGAGGGTGAGTAGATGGGGGGTGGTGGAGAGGGTGGAGTTGTGGAGGGGGGGGCAATATAGCCTGCTCGCAGCCCCATTAGAGCGCCGGGGCCAATCACCGACTAGGAGCTGAAACTCACTAACCAATCGACAGCCCGCCGCTCCGCCCACCACGCATTGTCAAAACACAAAACTTTTCCTTGACCTATTTGAAGCTGCGTCCGCTGCACTGAAGGGAAATAGCGCCACCAGTCGGGCTACTGCAGCTACTGCTTCCCCGGTACACCTAGAACCAATCCTAAACACCCCCCATGGGAGACGATCTAAACGGCTGTATACTTTGTTGAGTGGTCTGACAGCCTGTGGTTCAAAATAATGCTGCTGCTGAGCAATTTATCAGGCTCAGTGGTGTCCCATATGGCTACTCTCATTCCCCCTGCTTGAAAGTGTGTCCTGCACTGAATACTGTCTTGAACGAGGACATTACTTTTTTCGTTTACAAAAATCTTAAGGTGGTTTTCCACAATTAAGATTAGTCGAGCTATGTTTCACTGTATTACTGTTTACTGTATTTTGATTGCTAAGCAACAGTCACCCACCTATGTTGACATCATACTTTACATTATTGAAAATGTCTCAAAAACCTTAAGCATGGTCTCCTGTCTCTCCCATTATGGTCACATAAGTGCAAACCCCATTAACAATGAAGATATTCTTTAATACCATCTGCAAATTCAACTGCACCTCCTAATGATATTAAACAGGCGCTGCACATCAGCTCCCACTCTTGCCCCCGTCACCCCTTTCGTCTGCACGTGTGCTGCAACAGATGGTACACACAATGGGCTTTTCCCCACAGGGACACAGAGAACCAGGGTCTGCCTCGGCAGAGGAAGGGGCAGTTGCTGCCCTGTAGCCCAGAACCATACACCTGTCTTAGGCTAGATATGTCCCCCAAAGTCCCTCGAGCAGAAGAATTGGGATGGAGTTGTTAATCTACAACCTGAAAAGGCCTGGTTTTACCCCAGGCCACTGGATGGCCTAATACTTCAGAGCTGTCCCTTCACAGCACACTGGCCCAGATACTTTTTACCTGCTTTATTTTTAATGGATTCAGTGAATTGATTGAACTGTTGAGTGTTCTAAGTATTGTGTATCTTATGAAATTAATACCTATATTTTACTGTATAACTAGTTAAATATGTGCAGCTTTTCTTGCCAAAAAGCCTGAACTGTTTTCACCACATCTATCTTTTGTATCCCTTTGCGATTCCACTCCTAACCTTTACAATGACAAAAATCAAACACATTGTAAATGAAAAGTGACTCACACTTAATAAATGGTTGTTCCAGTTGTGGCAAAGGCCAGCAGATGAACTGGGGCAGACACAGCGCTTCAGGAGCATCAGGCAGCGGTTGCTAACTTGGGAAAGCAGTTGATGAGAGCATTTGTCATTTTTAATGGTGTGGTGAGGAGTGGCGCAATAGTGTGACATGGCACAGCACAGTGTGGCCCCCGGTGCTGGCTGGTTTGTAGGCCTCTCATAGCCACCTGGCCTTATTTGTCACCAGGCCAGTCATCATCACCTATGGCTCCACAGGTCATCTCCAAATACAGGAGCAGCACAGAGCAATCTGTCCCTGTTTGCTGTCCACACCCTGGAGGGGGTGAAAGGAAGGAAGGAAGAGTATGAGGGGAGGGAGGAACAATAGCGCTGCTGCTGTAGCACATCCTGTCTTACAATGCACACACAAACGCAGGCATACAATAACACAAATGCGCGTGCAGTCGCTCACCCACACAGCACTCTGACAATGATCCACACAAAGCCACACGAGCACTCAACTTCAGCTCAAGCGCCTCAGCCCAATACCAATACTGAGCCCAAACACATTGTAGAGAGCCTCTCATTCTCCTGAGAGAATCAGTGGCCTGATTTTTTTTTTCTGTGTGGTTAAGCCTACAAGTGCAGCATCCCAGTTCTATTTTCCTTTCTTCATTCCTCCATTTCTCCGTTTCTCAATTCAAGACCAAATTCAAAAGAAAATAAAAACGCAACCTCACCAACTGGGGCATTCTCCGACTTGTGTTTAATTAAATTTATTTTATTTATTTATTATTTTTCTGTAAGCTGACCCTAAATTTATTGCGCTTTTGACCTGTAAACACCCAGTCAGCATCTGCCTCTCTGTGACCAATGTGCCATGACCTTTACATTTCTCCTCTCTGTCTCCTGTTTCCTGATTCCTGTTTGGTTGCTGGAAAAAAAAAAAAAAACACAGTTGATCTGTATTTTGATGGAGTCAGACAGGAAATACAAAATGATGTGTAGCTCGTTCTGTACTCTGATAACAACATTAAGAACAACAGAGAGTACCGGCTGCACACAAGGAAGACCTTTTGGGATGGAAAAAGCAAAGTGCAGTGTTTACTGAGACTCACGCTCATTATTTAGATTTATGATACACTGGTGCATTTGAGAGGTATAGTTGGTGACAAGCAGACGTACACACTAAAAAGGCCAACCTCTTTGGATGATTGTAATGATACAGAATGAGAAAGGCAGAAGCAGATATACAAGAAAAAGAGAGAGGTTTCCCAGAGAGCAGCATGGAAGCTGGGAAGGTTTGTCTTGTGATGAATATGAATGCATGAAAATGAAATGCCTAAATCAATATGGAGATAGTGCAGGGGACCCAGGTGACAGAGGAGTGCAGTGCTACACCCACCCTGGAGGGATAGACTGGTTATTAGGCTGGGCTTTAGCTTCATCCATCTTCACGAGTCTGGGCGCTGGCCAGTGACAATATGAGTGCAGAGCCAGGGCTGAATACAGATGTGCTCTGGACCAGTGTTCTCCAAATAGAGGGTCAGGACTCACTAGTGAGTCCCAGCCACAGTTGTACTTTCTGGGTCACAACTCCAGAGACATGATGGAAAATAGGTTCATTGTGGGGGTTGCATGAGGTAGGTTACGTTTGCCACAAAATGTATTTTTTAAAGGCTGCGCAGGCACAGGCCATCCTCTTTAGAGTTATACTACAAAGCACAAACAAACAGATTTTCTTCTGTGGACCAAACATGTTAATATAGATAAGCTGTACAAAATAAATAAATAAATAAAATAAAAACACACACATATAAGAAATGTTTTTCTGAGTTTCAGTAGCAGAGCAACTGTGTGACAGTAGGTCAGACAGGGAGACAGGGCAGGAGCTAAATACAGCACTCTCATTAATCTGCCAATGAAGCCAATGAGTGATGGTACCTGTCCCCTGCTATGAGCACGCAGACACTTCAGAGACATTCATTGCACTTCTCTGACACAGAGCAACACACAGAAAGAAGCATCTGTAGATGTGGAAACAGGCACACAAACCCACGCAAAAACAGACATGAAAATACCTGCGCACACATGCACAACAGATTCAATAAATGCTGATGTTTTTGTGTGGGAAAGTGAGGGAGAAAAGAGGGATTACACTCCATTTCTCCTCGCACGGATGCAGTGAAAGCATTATTTGTTTTAAGTATCGCAAATTGATTAATAAGTCGTTAGCTCACATTCATTCTATTCAAGATTTAAGCTCTTTAGTTACCATTAATCACAACAACACAATGAGGAGATTCTGCTCAGCTCTGAATGTGTAAGAGCTTCATTATATAGCTTGCTTTTCGTCAAGTGTGTGAGAGCACGTGAGTACGAGAGAGGACGCAAGAGGCTGCGCTCCTACTTGTATTTACTCTTTTTGCGCATGTGTGCGTGCATGTCTGCGCACTGAAACGTGCGTGTGCCGTGCGGCCGACTCAAACGCAGAAAGATGGATAATAAATTGGTACACCCCCCTACTCAGTCACTACATGCTCTGTCAGCTGCCATAGGGTTTTCTGTTGCAGATAATGTTCCAGCAGCAAGCGCCCAATCCATCGCTCAGAAAGTGTCACCAGGAAAAAAACAGTGGGGAAAACACACACACACACACACACACACACACACACACACACACACACACACACACACACACACACACACACACA
>JBBMJY010000006.1:10872884-10912179 GCA_037833715.1 Toxotes lorentzi
ACACACACACACACACACACACACACACACACACACACACACACACACACACACACACACACACACACACAAAATCACACAAACTCCAACAACATTCAAAATCATGCACTATAACAATTCACTGATTAATTATTTTTCTTGATGGCTATGGTGATTAGGACGTATTCATTTGCTCGTGATTAGGGATCTCTAATCACAGATGAGGTTAATGGGGTTCTTATTCACTCACCTACTTTTGTTTCACTTGCAGCATTTAAGAAAGTTTCCTATTAACCATGTGGCCTCAGCCCCCTCTGGTATAATACACCTCTCAAATTATGCACAAACCTTTTCCACCTCCCGCAAAAGAGGGGCCTTGACAACAACAACATCTGACACATGGTAAATTGTATTTTTGTATCCCCTGACCATGTTATCATGGGCTAGTTGACTGGAGAGGCTCATGAAGCTGTTTTCTGGCCACAAAAGCAGCATTCAGGAGGTGGACTTGTTAATGAGGAAAAACAAAACTAGCCTGACAGCTCATCACTTTATGTCAGCTCCCAGTGACAGCCTACCCCACTCGTTCTCATCTAGTTGTTTGTTTCAAAGGGACACCATCAAAATCTCCTCCGACCTGTCTTTTTTTCTCCCCTCCCTGGCCTGTGACAGATAGTTCAGTACAATCTATCAACCTCAGTCAGGGCCAGTCCTTCATAGAGCCACGTATGGACACGCGTGCGCACACACACACACAGAGTCACGACAGAGCACATCCCTGAGTCAGTCACGCTAAATGGGATAAACATCTGGTGGGGGAGAGTGAGAGAAAAACGGAGGTCAAATCAATCTGCCCTCTGTCTGCCGTACACCGATCCCCTGTCATAGGTTGACCTCTGAAAAACCCAGCAAATGAAACTTCGGTGCTGCATTTGAATACAAAAAGTGTAGATCTTCAGTGTGGCTTCAGCACAGTGGATGAGAGTTCTGACAGTTGAAATGTCCACTAACTTGGTAACACCAGAGGATGCTGTGGATGGTTGGAACAGGTGTAACAGTAAGGAAAATAGGATTCACTTTAATTACTATAATCACTTCCACTGAAAAAAAAATAAACGATTAATTTAGCAGCACTTACATAGCATAATAATCCTAAAAGTACATATTTAATCTTCTCATTACTGTAACACATTTTACCTTCTGTTAATGGTGTCATAATACTTCTTTCTTTATTAACAGAAAACCTATTACATTGAGTTTATGACAGGAGGGGAAAAATTGTTTAAAAAAATGTAATCACCTACCCTATTTAACAATGACTTGAAACATAACTGAGGCATTTAAATTGCAGTTATCAGCTTTGTGGTTATTACTCAGGGAACACAACATATGGATGATGAGTTTGTGACCATTGCAAATGTTTACATTGCAAACCAGGTCAAACTATACCTAAAGAGTTGGTTCCTCCAAATTAACATATATACATATATGTCCCCATTTTTCTTCTCTTTGGATCCAGCCATCCAGATAGTTTTGGTTTTATTCGAACAGGTTTTGAGACAACCATTGCTGAGATTTATGCCACCAGTGGGTGATTGAAACCTCAGTTGAGGGGCTCACAGCAATGAAATATTATACTTCTAAAATTCAACAAGCCTTCCCAGAAACAATCCACAAAGCTCCATATGAAAAGCTTTCACTGAAACCATGCCTGTTATTACAGTTTAAACACTATTTTAAATGCTTATGTTCATTTACAGTATTCTGTTAATGTTATTTATCATAACTTTCATGAATGCAGAGAGAAACAAACAACACACGGAGACCCATTAACATCAACAGCAGAAGTTGTTTTGCAGTTCAAGTTGGAGCCCCTTTACTCGAAAGCCTTAGCGTGTCTGTCTCTTTAAGTCAAAGTAATTTCATTATCTGAGACTGATTCCGTTTAATTAAAGTTCTGTTTGTTTTGCTTTGCGATTTTGCACAGTCCTTTCTTATCAATTGCTCTGCCAGCTGAGTGTTGTAATTTGTGATTGCATTTTGGGTTTTGAATTTGTTGTTGTGACTTTGTGTGTCATCTTCAGTTTTTCAATTTGTGGTTTTATTCTGCACCACAAGGTCACAAAATTCTAATTAAAAAGATGGACCTCAGATTCGCTATTATACTGCATCCATATGCAAAATGCACCCACAAACAAATATCTAGTCTCCATACAGTACATTCACTAAAACACGCACGCACACACACACATGGTCTCAGTGGTACAGGAAATGGTGACTGTGACAGGAGAAAAGAACAAAAGGATTCATAAAAAGATGCAGAAGCCATCAATAAATGTCACAACAGCTGTGCTCAAAGCTTTTCGCTTGGAGGATTGAAAATGTAAAATTATACTTGGCCGTGGGACAACAATGCACTTGCACATTTATTATTTAGATAATGACCTCATTCAACACATGCACGCATCTACACAGCAGTTATGCAGTCAGCATGCATGCAAACAAAAAATAGCACTGAGTTAACACAATGACCTTCTGATATTAACACTGACCTTTCAAGGCAATCTTTTCTCCCAGCATGCATCATCAGATCAATAAACATTGCTGCCAGGTGATGCATTATCGGCCTGTTGCAGGCTCAGTGATAGGGCACGCATGCACACACACACACACATTCATATACGCAATACATGCGACAAAGCCCACGTCAAATGCTAAATGTCAAAACCATGTGCTGAACACAGAACGTGTGTTATATTAGTAATTATCATTGTGATACACACTCTCAAAATCCACTCACTCAACATTGACTTGTTGACCATTACTAATTGTTAATCCATGTTTTGTGCTATGTGTTTAAAAAGCAACGAGCACAAGTGAAAAAAAGCAATTAGCAGCTCCCAGTCCCATCTCTCTCACCCTAACACTCCCTTCCTACATTTTCCTCTTTCTTTTTCACGTTTTGCCGTCTTGTTTTTAGTTCACACTCCACATAAATGCAGGTGGCTTGGCTATGTCTCTGTACTTGGTTCAACCTCCTTATCAGAAACAGACCCCATTACCACACAGTTTCCTAGTCAATGATTTCTCATTTAGACCACATTCCCCAGATCCTCAGCTTATTGAGGGCTTGATAGATGGCCTGTCAAACATGCACATTATGTGTGTGCGTGTGTGAGTGTGCATATGTGTGACTAAAGGGCTCATTCATTCCATGTGAGGATGCAAGACAGGTGCACTGAGAAAGCAGATTTAAAAAGCTTTTGGGTCAGAGTACCCCAGCACTCCCCTTCCTCAAAAAGTTTAAATCTTTCCCTGTAACAGCATCTTTATCAAGAGCTCATTTAAAAAAAAACACACACACACACACACACACACACACACACACACAATTAATTATCTCACACAGAAGAAGAGTTTCCTTTTTCTCACCATGCAAACAGAGAAGTCCAAGCATTACTCAAAAATGTCCCCCACTTCTTTATAAACAAATCTCCACTGTCTGGGAAATGTAGTTGCACCATGGTCCATTTCTGAGTGTGTTGCTTTCTCTAACTGTCAGTGGTCGCAGTCAGATGTTTGTTGGAATGTCTTTAATCATTTCCAATACATTTTTCATGTTTGCTAAAAGTAAAAATGGTCATTTATGACAGTACTTTATACTGAATATAATCAGATTGCTCTGTGGTATGGAATTCTTACACGTCTAGGGATTCCAAAATACGCACTGCCTTTATACAATTTTAACAATCACTAAATTGAGCACACTTAATCTTGACATGCTGTTGAACTTCTGAACTTTCAAAATCCTATAAATTTTACATCATTTTCTGGCACAGAGCGAAATATCAGTAATTGCCAGAAGACCTACTACAATATTACTAGTCAGAGGGAGTTGGTCCCTATGTGGGTTAATGGTCGACATAAAGACAGCAGGATGAATATCAAGTGTCTCATACGCTGTAGAGACTGTATAAATCCTGTGATTTTGCAATCAGTCTTAAGCCGGAGGAGGAGGTAACCCTCCCACAGACACCACAGGAGGCATAACTAAACCCTCGCTCAGGTCTACTAATTTCCAAGGTTCTTTAATTCCAGAAACTTTGTTTTATTATGAAATCTTATTTTTGCTTCACTGTTTACTTCTGCTTCTTGCAAACATCCTGAAGCATATGAGGCATAACTAAAATGAGATACATGGGTTATCTTATTTGGGTCTAGCAGTTCACCTCAGGGCTTATGGGCTTAATAAAAAGCATTGTCCTCTTCTTTTGTCCTCCCAGATAGACAGAGTGACAAGTTGTGCAGACCGGCCTTCCTCCAGAGCTCCACTCACTTCCAACTCAACTCCAGCAGCAACATGACAACTGAGAAGGTCAGGGGTCAGAGGTTATTATGGATTGTTTCAGGTCATAGAAGATGGGTAAAGTCCCGTGGGTTGCTCAAATGTCAGCTGGATTCATGAAGTGTCATTAGGAATCGGTCCAAGCAGCTGGAAAAGTGTGTTGACACTGTAGCACTTGTGTTAATTACAGTATATCTCTGTGTTGTTTTTTTTTTTTCTCTCGCGTACACAGCATGAAGAAGGCATGCCAGTTGGTTGAGCTCTGTCACTTCCCAGCAGAGTGAAAACACATCCTGTGGTGCCACACAACACTTGATTTACTGCTGTGTGGTGAGACCACAGTGCCACCTAGCTATCAAGACACGCCATCGCACTTAAACGTGGCTGCATATCATGAAGGCTACCCTTTGTGTCAGTTGTTTTAACAATTGGAGGAAGAGATAATGGAGGAAATCATGAGGTTGATGCTCAAGGAACATGCCTCAAAATCTTTGGCTGTGGCTCTACAGCATTAAGGTCTGGTTTGACTTTCTTTCCAACTTGTAAGTATGTTTCCCATATTTAAAAGTGCACTTTTAAATATGTCTGTGATCTAGAGAACAGAACATTTTGGCAATGCCAATTAACTGGATCACATGGTCCACTGTTTACCTATTGCAATTTGTTTTAATTTAACTTTAATCTTACACACACAACGTACCATTTTCCATGTTGTGGTCTCCGATTTTATTTTTCTGCTTTTACGGCAATTTAATTTAACAATGGTCAGCAATTTGCAGTGGCAATAAAAGCTGACTGAAAAATGAATGTGTGGGGTGCTGGTAAGATACATGCTCTCTTCCTAATATCTCTCAGTGGTACAGACTCAGAACAGCTGCTTCTGCTGCCGTTTACCAAAGACCCGCAGTGAAATCTGCTGTGTGTGTATGACAGGACTGGACATCATACTGCACCAGCTCAAAGGAAAAACGCCACGTGTATTGGTTGTGTTAAGTGCCACAGTGTTAAAGGCCAGCACCTCGTGATTATACATGTCAGGACTTTGAAGTTACAGAGGCAAACAATGTTCTGAAATGTTACCTGAAAATGGCACTTTAAAACAATTTGGTTTGAAAGAAACTTCTAGTCGCTCCTTTCTTAATGCCAGGGGTTATATTCAGTTACTGGATAAAGTTTTAAAAATTCTGATGAATGCTGGTAATACGTTGTTGAGTTCCTGTTTGAGCATGAGTATGTTTCTGTCCCTACTCAGTTGCATTTCTCCAGTACTTCAAAAACCCAGTGTTTTATAGAGTTGAAAAAATCCCAAAACTGTGAAGATTTGCAGAGTTATTCTTGCCTCTGGTGAAGTCTTTGTGTGAAGTGTTAACCATTCAAGAATACATCCATCCACTGCACCTAAATCAGACAAGGTAACACCCACCTATATACTGATGACAGGCAGGAACAGAATCCTGAAGTGCAAAGTTGTGGAAATTACATAAATCAAGAGATAATATAAATTCCAACTAAGGCTTTTTTTTTAAGGTACATTAATGAACAGTTTGAGGGTAAGCTTCATCTTGGATCAAACACTTACAACCACTGAACATGATGGTCGCAAATCAGTCTGCGAGACACAGAGATCTTAGACTTTAAAATGAATGTATATCGCTTTCTCTCTCTGTCTCTCAGAGGATCTTGCTCCGCTAATCATTCTCTCTGATTCCCCTTTCACTACAGTCTCATGTGGTTCAACCAGCTACAGGAATCCAACAGAGAGCATTAAATCTCTGCCCCCAGTCAGCCGCTACATATGTTCAGCATGCACTTGACACTGTGGCACAGACAATCCTGTGCCGAGGATGTATCCTCTGACTGTCTGACCATTCCACTGTTTGCCTGTGAACACTGGGTGGAAGAAATGGAAATCAGAACTTACAGTAAATCAGAACTTGTCAAGAATAAACAAGTTTTTAAAGTTCAAGATTTATTTATCTTGTAATATTTGAAGTATTATAACTAAACTAAACTAAACTAAACTAAACTAAACTAAACTAAACTAAACTAAACTAAACTAAACTAAATAAATAAAAACTGACTTGAACACACTTTCCCAGAACCCAGAATCAGAATTAAAATTACAACTGAGTGATGCAGTTATCATGGACCTTTAAATAAAACGTTCAACCTCTGAAATGTCTGCTTGTATCAGAACCTGATGGCCACGCCCTGCATCACTGAGTCACTCTGGACCTAAACACAGCGACACTTCTATGTTGTAGCAGGTCAGAACTTCAACCACTAGAGGTCGACAGACACAGGACTTCACACTAAATTGAACGAATAAACTGTCAGAGCCACGTGGGGGCTGTAGATGACTGATAAAGGAAACATGAGTCATAAATAATAACTCGATCACTCTGCTCTGACTCGGTATTAATATATGGAAGCTAATATTACTGTACTCTCCTTGTGGGCCTCTGTTCAGTTTCTTTTAATTGTGTATGAAACTACATCAGAAACTGCAGGTTGCCATTTACCTCTTGAAAGCAGCAATGCTTTCCTCATTATTATAGTTTCTATTTAATATCAAATGGACTCCATCACTCTTATCCAAGCTTGCATTCTGAGCCTTCTCATCTTCCCTTGAAGTGTAATTAAAAGCTTCCCCCACTGGGGGGCAGTATTTGTGAACATATTCTGTTCAACCTGAGGTAGAACTTTATCTGAGTGAGCTTTTGGTTATTTGACCCATCTTATGTTCAGTCATCTGACAGAGGCAATGATGTGAAGCCCTTGATCTCAAATATAACTACTGATGTAAAATTATATAACAGCTCAGACAGCTTGACGTTAGAGAGAGAGAGAGAGAGAGAGAGAGAGAGAGAGGGAGAGGGAGAGGGAGAGAGAGGCTTTAGTTCAATTATAATGCAGATCAAAGAGAAGAAAAAGGTGAGAGAGAGTCTAATAAGCCAAAAGGCAAAATAGTCCCATCACACATTTGCAGCCATGTAGGGAAATGTAGATGGAGAGCAGACTGCCTCTCAGTGTTTTTGGCTGAAAGTCCAGACTTGACATTACAGGGGATCTCTCTCTTTGAATTTTCGACGCAGAAGCCTGCATGCATTCTTTGGGTAATCCCAATTCAAATAGATGGGATAAAGCAGCTAAGACAATAGGATAACTAGTCCAAATATCATGTTAATTTCACTTACTGTAACATAGCGTTAAAAGATTTGGTAGGTTTACCATGGCACCTGCTGCCGAGGAAAGAATAAGACAGAAATCCAATTTTCTCCACGACCCCAGAGATCACGTTTCTTTGAACTAATTGGGCATCCCAACAAGTTACTCTAATACTGAAATGGAAATGTATTCAAAATTTTGTGTGGTAAGTCATTACCCTCTATTCATTTCTGAGAACAACATCTGTTAATGGGTTTCATGTGGTATTAAGTGTGCATTCCTGGTAGCATGTTACCGCAAGACATGAGCCTGAAAGGCTCCTGAAAGACAGGAGCCTGAAAGCAAAGGCAGCTCAGGGTGTATTGAGCTGAGGAGAGGTTTATTGACAAGTGTTTTGCCCTGTTGAGCTGATATTTCAAATAC
Source organism: Toxotes lorentzi (assembly GCA_037833715.1). NCBI lineage: Eukaryota > Metazoa > Chordata > Actinopteri > Toxotidae > Toxotes > Toxotes lorentzi. Next base: position 10,880,800 of record JBBMJY010000006.1, read on the forward strand.
GGAGACCATGTAAGGTTGTGGGGCAGTCACTCATAAAAGCGCTGTGAACCAAAGGGCAAACTGAAAGCCAAAAGGCTGAGAATAACTCTTGTGTATTTCTGCAGTTGTGTGCGCAGCGAGTAAGAGAGAAGGTGAAAAGCTTCAGACACAATCGATATCTGAGAATGTGAATGTGTCTCTCCTGTGTGTACAGAAGTAAAAGATGTCTAATGATTTCAGTGAAATGAAATGTTCCACATTCACTTCAAATTCTAATGCCGCTTACCGAGTAGAAATATGTTTTTTTTTATTATTATTATTATTATTAATAAAAAAAAAAAATTGTGCTGGGATTCTTACATTTATTTTGAGTTTGTCTTTGAATCCCCGTGTTGTGACACCAAACAGATGCTGGTGTGAAAAGGTCGACCTATAAGAACAGACTCAGTGTATTTTGGTGCAGCTGTGAGCCGGAGAGCGTGGCACATGAGGATTTATCGCAACATAATAATATTCATCACAAATAAATGTAATATTCATAATCTCGGTTAAATATTGCTGCCCTGACCCGACTGCAAGGTGCATTTTCTCCTGAAATGTTTCATGCCTATAATTTGCAACCTGAAGACTGAGAGGAAAACACTGCTACCACTGCTGTGCTGGAACCACAGAGTTCTTTGCTTCTATACACGTATTTGAAACGCTTTGCCTATAACAGCGTGCAGCGCATTTCAGTCTCCCATAGGACCATGGTCAAGTACACCTTGGCGGAACCATCCTGAGGGGGGTGATCATTTCATTGTCTACACACAGAAACAAGACAAAGCACTTAGTGTGCTCTGAACATGTGGCAGTTTTTCCTGTGTGGCAACACCAGACAGCAGCTGTCACCTCTGACATCATCACTGAAGAGCACTGGCCCTTTTTTTTTTCTTTTTTCGGTGGCAGCGTGCCCCCTGTCCGCTCTGAGAACCAACTTGGACAGATGGTACCAACAATCTGAAGAAAAGCAGACACGTCCTTTTCCTAAGAAACCTAGATATATAATGTTTCTGAATGCTGTTTGTGAATGTAATTTCCATTTTCGAATTCACATTTTTTGTGATCTACCAGATGTAAGTATATTTTTTTTTGCCTTATTTTCTTTGTCAAACACACACACAAACATGTCATTAAAGAAACAGGACACAGGCATGTTGAAAATCTTATAATGTATATAATTGACACAAGATCTCAGGTACAACAGCAAATGAGACATTTGTATTTTTCAACCTCTTTCTGGCATCTATCTTTTAACCATAAGCACAAACTCTCCATAGACTTCTGATAACAACAAAACCAAAGTAAATAAAAACAAGAAAATTAAAAGTACTTTTTTTTTTCCTCATAAATTGGCACCTCTCAGAAATGCCTCCACTACAGTGTAAAATAAAGCTGTCTTAAAACGGTTGGATGACCAGCTTTGCATTTTTGCCACTGACAGTAATAAACGAGGTCAAGACTGAGGTGCGCACACTGATTTGAGATCAGTGCTGTGGACACACCTTTGTCCTGCTTCCTCTCACACCCAGGGGCTTTGTGTTTACACTGTTTCACCTTAGTTGAAGAGGAGACGTCTTGCTGGGCCATATCTATCTACACACATCTCCAATCAATAGTCGTTCCTGGAAGGTGTTGACTCATGTATTGATTGACCATCTTGTGATGTCTTTGTGCAGACAATGCCATTTATTGGCCTCATAAAAGTGCAGGTTTTATAAAAGGGAGGGGGGTGGGGGGGGACAACAAATTAATGAGATCAAAAGGTGAAGGGGGAGAGAAAGGGGTGGGGGTGGAGGGGTTGTGCAAATTTCAGCCGATGACATTGTGAGGCAGTCATTGAAACTGAAGTTCTGAGTCTAAAGTCGCAAGTCGTCTTTGAATTGGAATGTCACCATCACAGTTGGGAGTCATTTCTCATTCTTTACATGACATGTTGTGTACTTTCACATTCATATTGAGATTTTCCCAGAGGGTCACAAAAAGAGGACCCATGCGATGCTCTTGCTAATCGTTCTTTGTTTAAAATTCGTGGGGTTTTTTTTTCCCCCCAGTTGAACAGCTAATATCGTAAAATCTGTCTTTTTAAATCTCAAAATTGACCCCAACCTTATACAAAGTGTCAAAGGCAGTCACAGGCAGATTTCTTTACCAGGGACTAACAGAAAGACACACACACACACACGCACACGCACAGAGCAAGGAAGCATTCATTAATAAAGCATGTCAAAAACAGAATATACCATCATAACAACCTGTCAGGTGACACATATGACAACAACCTCACCCATTTTCAGAGCAGTATTTAACCAAGTATCTAACAGATGTGCCTCTAAAACGTTGACAGAGTCCCAAACTACTTCATCAGATGCATACAGATCTTTTTCACTGAATGAATTATAGTGGATTGTCCAAGTGCACAACTGAAGCAATAATGTACTTTTATGTCCGTTTTCATCCTCCACACTCCATTTCTCTGTCACATACAGCACTGACAAGTCCAGACAGCATCAGTACAGACTGGGAGTTATTACAGTAGCAGGCTGAAAATACCATGTTTGAAAAATTAGCTATATTAATCTCCCACTGCTCTGTTGAATAGCACTCTGTCATACAATGTTAGTCCAGCACATTTTAATACATTTCATTTCTGCGGCATAAAAACAAGATTTTTTTTTAAAGGCTCTATCGTCCGCCCCCTCTTTTGCCCTATCAATCAAAGACAATTAGCGCACATTCGCACACAAACACATAAACACGTACACGCATGCATGCATCGTCCCATCATCCTGCACACAGCGTTCTTAAATGAGAGCTTTGACATGTCTTTGAATTAAAATGTGGTACGTGTTTCCTCCCCAGCAAGCTTCTCATCAGGAAAAGCCTCACACTGTGTTCCCACAACATTCCCACTAAGGTTGACACATAATGAAGCACTGTGTCATTGTCATATTGCCTTGCCATCATGTAGAAGCATGAGGAACGTTTTAAAGGTCATAATAACTGATGAGCTGGGAGAAGGGTAGAGGGAGTTGGTGGGGAAAAAAGAGGCACTGGTATAGAAAAGTTGCAGAAAAATGGAAGGCAGATATGAATACACTATGACAGATGATGCAGGAAATAAGAGTTATAGCATACAATGTGTCTGGCCATTATAAAATCTTGATACCTAATTGACTATTTTCTCTAGAAAACAACAAAGAAGCAATCAAAAATATGTACACTGCTGTGTCTGCCATAGAAATAGTAGAACTACTGAAAGACGTGCATGGTATGGCTTTTACTGTGATATGGATCATTGCTGCAATTAGACAAAAAACTTATGACACTGCTGGATGCAATTATGATGCTAATCACAGGAACACTGGGCGTTTGCAGGGAGCACACAAAATTATGCATATCATATTTTTGCTTTGCTGTGCACAGGAAAGGAATACTGAGGAAAAAAAAGCGCTACATGACAGCAGTGTTTCTGCTTTTGTATATGTTTCTGTTCTGCTACACATTTCCAAAATCCAAAACTGTCGATCCTTTGCTGCGAGGGCGATCTTAAACCGACACCCCCACTCCACATACAGTGCTCTATAGTGGGACGCTGCTGTCATCTGAGACCTGGCCCGGCCTAGCATGTGTTTCGCTTACACCAGACTCTCGAGTTGATCCTACACTGCCAGCAGGGTTTGGAGAGAGAGAGAGAGGGAGATCTGCCTAAGCAGGGGTGGTGGTGGTAGTGGTGGTGAGGGGGGTGGGTGTAGGGATGAGTGGGTTGATGGAGTGGTGGATGGTGGGTCGCGTTACGCCTACATTAGACGATCGTGTCAGTGTGAATGTGATCACGGCTATTATTACAGCTTAAACGGAAAAAAGTGCTGACGCGGAGTGCTCGCTGCGAGAGAGTGTGCGTAAGTGTGACGATGTTGTGAGACTTAATGCATTAAGAGGTCTGGTGGGTTGTGACGTCCAGACTATCCTCCTGTAAAGGTCATCAATATTTGATTTCATTTAAGTTTGTGGTTTGTGTTCTTTTTTCGATAAATATTGGGGAGTGATTAAACCACTCCAGGGTCTGCTGTGAGTTGTTAATAAATAAATAATTCCATTTAACACAAGTGCTGTTTGAAAAGAGTGGGATCACAAATATATGTATCTAAGTGCCACTGCAAAGCCCCATTCTCCCTCTCCCTGTCGTGTCAACACCGACATACTGTTAGCAATATAGTCTTACACATGTCTTAGGTACAGATATAATCTCAGAGAACCCAAACACCAGAAACAAAACATTAGAAGATGCGAAAAGACCAGCTCTAATGGTGTCATAATATAGCAAGAAATAAAAGACAAGAGCAGAACCAAAACATTTCTGAATACTCATAATTCCATTTTGTTCTAATCCAAAACCAAAAGAAAGTCCATCCAAGTGATTTTTTTTTTTTGTTGATGTTGTTGTTGTTGTTGTTGTTGTTTCCTTATACTTACTAAGTTTTGGCAAAGTAACTAATCCCCAAATTCTCCTCCCTCCCCTTTCAGACTCTCCCCAACCCTGTGTCCCAAACTCAGTCCCAGTTGGTAAATTTCCCCCTCAATTATCGCCGGAGCAGAAAAATGAGCAGTGAAAGCAGGTAAATGGTGATGCAGGGGAGGTTCTGGTTGCCCAGGGCTTTCACCTTCTTGTTTTCTGGAGGGTAGGGGTAGCGTCTGGGCTGGTCGGTGATGGGGTCTACAAGGCCTGGGCCCCGGGTACACATATCTTCGGAGCACATGCCACTTCCTGAACCGCTGACATCATCACCTATAGACAGAGAGTCAGGACATGAGCGTAATGGTACAACACACACGCATTTAGAAACAGAGTTTCTCTGCATTCATAGAATTCATTTACAGTCCATTCTGTGCTCGTACACTATTTGCTTAACTCCATATGAGACAGCCCAGGTGCAAGCCCCAGAAAAATTATGAGAATTTTACCGCCAGTGCTACTCTGTGTTACTTAAAGGTGCTCTGATTTAGGCTAAGCTTTTTTTTTTTTTATATATACCTTCATCTTAATTCCAAATGTACTACTTTTGCTATTTTGCAAGAGATCGTATAAACTGAGACAGAAGTGTTCTGCCTGCTCAGAAAAAGAGTTGTTTATTCCCCTTAATCTAGAACATGTTACAAGCTCTTAATCATCAGTGAGTCATCTGAAGATGAAGTTTCTTGTGAATGTTCTTAAGAAACTTGTGGGCTGTGATGGTAAAAGTACACACTGGTGTCCTGAAAGTCCACATCCTGGCCGTTGAGAGCATTCTTCAGACGGTGCGTCATGATCTTCAGCTGCATTATCTGTTGACGTATTGTCATGTCTGGCTTGGTGATGTCGATGTCCACTTCAGGGTTGTTGATCTGACTCGCCAAGCCATCGCCCATCACCTCGGGAAGGTACCTGGTATACATGAACGTTTTGTTCAACATGTGAAACACAAATTCTTTTTCATCATGTCATGACAGTTAATCGGAGACTATGTAACTTTTGCTGAACAGTGGCCACTCTGGCCAAAAGTGGCATCGAAGGGATAATGGCACATTGAATTTCCTTAATTTCCCAGGATTCTACAGTTTCAGCAGGTTTACAGACATCATTATTCGGTGACCAGAGCGAGAGAGGTGATTATACATCTACTGCAAAATCCTGTCTCTACCCAATGTTCAAAAACAAGAAGAAGAAGAAGAAGAAGAAGACCAGACAGCGAGTAAATGGAACTGAACCACGAGCAGGAAACAAATAACACGTCTCTTGGTGAGGAACAGTGTGTTTACTTCTTGTTTTATGTTGGTGAAAAGAACACCCCAGGAGATTAGCTAAACTACCATAAACTAGTGGTCATACCAGACCAAATGGAAAGGTTGTATCACTTATGATTCCAGTTCTTATTTTTAAGTCTAGCTTTATTATGAAGATTCCTTACATGTATCAACACCATGTATCTGTTGTGGGAAAGATATTTGAAGGGACTGCTTGTGGGACAGTTAGTAAAAAACATAAGGCTTCTAGTCTGATCTCATTAACAACCCACAGTTCCCATTATAGTATGCATTAAACGCCATAGTTTAATAGTAGAAGATAGATAGTAGAAGGTAGTGTCCATTTTTTTTTTTACTTTGATATGTCACTTGGAAATACATTGCTTTATAGGTTTAAATGACCTACCTGGCACGGTTCATTCCATTCCAGCACTTGTCCTCTGCACCTGTTCCAGTGGCCACTCTGTCGCTGCAGAGCAGACTTGGAAGAGAAACCCAGTATGGCTGCAAGTCCCTCAGTCTCACAGTTACATCAGACACCTGTGGCACAGTTGACAAGAGCAGATTCATGAGCTTTCATTCTTTGCCTGAAATCACAGCACGATATTGCACTTGAATGGGGGAAGTAAGAAATAACCAATATAACCAACTGCGGTGCTCAGTCACCTGACTCATTCATCCATCCAAGCGTTCATTCCTATCTAATCACCCCATAGTTGTCTGTGTAAAGGTGAAATGAACAGCAAAAGGGGTTTAATTGCCCATGATGAGCAATGGTTCCTACATCACAAGTCATCACTGTGAATGGGCCAGATTAGGCCTTCAGAGAAGAATAGAGTGATTCAGTCAAGTCTATACAAACCAGCTTGTCCATTTTGCTCGAGCTGGCTTCCAGTCTGTCTTCCACTGTAATCCTCCCTCTCTTCATGGTTTCATCCACTCCCGTGCTGCTGGTTCCTCCCTCTCTGAGGCTGCCACACGCCTGGAACAACTGGAGCAGGAGAAATTGAAGAAAAGACGTGAAAGAAATGGAGAGAGAAGATATATGAGAGGGGGACAAGTTCGCAGAAGGGTGAAATGAGGAAACAGTTGACTCGGTTCAGTTCCGATCAACGTTTCAAGTTTACTCAACTTTCCAAACACCGCAAAGCCCAAAGCACAGCTAAGTGCTTCTTCATCAAATTCATCTCCATCCACAACTAGTAACTTGAACTGCGAGGCTTCATACTAGCTCTATAAACTTTACTTTCCTACCATATGTAGTTCATACTTTGGATCTTTATTGGTGTTTGTGTTGACAAGACTGAAATCTGATGATGATGAACCAGCTCTCTGAATAGAATCATATTAACCCGCACTCAGACTGCATCAGCAAAACATTTTGCATGTGTTAAGACCATACTTATCTGTAGGGACCCTACACAAAAAATTCTTTGAGCATATCAGTACACGCAAATGACTAGCTATAAAAACCAGCAGTGAAAAGTGGTCCTGTTTTTTTTTTTTTGGCATGACCCCAAGAGTCAATAACAGCATCGTTCTAGCAGAATGATTCACAGCTCAGAAAATACTACTTGTCCGTTATGGGGCTTACATTTTTATAAACGGAGCCCGGGGAATACAGTAAGACTGCAGTCAATCTGTCATCCAATCTGGCCTGCTTAGAGGAGCCCTGTGCCTTTGAACCTTCACATACAACTTTCTAATAATCCAGTTTTAAACTTCACATCATGTCTGTCAGCACAACTTGGTGGTGTTTTGTGGTTTATAGGAGATTGGATAATGAACAGAAAAATATGGCGTTGACTCTGTTACAGTTACGTTTACACATGCATACTGCAGTTTCTATTTTATGAATCTGGTATGTTTTTTAAGGGGAAAGTACATCACACGACATAGGGCTTTTGATGTCAACAGATTATGTAAGTAGGAGATAATCTGTCCCACACTTTGTCTACCATAATACTACACGATGAGCATGAATTGACTTCTGCGGGATCAACGCGGCACTTTCCCCTAGAGATGAAGATCAGAGGCTGAAGCTGTGTGTGATTACCATACCGAACCGGGTCAGAGGCAGTCCGCCAGACTATGGCTCACCTCAAGCCAGCCAGGCTCTTTAACAGCACACCAGCACAGAAGAAGCTTTGTCTTTTCACTCACCATCCACACTGTTTTCCACCTTCACCAAACAACTCAAGTCAGATTTTCATTGCTGCCAGTGCCTTTAAAGGATCATATAAAACTGTTGCTCAAACACCATTAAACGGTGAAGTAAACACTTGGCCCACAGGCTCTGGCATGACTCACATCCCTTCAGCTGAAATCAGGTATGTGGAGCATAGTAACAGCATTAATTTAGTGGAAGGATAGGTGTTAATTGTGCAAACAAAGTAGGGGCAATGAGGTAGCATAGTGAGCAGAGACACAGGGTTAAGCTCAAATGTTGTTTGCAGCTGAACCTAGATAGGCGAGTATGTATTGGCTTACACAACAGATTTTCTTTGCTTCCTTACTACTATTTTTACTTCTGTAAAGCTTTACCAAGTGATATGAATATTTTAAAGCCCCAGAAAACTTGTTTTCCAATCTTAAGTATTTCTCCATAATATTAAATATTCAAGACCGAATAAGCAACAATCAGCTAATCTGCTTCATCAGGGACTGAGTGGATGTGCTTTCAACACATCTGATTGACATCTGGCTACATAAGCAAAGTGCCATCTCATTTTGATTCCAACATTGCTGAACCCTGACTGGTGCATGGAAGTGCATAACATCTGTTTATTCCAACTGAGCCTGACTCAAACCACTGAGAAGAGCACACGCAACAACACAAACACAGAGTGTTCATCTGAGAAGTCTCCCCATAACATGATTCTGCCACCAGCACTCTTTACCGTAAGGATGGAATAAGCCAGGTGATGAGCAGTGCCTAGTGTTTGCAAGACATAGTGGTTGGAGTTCTAAAGCTTTTAGTTTTTGCTTTTGGTGGTCGCCCTTCTGGTAGCTCTTTTATTGAGTGATGGCTGAGTTCATAGTCGCCTCCCTGTCCAAGGTCCTAACATGCAGTGTGAATTGTGAATTTATATACACAGCTCTGTGCCTTCTTAAATTATTTTGTAATCAATTCAATTTGAGTCAAGTTCTAGAAACATCTTGAGGGAAATGAAAGTAAACAGGAGGCACCAGATCACAATTTGATGTGCCACGGCAAAGGGCAGAGTACTTTAGAAAATAAGGATTTTTGATCAGTTTTTAACTTTTGATAAAAACATCTCTTTCTCTTTTTCACTATTTTTACTGAGTGTAGATTAATGGGCAAAATAACTGCAATTTCATCCATCCACAATTAAATGTACAACAAGACAAAATGAGAAAAGGGTGAAGGGGCTTGAATACTTTCTGAAGCCACTGTATAGAGCCAACTATTTTATGGAGATACGTTATAATATTATATATAATATAAAATGCTATGAATATATGCTATGAAATTACCATGGACTGACTGAGAGATGTTCTCACCTGTAGCTACCTCTTCTTAAGTTTGCAGATAACTTCTGTTTGGCTTTTGACCAAATATAATTAAACCACTGTTTACATTGGGTTATTGTGATGCTGTGACTAGAACAACATGTTAATATGACATGATTTGCAACAATCACCTTATTTAAAGTGAAGTACACTCTGAACTCCACTAATGGAGGAGGACCCTCCATTAGCAAATTGTCACAGCACAGAGTGAACTGCTCATCGTGACTGAAGCGAGACAAACACACGTATTGATACTGTATATTACTGTAACAGTGTGGGTGTTTTGTATGTTATAGGTCTGCACACTGAAAATCACAATTGAGTTGCTATGGCCACAGATCAATACGTGCAGTGTAAATTTAATCTGTGATCAGTAGTACTCCAATATTGTGATATCAGGGATATTCAGTGGCACTGTGGTATTGCTCACAGTATTATTTTCTATCTTTTTCCTCTAGTGTCTCTGGGTAGTAAAAACAGTTTGTATGGTTTAGTCAGCTGTGCTCCGCTGTAAGTATGTATTGTGTGTTCTGACCTTGCTGTTGATGGTCTGTATATTATCCATCATGGTCAACATGGCTTCTGATATGCGACTAGGAAGGGAGAGGATCACGCTATCCACACCAGAAGGGCCATCAAAGCGATCAGCCACCTGGATCATTGTTTCTAAAAAGATAGGAAGCACAGTTAGATTGTAGAAAGTGTGAAACTTCTCATATGTATTAAGTTGGTTGAACAGTTTCGAAGGTGAACCTTTGAGGAGACATGAGGCTAAACTGGATGCATGTGTGAATGTGTGCGTGTGCGTGTGTGTGTGTGTGTGTGTGTGTGTGTGTGCGTGTGTGTGTTGCCCACCTGCCAGATGCCTCCACTCTGTGTTGAGGTCAGCCTGGTTGGCCAGACAACCCTTCATCACGTTGCTACAGTAGTTGGCGCAAGGTCTGGCGGAGGCCATGCCACGGCAGTGGGGACAGTAAGTCATCCTCATCATGGCCCGCATGCACTCCTGGCTCAGCTGCACCTGGGGTCGGGCATGGACAAAAATAAACATACACCACCTGGATGAAAAATTACTGTTCTGTCAAACGTATATGATCTAATAGGCCAACAGATAAAACTGATAGCAGCAGTTAATCAAATCGTACATTTGACCACTTTTACTGTGAAAAGACTTGCTGTTACTGTACAGGAGAATTAAATGTCTGTTAAACAAAAGCATTCAGATTTAATAAGATATGAGGATGTAAATTTCTTTAGCCAGACAATGACAGTTGCAGGACCGTGGGAGGTCACCACCCATGGTGACCTTTTTTTTTAGCTTGCACCAGACTTTCATTCAGCACAGTTTCCCTGGAAACCACTTTGGGAGAATTCGCTTTTTGTTTCACATGGGATGAAAAGGCCCTGACATTCATACAAGTATTCTCAGTCCCTCACTCCATCCTTCCTGCCTCCTCCATTTCTCTCTCTATCCCACAAGACTGTTCCCCCAGGAAAGGGCCTTCGTGCGTGAAAAGTGAAACTGGGTTAATACCAGTAAGCTCTGTTCACAAGAGAGTACAGCTATGCATGCAAAACCTCAGGAAGTGTGTGTCTGAGTGTGTGCGTGTGTGAGAGAAAGAGAGAGAGAGAGAGAGAGACAAAGAGAGAAAGAGAGGGAGAGAGATGGAACGAGCCCAGCTACGCATACAAAGCTCCTCTAAGCTGACATCTGGGCCAGCCTGATGCTTTTCCTGGAAACTGTTCTTCCAATAGAAAAGTCACAGTTCAAGCCAGGTTTTAACAAATATATATTGGAAATGGGGCAACAATAGGGATCAGGTGGGAAAACAACATTCTACAGGCCTGTCAAACATTTAGTGTAAACTCCAGTCTCCTCAGCGTAAATCATTTGCAGGGTAGCATTGAACTGTCAGGCCCATGTACTATGGCCTTGACCCCTGATAAATATAATCAGCTTTAACAAAGGTGTAATTCTTTTGTGCATCTTATTGGATGCAGTTTGTAGCTATTTCATCACTTCTAGTGTTAAAAATAAGGCTTCAAACAACCTTCATTGTGTTCTGTTTTTAGCCTCTTTTTTTTTTCTTGGCTGTATTCAATGACTGTTTATGGTTATTCAGTATCAACCCAATTTCCTCACAAGGATCATTAAAAATTTTAATCTAATCATATTCGATCCACATAAAGCGAAAGAAATTTATTTTGATGCTATTTCAAGTCCCAATTAAATCTTAAACCACATAAAAAAATACATAACAAGCCTAAATTAGTAAATGCATCTCTGATGTATAAAAGAGATCAATTGAATTTGGTAATTATTGCCAGTTGCACAAGGAGGACAGCATAAAGTGAAATAATAAGTGACACGGAACAGCAATAACCACATTCCCAGGCTTAATCTGTAGTCATATGAGACATGAGTCAGATCCTCACTCTTGCCCTCCTTCTCTCCCCTCCTCCCATGCTTACCCTACCACTCATTAGCCAGGGATGAGTCAGACCAATGCTTTTCTCGTGAGGGAGAAGAGTGAGGGAAGGGAGTGTGCAGAGATGAGTGGAGAGAATGCCTGAAAATGAGAGAGATCGGGGGCGATGTTAAAAAAGCTAAGAGATTCACCAAGGGGCGTTGGCAGGGGAATGAAAAAACGAAATACTTATTAAGGAGAGACAGTCATTAATCTAGTTTCTGTTACATCATCCATACAGAATGAATGCTGGGAATCCCAGGCCAGGCACAACAGACATGACACAGTGTGTGACTCCTCTGTGGTGCTAATTGGCGGTTGATGTTGACAACTTCCACAGTGACCTTGAAGCTGTGGTGCACCAGGCACTGTGAAGGAGGGGCTGTCACATTAGAACCAGTGATAAGACTCATAGATTTTGGGCTGCAACTAAGGATTATTTTCATTATGGATCAATTTGTAAAATTTTTCTCATAATTTTTTTTTCAATTTAAAAAAAAAAAAAAAGATTAAAATGTTAAATAAATTGTGAAAAATGCCTATCAAAAGTTCACCTGAGTGAAAGGGGATATCTTCAAAATGTTTGTTTTATCAACACAATAGAAAAATTAATGAATTAAATCGCTTATCTTCACACAGTCATGCACACACACACACACACACACACACACACACACACACACACACACACACTGCACACGCTCTGACCTGATTCAAATCTCTATCTCTAAACAGGCCTATCAAAAGAAAGTTTTAGGTTTGAAATACCCTCTTTGATGTTTACACATGTGGCTCTTTGAAATGACTGTTACATTTTAAACACCCATATCCTTACTTGTCCTTGCTTCACCTGCACAATATGCTCTCCACACCCGTCATTACCTTCTACATCGCCTGCAGCAATCAAGCCTAAGACTCTTTCTCTCTCTCTCTCTCTCTCTCTGCCTCTCTCTCTCTCTCTCTTTTCTCTCTCTCCGTCTCTCTGCTTGTCTTTCCTCTGTAATTAGTAAGGATATATGGGCGACCTCTCCCCCTTGTGTTACAGAGCGAGCCAATCCAGACTCCTTGCCTCCAGAGTGAGCTATGTGGCGCGTGGCCTACTTCCTCCACTCCCCCACCCGAGGGAATAAAACAGTCCGGAAAAAGTTAAGGACACGGCAACTGGTGCAGCCTGGAGCGAAGCAAGGGAGGAATTAATACTGTACCAGAAAGAAAGACTGCATCTTACTGCTGAGATCTCTTTTTCTGTCTCACAAAAACATCTCTCAAATTATTCCGTTCTTCCTCGCATCTTGGTCTCTCTCAGCTCTGCTTTGCTCTATTCCCAGGCTCCTTTCAGGATACACTTTCATCATCTTTCACTACATCTCCTATTTTTCATGGCTAATCAAACCAATGCATAACAGGGATGCGTGTCATGTTTCTTCTCTGCTGGTAGCAAACACAGACTTCCATAGAAGACATTTGGAACAGACATACATGTACACACACACACACACACACACACACACACACACACACACACACACAGGGAGAACTGCGTTTCATTCTCTCCTGCTTTACACTCAAGGAGTGTAATAACTCCCTGAGTAGCGTGCAGTAAACATCTTCAGTCACTAGGCCTTTTGAGTGGCAATACATAGCTATAAATAGGAGCTGTTGTCTCATTAGGGCCCAATCAATTGAAGATAGAATTACAGGGGAAAGGAGGGGAAAGCTAACGTCCAAATTAGTGTACACAGCTATTCACACTAAAAGGAGACAGCGCAGGGCACAGCTCTGGGAAATATCAACAGACATGATGAAGAACAGTTTACTGGGCAAGGAAGGAGAATAAAGGATTGAGAGACCAGTAAGGGACAGGAGAGGATGCTGGAGTTTGTCACAGTCCTTTTATTATCTTCCTCTCTTGCTTTTTCTCACTGTCTCAGTTGTCCCCAGTACAGGGCAGATCTAATCTGCATAAGTACAGCACAGTGCTGATTGTATGCCGGAGAAGACAGTGACAGTCTGACAAATTCTGAATATGAAATTAAATATGAAATTGAATAGTTGGTTGAAGTCTGCACTTTTTTCAGTCAAATTGTACAAAACGTGCCTCAGCTTGGTGGAAAATTAGGCATTCTCAGCTCAGTGGAGCTGACTTGGAAATTCCCTTTTACAGAGATTGACCAAGTGTGTCCATAGTGACTGTTCTCGCAATACAGTGTGCTCTTGCCTTCCCACTTAAGGCTTTTGATGAGTGTCTGCAAACAGGGCAGAAGGCAGTCCATGACCTCATTCAGAGTGGCAGCGGCTCCAGTGCCCTGGCGTTAGCGCTGGGATGACATTTTGTAATTTTGTAAAAGCTGTGCTAATTATTTACACATTTTCCGCAGCCAGCCTAGTTTAATGAACTCATCGCTCACCGTCCCTCAGCACAAACACAATCGCATCAGTTGGGAAATGTGTATTAAGAAGTCGCCACACTGGGGAAATGTGCATCACCGTTGGAGGGGAATGATGGAATGATGAGTTGAGTGTGCGAGTGTGTGCGTGTGTGTGTGTTTCTGCACCTTTAAGCACTTGTGTGCACATGTACCCAAGTGTGTACATGAATGAGAGATGCTTATCGGTTTAGCATCTTGCTGGCAGAGCTCTTGCAGGAGTCGTAAGCTACTCTTGACTGGCCCAGGGGTATACCCATGTGTCACAAATCATGAATAGCAATTTCAGCATAGCGTGCTGCTCATGCTAATTCTGATCCTTACTACCCGGTTTGCTTGCTCGAGTCTAAGCTAAGCAGTAAATGTCATGTCTTTGGCTATGTTAGACTAGTTGAGTATCTTTGCTCCAGGTCAGGGAGTTTTAGCTGTCACTGTCATGCCGAGAGTCTTTTTATTCATCTACTATCTACCTTGCTGGACTAGCTGTATCCCTGTGGCTGTGGGCGTGCTTTGGCTTTGCTGCAAGAAGGTACTTAATTGACACATCCTCAGGTCCTTTTGTGCAGGTGTGCGACGTTGCACCTATTACTGGGCCAAAGAGAGAAGCAGAGAAAGATACGCTAGGCCCGGCTATTTCACTCTGATGCTAACAGTACAGTATGTGCCACCCAGCCAGAACACATACATCACAGCGAAAGAGAAAAGGATCATACACATTCTTTCTCTGACATGTGTCCAAATGTGTGGCCTTGCAGTCACGTAGTAGCACCACAACCTATATGTTTTGTTTTTTTCTTTTTCCTCTTGCTTTTCGTCTTCTCGTGCTTACACACAGTCTGACCTTGTAATATTTCACCAAGGAAAGTATTGTAATATTCATCTCTGGTGCAGTATCTGTTTTCACAAAGGATGCGTATATTTCTCACGGGGCCACTGCTCTCAACACTCTCCTTGTACAGTGTCTGATGGGAGATATTTTTCACTGGGTGCATCGACACTGACCACCTCCCTTTCAGGAGCTGAAATGATTTCTCATTTTTGTTCTGATCTTAACCTTATTCTTGTCTTACACACAGAGGGGACCATTTCTCTTGGGAGATATTAACCCTCCCCACGGCCTCAGGAAACATTTTTCAGTGTGGAGCTGACATTAACTGTTGTTGCAGGGGCTGATTGTCTGAGCCGTGGGCTATATTTTATGGAGCCCCTGGTTTCCACCAACATTGATCTGCCACTGCTTTATACTACAGTATGCTCGTGGTCTAGTAAAAACAGGCTTGTGTGTATGAGTGTGTATGCTTAGGTGTTCACATCAAGTAGGAGGAGTGGAGATCACAAAGGAAAAATGAACAGACTCCTTAACACGAGAATACCAACGAACATGGAGTGGGAGAAAATATTAGCTTTTCAGCAGATTGGACACCAGTTAAATGGCATGTGAGGCAGTTCCATCAAAAACAATGAAACAAACCAGGGAGAAAAACAGGAAAACAGGACTATAATTTAAAGAGTCTAATCACAGTTATTGGATAGAAAAGATACCATGCAAAATGAAAAGGGAAAAAGAAGATGAAAATTACATGAAAATGGAAAAGAAACTGGAGTGAAAACACAAGAGGGACCGGGTGGAAAGAGCTGTTTTACCTGGGACACCTTGCGGACCACATCCCCACTGATCACCAGCCCCTGAACAAAGGAACGTGCTGCCACAAATGTGTGTGTGACCACCATCTTCATTACACGCGGTGTGTCTCCAAAAGGCCGTAGCGTCTCTATCTGCTTAGACACACACTCCAGGTAGTCCTCCCCTGAAACCAACATACACATTCATTAAAATAATTATCTAAGTAGAGAATCGGAATGTATCTATAGATTATGCTTTAATAGAATATAGGGTAATCTCAAAGTCTTTAAAAGGTGAATAAATATCTTGATTTTATTACTGACAGTGTCAAAGTCAAGTTACATTTTCTGATATTTACCCATGTACAGTATTTACTGTATATCACTACTGTGAAGGAAGTTCTACAGAAATAAATTTGAGTTAGTAACGCACCATTAACCCATGAATTAGTTTGTGGTTGTTATTTGTACCTATGAAATATTGCTTGTTTGCCTGGTAGAACAGCTTCTCCAGCAGCCTGACCCAGAATTCGTTGAGCACCTCTTCCAGGTTGACGCTGGAGCCTCGACAGTAGCGCTTCAAATCTGTGTATAGGTCTGAGAAGACCTGGGAGTTCTGGGTGTATACTGAACCCCAAGTCACAGAGAAAGTCTCCTGTAGGCTAAGTGCAGAGCGGTTGAGCAACTCCAGGAAGTAACCTAAAAAACAAATATAGAAAGTTAAAGGTTTTAAAACAGAAGGATGAAAAGGCTTTGACACATATTTATAGTGTCAGTGACTGCACTGCCTTGCTTTATTTAGTTTTGTGCCATTTTTTCCCCCTGTTTATATGCTCACATTGTCATTCTCACCCATTGTACATAACAGTGTGCGATGTTCAAGATAACCCTAAATGTGGGATGAGGGAAAAAAATGTCAAAGTCATTAACACAAGATGTGCAAGCCTCTTAGCTGTAACTCCTAGATGGCTATTAGAGCATTTCACTATCTTATTCTTAGTGCTTTGTGCTACATACCAACACTGCTTCATACCGTCAGTGAACCTAAGGCTGAAGCATGTGAGAGTTTCCCTCTGGGGGATGTCAGAAAATTGACAGTGCTTCAGGGTGCAGTATATAGTGCTCCAAGCAAGGGGTTTACAGTTATAGGGTACAGGCAGAGGCAGGCAGTCAAGCAGACAGACAGGTAAACAGAGTGACAGACAGACAGAGAGACGGGCAGGCAGGCTGTCCATCTGGGAGGGGAAAAAAAAAAGTTGAAGAATGCTGACTGAGACAAGCACAAAGAAAAAAAAAACATGGAAACAGGGAAAGCATACATATCCAAACCCTACCCTAATGTTCCATCCACCTGATTTAAATGCATGAGGGGGACAGGGTGTAACACACATCTTACTATATAATGCAATACAAGACAACTCCACTAAAAACTACAGCCTCAAAAACACAGTCTACAAAAACCGAACACTTCAAGCTGAAGATGTTATTTAAAATGTTATTTAACGGAAGACAGTTGTAGTTGATTACATTGGACAGGTGTAACTAAAACTGCTGCCTCATTGTGTTGTACATTCACCTACCCAGTTTGTTTTCATAAATCCCAGCTTTTCTGTGGCCAGAGGCATAAACATTTTTACATCCGTTTTGTGCGTAAACAATGTTTATAAATGAGGCTCCTGCTCTGCCAAGAGCACGACAGCAGAAGGTTTCAGCACAACAACAGTGTGTCTGGACCATCAATCCGTTCAGGCCAACATTTGCTCTGCTTCTCCTCATACACAATGGGTTCAAACCTGGAACTGTGTGTGTGTGTGCGTGTTTATCTGTTTGTCTGTCTGTATGTGTATAAGAGTGTGTGTGTGTGTGTGTGTGAGAGAGAGTGTGTGGCAGGGAGAAGGAAAGCTGTAGTCTGCAGCAGTGTTTACTTTGTAGGTGTCTTATCTCTGCCTGCCACCACCCTGCATCAGGAAGAGATGAGAAAAGGGAAGGTTGTAGCCTCCACAGGGGACACCCTGCTTGGAGTTAGCTTCTTCCCCCAATCAAGCCACTTTTAAAAACATCATAACATGGACTTATTTTCAAATAGTAGCCTAATGTTATTTGAACAACTGATAAAGAAATACCAACTCACAAAACAAGATTTTTTTTTTTTTGTTTCTCTTAAGGTATGGTGTTTTTTAGTTTATTCTATGATGTAATGCATGTCTCCTACTAATACACAGAGGATGAAAAAAAGGTGTATGGGAGAAAGACAGTTGAGATTTAAACATGCATATATGTACATACATTCCGTAATCACAGGCATTCTTTTAATCCCTCACTTTCTCCTCTGCGTCTCCTCTGTAAAACCGAAATATGTATCTTAACACACTGCCTATGGTCATGTTGTAAAGTACTGGTGTGATATGCTTTGTGAAATGAAAAACATTTTTGATACGGTTTTAGAGATGGATCCAGTGTCTTTGATTTCGGCTGTCCAAGTAGAAATAGAACTACTATAGCCAGCAAAAGGTTATATAACATTCTTAGTTTTGCTGCTAGGAAAAATATATTATTCCAGTGTGCGAGTGATAAGAGCCCATCTGTTAAGGGTTGGTGTAAAGTTATATTTGAGCTGATTCCTTTGGAATATCTTACCAGCATTCTACATGCCAAAGCAGATCAGCTCTACAAATTCTGATCCCTCTTGGAGCAGATTTATCGTTGTCTATTATTTCACACGGAGTCTCCTGAACCTGTATTCTTATAACCTGATATAACCAACTTACCTCCAACACAGACTCAAGAAAATAAGAACATACTATACATACATTGTCTAAACAATATATTTAAACATGTTGACATCAGGGAAGCTGTCTTCTAACATTTTTCCCTGATGTCAACCTATAAAAAAAAAACCAAGTTATTATGTTGACTCATGTGGGCCTGAAGACAATCACAGCACTTGGAGTTACATAACATGTTAATACGCTAAGCCCATCCTGACCCATCTCCATGGCGGTATCTAAGAACTGGCCTTGTTGGATACTGTATCTCTGCTCTGCTCATTAATAAACACCAGCCTGCCTGCTTCCCCACTGCTGTTGTTTGCTGCTTTCTTCTGGCATTTTCACAGACTCCGAGCTAAAAAGGTCTACTCTCATCGGAGCCATCGATTTGAAAAGATGTATTTAGCAGTGAATGTTAGCGGAAACATACTCCTGCGAGGACTCGTTTTTAAGTCCACTTGCAGGCAACCACTCTGAGAAATACGTAATTACATATTCCTGGTTTTGCTACATTTAATTGTTATTCTGTGGTGTGTGAGTACTGGCAAAGGATTACAGGATATCTGAAAAATCCACTCAAGTCAACTTCAAGAAACATCAAGAAACATTCTTCAAGTTATATCTCTGTATTGGTTTGGAAACGTCAGGTCAGGTTCCTTCTTTTGCAACCACAGTCTTGTTTGGTGCCATGACCAATCGCCCTTTGACGTTTCCCTCAGTTGGTTTCATGCCCAGAGTAATGTCAGTGTGCGTTATTTCTAAATCAGATTTACAGCAATGTTGTAAGTCACATGCTTTTTGTTGTAAACTTGTGTTTCAAAATGCATACCATGAGCTTTGGGCCTAAACATGTGCTTCAAACTGGGTTCAAAAACAGAGGACTGATTTCTCTGAGACTTAGAAATGGCTTTATTTTAAATGTTTGGTTTTTTTGCTGCGTTGTGCAGAAATCCCGTGACTGCTCTTCCTTGCTGGTGTGATATAAGCAAATACAATTGTATTTTTATGTTGTGTGGCAGTTTCTTTGTTTTAAATCCTACTGTAACACAGAGAATAACTTTCTGGTAAGCATAGAAAATAATGACAACCTAATGAATGGGAAGCCGATGTCTGTGTGAGATGCAAATTATTTCTTAGATTATAATGCTTGGTTTGATGAAGGCTTTTGACATGCAGGGGCCGCATGTCCAGTGTTTGTCGAGTAGCTAGACTTCCTGACTGGATGACACATCATTCCCCTGTTTCCTGACCTCCTGTCACTCAAACTATCTGCAAACACAGCTCTGAGCCACCCTCGAAGTGCCAGGAGAGCTGCATCTATGTCACTCACAGAAGAACACACATTTGTGCAAGTCAACCATCAAAATCAAACTTCCAGGAGTCAGCAGAAAGGCACAGGCACACACAAATATACAGAGAAACCAAGTTCAAAGTGAGAGAATATTAACATATTCACACAGACACAGAAAGATCACAGAGAAAAACATACACATACTATACGGAGCACAGAGAAGCAGGCAGACCAGCAGGGAGCTGCTGTGACAGGTGCAGCTTTGCTTTAGATCCCCATTAGAATTCATCCCTGCTGTGTACTGTCAGCCATACTGTAAAAATGCCTTAAGTCTGGCTAAGTGAAATGGGTTTCAGCAGAAAACGTTTCATTGAGGTGATGGAATGAAGTTGTTTTTTCCATTAAAATAATTACCCGCGTTTCTGTTTACAGTCGTAATGTGTTTGGGGCATGTTTTTTTAAGTGTTCCAGAACCACCACATGTGGAGGGCAGATCTTGGTAAACGGAACCATGCTGTACAGTTCTCCTCTGCTCTTCAGCTCAAGTGAATAATGACCATCATTAGTATGACACAAAGCCCCTGTGCATGCGTGTGCGTGCAAGTGCTTTTGTGTGTGCAGATGACCTTTCTCATTCTTCATCTGTTTGTCTCTTCATGACACAGGGAGCCACAAGCTCATCCCTTCCTTCACCCCTCATTCTTCGTACTCTCTCCCTCAATTCTATATCATCCCTTAAAGCCTAACCTCCACCTTCTCTCCCCCAGCGTCAGCTCTCCAGGGAGAGAGTGATGGGAGAGGGCGTCTAATTGCTTATATCCCAGTACACTGGCTGTGAAGGGGACAAAGAGGGGACAAACAATAGTTGGGTATGGTTGGCTGTTCACAGCTACTTACAAGTTTAACACATTTAGCAGGAATGCATAAAAGCTTTCCCTGTGGCGAACAGCACAAGAAGAGGGAATAGTGGTACATAAACTAACTGTAATTTGCTTGACAAGTCGAGTCACGTCATTTTTATTTATGCATTTATTCCTGATGAAGGTCGGTAATAAATATACCAGAACTAAGCAAGACACTATGCAAAGGTTTTGCCATTTTTATTTAGAGTATATAGCCCAGAACAACAAATGACACATCATCACATCACATCCAAGTGCTTTATAATCTGTACAGCTCCACGACACTCTCTGTGTCCATAACCATACCACACAGATTATTCATATCATATATTAATCATAGTCAACAGAGTAGGACTGGGCTATACTTCAATGTGGTCGTGTATTAACTTTAACTGGAGTCACATTGCGATCCTTCCATAAATTTCTGTTGTCCAAATGAATAACACCAAGCAAGCTGTGATTCAAAATGAGCAAAATGTGCTACTCACTTAAATGCACTGCAAAATGGGGCACAGCCATTTTGAACATGATAATATCTATCAGCTCTACTGCAGAGACCAACCACGTTTGACTACATACTCTCACAATTAACAGCTAATTTTTTCTTTAATGTGACAGTAGATTAGGAAAATCTCTCTCACCACACTCTACCACATTCTGCTTTCCATTCGTTCTCTTCTCTCTAACTCACGCATACACACACATACATACACTTAGAACAAGCTAAGTCAAGCGTGTGTGTCTTAATGACTTTCTTCCTGCGGTGAGAGGGGAGTTAATGATTTCATTTGTAATCACTCTGAGCTTCACATCCAGGCCACCTTGACATGTCAGAGGCTTATTTTAACTTGATTCCTACATTCTCTTATCCCACCGCTTCTAAATCTGATTAAACACACGTACACACACATTTCAGTGAGCACACAAACCATTCACATACCATAAAATTAGTCTCAAGTATTTCACCTTCTTCTACACTCCCTTGGTCTTTTGTCAGACTTCACAGTGCTTTACACTACAGAAGTAGCCTCTACCTCCATGTGCCATCTTTGTCACTCTGTCTCTCGATCTTTAGTCATCCCCCTCCCCTGTCCATCTCCCATTTCAAGTTGTGTTATTGACAAGAGATTCTGTGTAACACAGTGGTACCATTGATGTTCTTCCTCTGCCAACACTCTTACTGAGGGCTCTGACTGATCCTGAGTTACTTTCTCACACAGAGGTGTATTAAATGGCCGAGGCTTGTGCTACTCATTTCAGACTAATCCAGAATCGGTTTTCTCATACAGAGGGCTTAGCAGGTCTGGCAGCTTTGTCGCTGTCTAATTAAGGTGGAAGTCGTACTGGTGGCTTTATTAGCCCGATCTACAATTCGGTGATTATGTCATCACAGGGTTACAAGACATTGCTGATTCTTTAATGATTTGTCTGTTCTCACCTAACTCTTAACTCTGGGCTCCTGTGAAAACCAATTTTGATATTTATTTCCTTCAATTGGCAGTCAACATTGTTTCACATGTGCAGGAAATGTTTCAAAGCACTAGGGGACCGTGCTTGAGGACTGAAAAAACTTTGTAAAATATACAATCCAAATTCTGGGAAAAGCTTTCAATGAAATGGAGGAAGATTGAAACCAGATACTCGTTTACTGATGCCTAAGCGCCCATAAGCATACTGTACTCACAGAGGCTCATGCAGTAAGTCACACACAATAAAAGGACCATACATAGCAAACTAGCTGAGAAACATGACAGATCAAGTCAGTTTTGGCAGTGCGCCACATACTGACAAGGGAGGATTGGATAGAAAAGGAAGATCAGTGGAAGAATGAAAGGGAGTTAGAGAGGACAACAGGTCTGAAAAAGAAGAAACTGTATATCTGTTTCAGATCTGGCAGCCTTAATTCTATTGTAGATTTGACAAGTGCTGAATGATCATATTAGCTGGATGGATCTTTGGCAGAGAGGAGAGAGACAGAAAGAGCAAATGATGAGGCAAGAGAAGAGGAGGAGAAAATCAGGTGGCAAGGCTGCACTAAAAAATAAAACTACAAAACACTCAGAGAGCACATACAGTGCCTATGCCAAGGCTTTAATTTGTTATTTTAATAACAATCATGTTGATTGCCTGATGGCTGCCATGACGTTTGGAGAGTATTCAGGTCAATGACATGACATGAATATTTTCATTCCTTTTAAAATCATTTAATCAATTTATGATGTATATTGCGTTATTAAATAAAACCCGTTAAGTCTGAATGCATTTGCATCAGTACATCCGACATGTTATGTATTCTTTAATGTTTTGGTATCTCAAACCCTCAAAATATCCAGTGGCCCAAACATCTGTGCAAAAGAACAGACTAAGACAACTATTAAAAACTGTATTTAATGATAATAAATTCATAACAGGATATTGCATCATCAAGAGGACCTCAAGTGACCTTAATGGCTGAGTGAAAAGGTTTGTAGATCACTCTCAAACACTGTTAAAAAATAGCTACTTTCAACTCGTAGGTAAGCTGGCACACTTTAAATATCAGGAGGTACAACCACAGTAAAGCGAAGAGAAGCCTGTTTAATTTGAAATTAGCAGCAAAAGTCAAGTGTCTGAATGATACAAGGAGCACATAAAAAAAATGATCTGACCGTAAGTACATTTTGCAAAAAAACAAAGGTGACGCCCTGATAACGGTTTATTTTGCAGTTATTACTTTTGTACAGTAGTCAGACCTTTCTGATTTTTGAATAGAAACATGGCAGCTTATTGGTTCTCATGCTTTATAGTTATCAGAGGAGGAAGAGAGAGGAAAAAGTTGTAAAACCAGCCAGCTGTCCAGAACAGAAACGGAAAAAGTGAGGCAACAGAGGAAGCAACACCAGAGAAAGCATATGGGAAGGTAAAGGGCTATGGAGGAAATCCTGAATTACACACCTGAGTCAATGTATACAGCTCCTACAGAACTCTGAGCAGAGCTTCAGACTAACCCTCCCAGCTCTGATAGAGAGTATCAGTGTCAGTGTAGACATAGAGCAATCTAGAGCATCCTTATTACTACTGAGAGTAGAGAGCAGTAACATGAAGGGGAAAAGGGGGAAAGCTGCAAAGTAAAATGCACAAAATCAAAAGAGAAACGGAAACTGCCAAAAGGGAATCAGAGAAATTACAAAAGCGAGCAAAGAAAGATTAAAGAAAGAGAAGTCTGAGAAGCAAAAGGCAAAATCTACAACAACTGAAGGGACCAGATCAATGTCTGGAAAGAAACTGGCCATCCAGAGAAAAGAGAGACTTGTTAACTTTCTCTGTCGAGATGAGAACGGTTGCTTACTCCGAGGGAGAAAGGATACAGTCACACACACAGAAAAAACCCCAAAAACAAACAACAGAGGCTTGTGTTAGTTAAACCCTTTACTGAACTCCATCTGTGGTATAATTTTGAGATGCAAAAGTCCCACAGGCTGTCTTATAAACTATTTGTTCAATACCGTCCCTTCTCTGTAACACAGCCGCAAGTTCTGCGTCTTTGGACCATGAGAGTGAAAAATGGTGCTACAATGAAGTAGAAACTGCTACACCCCAGGTGGAGGAGACTGTGACCTGGCATCAGTGGATAAGAAAACCAGTGTCAGAGGGGCAGAAGACCTACATGAATTTTGTCAAAGAAGCACAAAGTGGAACAGGTGCTGAACCGTTGAAGCTTTCCAACAGTTCAGCATCTGTTCCAGATCTCCCACAACTTTATATGTGACGGGCGACGGTCCAGTCTCTCAGCGTCGTAATAAAAAAGAATTTCTATTTGCTCAGCTCCGTCCCCTTCCTCTCCAGGCTTCCAGCAGGTGACCTGGAACTTCTCTGAGAAGTCCCAGGGAAAAGGTGGAGGGAAAAGATGAAGTTGGTGGTGCAGTCATGCACACTGCTGACTCTGCTGTCCAAAGGGGTGCAACAGAGAGAAAATCTGAAATCGCGTTCTCCTGGGTGAGTGAGGACGACATACCTGAGGTTGTGCAGCCTGTAAAGGGAATGCTGGCTATGCACCAGGTCATCTCCACTGAACCAGGGAAAATCATGCACAGGGAGATCTCCTGTTTCTTCAGCAGGCCGCATATCTGTCAATGCTACGTTACCACAATGTTCAGTCTGCACACAGGCCAGTGCCCAAGGTGACAACGATATGAATGGGAAGTTCATCGTGGTGAAACATGAAGCTCGGCTGCTCGTGGGACAGGCATTTAATGATGACACTAAGGAGAGCTGCAAGCAGCGGCTGAGAAGAAAAACGGTTCACTTAGTCTCGCCCGTTTTTTTTTTGTTTTTTTTTTACAACGCAACTGATGTGCTCAAAGTGATCTCAGCACATGAGCCTCTTAATTCACACCACACATAGGTGACTCAGGGGCTGTTCTAGTACACACACCTGATATGAGACATGAGCCCTCTCCCAGAGTTGAACTAACATTTCAAAAATGTTTTGAAATATTTTGTCAAATATGATTTCATTGTTGTTAAATCACAATCCATTGCTTTGAACAATTTTAATGAATATATCTGGATCTTTAAAATAAAGTTTTCAATGGCCTTTAGCTGATGATTCTATCCAACTAAAACATGAATTTGTTGTCCCTTATCTGTTGTTCAATCGCAATCCATTAAAGTGTATCTGATCAATTGCACCGTAGCCTATCCCAGTTGCTATGCACCAAATGTGATCTCATGTGATGCATCCTGTTTATGATCAATTTACTACTCTTACTCAGCAGAGATTGTTGACTAAAACACTTCTTTGTTTTTGATTTGCCAAAGATTTCACTTTGGAAAATACATATATTTACACAAATATTTGGTTGCACCACCTGCTGTTTTTCTGGCTGCTGAAGTTGGAAATACAGTCAAATAATGAATGTAGACACTTTGAAATGTTATTTAACAAATATGACTTGTTTAAACACCTTGTTCCAGACTTGAAAATATACATTACATCCATTTTGAAAAGAACTTTTTAGAAACCTTAATTGTCATTTACCCATTAAGATCCTGTCGGGGAATATTACGCATTTGTTAGAATGAACTATGAAAATGTTCATGGGACTCAATCTCAGCACTACCGATTTATGGAAATGGATATGGCCTATTCGGACAGACTTGTCTTTAAGCCAGGAATCCCACTGGTAAAGAGGAATTATCATTGAAAATGTAAAGTGTTTTATAAATGGCAACAGTGCAAATCATCCCCTTGGCCCATAGCCTAACTTTCTACCCGACTGAACTGAAATATATTCATGAGGTTCTGATATATCTATCTCCATCTCTGTCTCTAAATTATATCCTCCATGTTGGAGGTAACTTGAGTTGATTTTCAAGAGAAGTAAAAAAGGGAAGAGGGGGACTTAAAGACACAGAGATGTTTCTTAGTCCATCTCTGGATTGGAAAAGAGACTCAGCAGGCAGCAGATGGTTTTGTGATCTCTGCTTTTTTGACCAGAACCACCCACCATCCAAAAGTACCCATAATCCTCTGCCTCTCCCTTTGTTAGTTCCCCACCTGTGCAAGGACAATGAAAAAAAAAAAACACAACAGGCACAAACAAACATTGTTGTCCTGAGCGCACTGAATGCAGAAATGATGATCTGGGAGCCATTAAGACTGTTTATGTGTCAGCCTGGCTCTCCATCAATAACAACACTTATCACACACATACTGTGCCCCGGGAGCACTGCAAGCCCCTTAGCCAGCATTTAGATGCTATTAAAAGGTCCCTTATATTAAACAAGCTGACACATCACATAACGCATGTCATTTATCAACAGGCTCTCTATGGATGCCTTTATTCCACTTTGTCTCTCTTTTGACTTTCCCTGGCTGGCATTATGCACCATTTACCCATGCCTGTTTCTTTTTCTGTTCATCTGGTTCTCTTTTTCAGCTTTTTTTTTTCCCTCGCTTGTTTCCTCCCAGACTCCATACCATTCCTTACCCTCACTATCATTTTGTTCTTTTTTTCCCTCTATCTAAACTTACTTTTCCACTGCCTGCCCCATCAACACTGCATTCTTCTTTCCCTTTCTCTCCTTCTTGCCTTTTTTCTCTCTTTCATTTTATCCTTCCAAGGCGCCATTGCTCCTAGTGAGTAATGTGTTTGGCATAATTAGGCCAGTGTACTCCAGGTCCCCACCGACGTGATTTGCATGCAGATAAAATGAGCCAATCAAGCACCACAATGGGAGCAGATGCCCTTGTCTCTCATGACATCATCAGAGGTGACCCTGAAAGCTAGAAATTAGAAGGTGGGTGGCGGGCGTGAATCAAATCTGTTGCCTAATCGGAGGAGTGTTGCAACACAGATGTAGAATGTGTCACCAGTGTCCAATTCGAGTAAACATGGGTTTTGTGATTTGAAGGTGAAAAGAATGATGGGCTAAATCTGGTTAAAAACTCTGAGTTGCCAGTTTATTGATCACTGCATTACACCGAGAGGTGTTTTTTTTAATACTCTGTCCACCTCAATGTGCAGCAGGTCCTAACTACACAACTACAGTCATATACTCAAATATTCTAACCTAGAAATGGACGTCTTTTGACTTGCTAATCACCAAAGCTGTTCTTACTAAGTCAGAACTCCCAATGAGCTGCTCGCCATGCTATTCACCTAAAAGAAAAACACAGCAGGCTGCCGCTTGCTATCATCTGACAGCAATACAGACTTGACCTTAGATCCAAGTTTAGTGCCTGTTTCCTGAATCTGATAGGATGCATTTGGGCATCTGTGCTGTCATTCTCATGGACTGCTCCCCCTCAGTCTATCTCCATGGGAGGAGATGGCGTTTCTTAACAAGCCAGCTGGGAGATGTTCAGAGCTCTACTTAAACGAATAAATAAGTGAGTCCTGCCGGGTCATCTAGAAATGAGCATACCCATAAGCCAGCCAGCCAGGACTCTTCAAATCAGATTAAGCTCTATGACCACTGATCTGCCTTGCACTGAAATGGGCTGGAACATACTGGCCAATAAGCCTTTGGCTGCTCATAAATACTCTGTCCATGTATGTGTGTGTGTGTTGATGACTCAAGACCTGGGTTAAGATCAAAATAAAATATGACTCTTTGACTTGTGCTTTCTGTATCTACATATTCATCCATCTGCTTGAAAAAAAAACATGAAAAGACTTAAAATTACATCATGTGATGATTACTGATTTATTTGCAGATTATCTTCTAAATTAATCTACTAATCGTTTTATCTATAGAAAACAGAGAAAAACAACACCATGATTTACTGAACCCCAAGGTGACTTCTTCTTCTCATGTGTTGTTTTGCTGAACAACAGTAAAGAATCCAAAGATGTTCAGTTGACTGTCATTTAAGACAAAGAAGCAGTAAATCCTCACAATTTTAACCAATAAAGGGCCTTAACGATGAATCAATCATCAAAATTGTTTATTTTGATCAACTCAATGATAAAATTGTTTCAGCTATACTCCTAAATCTTGTCGCCATAGCCGTATTCACAATTAACACAACAGGTCAGGCACAACAATAATGTGTTTTAAATTGTTTCTTAACAACATTAAAGGATAGGGAAAATCAAATAGAAGGATGATAGAGGATTCCATAAGTATTTGCAAACTAAAAAAAAGCTCTATCACAATTAGACCTTTTCTTGCATAAGCCTGGGTTCGGAGGGCCATATGTTTTGAACAGAGCTGGATCAGGACAGGAATTTACAGTTGTATGCAGAATCATGCAGGGCCATGAAGTGCTTTACATATCGTACAAACAAAATTCAAAAGAAACAATGCTTCAGTTACTGTTACACGCACACACACATGCATACACACACGGTGAATCCAGATGCCAGTGATGACACCATTAGCCCAAACACCACCTGCCAGGTTTAAGGCTTCCGTCTGTCTAACACACCTGGCTGTCATCTAACACGCTGCTCCCTTTGGTGCCATCACTCTCTTTGTCCTCTCTGACCTTTTCCCTCTTACTTTCACCCAATCTCTCTTCCTCTGTTTATCTCTTTCACGCCCTTTCTGGCTTCCACTTTCCATTTCTACTTGTTTATCTCCTACCCTTGTCTGTGCTCAGCCTTTCTGTCCCCTTTTCTCTGTAAGTTTTAGCTTTCCATCTGTCTGATTTTCACTCTGTCCTCTCCTTCACCCAATTTCTTTGTTTGATTTTTCCTCCTAAGCAATTTGTGTTGCATCTTTGTTTAGCATAATATGCCGTTTAGCTTGTACCCCTCTACACAGTATGAACGACAGGAAAAAGACTGGGAATACCAAGTGCAAACCACACACACAAATACTGTATACAGAGCCCATCTTAGTCACTCACAGTGACACACTCTAAATTACAAACTTTTAAACACATGCATATAAACACACATTTGCATGCTCACATATATACAGTGTACACACTCTCAGGTCCGGAGCCAGTTATATGTGAGCATGCTGGTCCTCTAATCTGTGGCTTAGTTGGGGCTTCTTTCAAAATCCCTGGACCTAAAAAGGCCTAGCCTGACTGGGCTGGAACAGTAACACCCTACACTTAGCCACATGGCGCTAGCTAGCCCACACCCTGCTAAACACAGCCAGATGTGCACGGACTGGCAGCGTGGTACAATGTCTCTGGAGTCTCCTGGGGCCATATGAACAAAAATCTCTGCCCTGGTCGTGGTTAGGAATGAGTTAATCCTCATCAATTTATAACCACAAATATCAGCCTTAACCTTACGAAACAATTTGGGTCTGATCCTGAGAATAACCCGGACTCTACCATTTCTGAAGCAGTGACTAGATTTGTTGATGGCTTGTTCGTTTTACCAAAGCCTGAAACTGAAGCAAGTCATCTCACTTTGCACTTTCCAACAGCTGAAGCTAAAAACAGGATGTCTTTAATAAGAATGGCTGGATCCTGCCAAATAGTGCTGATCATGGGCCAGCAAATGTAACATATTATGGTCCTATTAACCCCAGTCTATCGCTTAGCTATCGTCTTCAGAGGACACAGTCAACAACAGATGGTTTTTAGACCTCAAGGTCCCAACACACATATACTTCTCTCCTCCCTCTGTCAGCTCTGCTGTAACCATCTGATGCTCGTAGGGGTGAGATAAGGGGACATGAGAAACAGAAAAACAGAGTTCAATTTGAACATAGCAGTAGAGGGTTCTCTTTGGAGAGGAAAGGAGAAGAGAGCATGTACAGGTGTGGCTAGATTTGAAAAAAAAAAAAAAGAAGCAATCAGATATTTGTAAAAACATGTCTGGCAAGTATGCAGTACATGAACAAAAACAAGCTCCAAATGACTTCATTGTGAGGCAATGCAAGTTACCACGTTCATGACATGTGTCTCTGTGTGTATTTATCTTCGAGTTTTTGGATGCACATCATTCGAATGTTTAGAGGTCGCAGCTGAGTGCTGCTTGAATGCGTGTATCTGCAGTCTATGTTGTTTACTGGCTCTGCTGTGCTAAATGAGGTGTTTTCTCGAAAAATGGGAACGTTCGGCAACTGAAGGATGACATAAACTATCCTGGAGAGAATTTGTATGTCTTGGACAGGTTTGTGTGTGTGTGTGTGTGTATACTTCTGTGTGTTTTGGCAGGGTGACTGTATCGCTTTGGCACGGCAACAACAGCACCCT
This sequence comes from Toxotes lorentzi, assembly GCA_037833715.1. Classification (NCBI taxonomy): domain Eukaryota; kingdom Metazoa; phylum Chordata; class Actinopteri; family Toxotidae; genus Toxotes; species Toxotes lorentzi. Next base: position 10,911,263 of record JBBMJY010000006.1, read on the forward strand.
GAGCGAAAAGGAGGAACCATGCGAAAGAAGAACACAGAGCGACAGAAGAAGAGTAAACAAATGTCACTCAGCCACTAATCACTGTGATCTGAAAAGGTCAGGCTAACTAGCCAAGCTCAGAGCCCCAGCTGACAGATCCATTGTCACCAACTGGCCAAGGGGAACAAGTGGAGCACAGAGACACCCTTCTATTAACTGGAGCAGGTCATTAGACACAAATAACTGCCTTGGTGCGCCAGCGTTCTGAGATTGAAAATCCCCCTCTCTTTCTCTCTCATTTCTTCTCTCGCACTCGGAGCATTGCAATTAAGTCGAGATATTGTTTCATGTTATTAAGAATATGAGTAGATTTGCAGTCGTATTTCAGACTACTGTGCTGATGCATGTTGCCAGACATGCTGATGAATGTCACCAAAGCACAGAAGAGCAAAACAAACTCAGGAATCTTAATTGCATATACTGTATGTTAACGTTTTTTGTGAAAAGGGTATTTTTATATGAAAACTGCAATATGTTATGGTATGTCAGACTTGTCCAAGTTGGACACGTTGTTGGAATCTTTATTTTTTAAGCGAGGCCTTACCTGACTCTGTTGATTGAATTAAATGGGGTCAAATTCTTTCATGAAATAGGCAAGTACAATATGCTATCATGGTCTTGGTTACTGTAATGTCAAACTCTCAAATCCTAACCTAAGGAAATGTCAAACTCTATCAAATGTGTTTATGGTTGTTTAAAAAGAAGGTCATGGTCTGTCATGATCCAATTTACTTGCAATCAAAATTTGCTCTCTTGTAGAATAAAGAAGGTGAAGGTGTGTGTGTGTGTGTGTGTGTGTGTGTTTTTTTTTTTTTCTGTACAACGACCCGTGTACTTACAATCATTCCCCCTGATTCATTCTTGGCCTGCAGGGAGGA
>JBBMJY010000006.1:10921950-10945981 GCA_037833715.1 Toxotes lorentzi
CTTGTTATTGTCTAAATTTTTGGGGTAATAAATATTAAACTAATGAAAATGGTGTTTCTTCTCATTCATTATTAGTAGTTATATCAAAGGGAACTTTTACTTATTTCATTAAAATTCAGACCAAATAGGAAAAGCACTCATGTAAATATCAATATCCCTAACTTATTGTGAGTAATGTCATTCATATTCTCCTCAAAAGGAGCTATACCACTTTTTTTTTTTTCTTAAAGAACTATCCTGTTCAATAAGCAGAAAAAAATAAAGGGCAGCTTGGCAACTTACTGTTTTGTTCATCTTTAAAGCTGCTTTCATTCATATTTTTATTTTAATTCCGGACCAAATGACTATATGTAGTGTGAAAGGTGCTGCTCATAGTGATGAGCCCACACAGATTTATCCCCCAACTATGCAGTTTCCCTCACCTCTGCAGAGACTTTTAGCTTCTTTTTGTTCACTGTTTTGTTTTTTCTGGCCCCGCAGCTTTGTTACTAAACTGAGCTGCAGCAGGCAGCTGTTTTCATAAACCCATTGTGCCCTACCTGCTCAGCGCTAAACGGGAGACAAAGTTAGCAACTAGCTAATGAGCATAGCGGAGAATTTAGCAGCTAGAGAGCGACATATTTTCCTCAGGAGGTGGCAAAGACAAAAACAGAGCAAATGAGCAACCTGCAAACATGTTTGTCATGCCAAACGTGATAATACGTCAACATTACATTTACAACTTGTTCTGCTGTCCCCAAGTGAAAACAAAATCAAATCATGCAGCTTGAAGGACACAAGGCCTTTAAAATAAATTTGATTTATTTTATTTCTTTTTTTTTTTTTTTTTTTTTTTAATGGATCAAAAAATGTAATTGACTTTTACATGAAAAATGACAACTATGTCAGACTGAGGCACTATTTTTATATATTATACTGTTCATGTACAATCCTTTAATGTGACAGATTCATAGTTAAGAGTTTAAAAATGTTATGTTCTACTGACATGTAAAATTACCACCGCATCTAACTAAACGTGTGAAAGGTGCTAGACAGGCAGGCAAAGAAAGAGATAGCTTATACAGTATATTGTATCTATGCCTGTGCTGGAGTGGAGGTATTCTTGCTACTGTGTGTGAGAAAGAGAGAGCTGATGGCTTGACTCCTATACGCTCGCAAGCTTCCCTTTGCGGCAGGCCTGTCTCCTGATGGTCAAAGAACAAACAAAGCAGTCAGTTCCCCTCTGCTCGGTGTTGCTCAGAGGTGGAGAGGCTGACAGATAGAAGCTGACCCGCTGTTGTCAGTGCCTGTCAAAGCAACACGAGCTAGAACACATTCAGCCAGGACTGAGTCAGAGACATAGACACAGAGGGTGGTGGTTGATGCAGTTGAGAGAGATGTGCGCGGGAGAAAATGGGAAGGTGAGCACATAAAAGAGCTGGGGCGATGTGAAAGCAGAGAGGATGAAAAGTTTTCACAAAGGAACCAAAGGTACACTAAGAAAAATGGAGAGCAAACAAAAAGGTAGGAAAGGAGAGAAAGAGGGCAAAAGGTGAGTAGGAGCTGGATGAATGCCAAGTGGCATTCAACTGTGAATTATTGTTATCAAAAATTAATCAAAATATTTTATTAATGAATTAGTTGTGTACTCAGTGAAATTAGTAAATAAAAGCCAAAACACACAACACAAAACCTAACAGAGAAAAGTGAGCAAATGCCTGTGAAGCTTTATAATATTCAGCATTCTTTCCTAGAAATTACTAAAACAACTGGTTATCAGAAATGCAAATGAATAACTCTCTGCCACACTCTGCTAAATGATCAGCTATTCTTAATCTCAGCAGTATATTGCAAGGGACTTGCAGGAACAGCTGTTACCTGCCAAGACCTCAGACCCCCTCAAACTCACCTCTTTGTTCTCACCCTCTTTCACATGCCAAGAGCTCTTGAAATTGTACAATGCATAATACACAGAGCAGTGTAGTTTTTGCATTGTGCAAAATCACATTCTTATCTCTGAATCTCATGAGGTACATTCACTGAAATACGAGTGCGAGATTTAGTGTTAGTGCAGCAATTACTCCTTTGTAAAGAGCTAATACAACTGCTAAATAATGATAATAATGAAAATAAAACCATTTAGACCTCCTGCATTTACATGCTGTGAGCTCAGATTGATGCTTCCAGCTTCCACTCCACAGAAAGAGTGAAAAGTCTATTCTCTCACTCTCATGCTTTGAATAGGAATGAATAGAAATCCATTTTTGATAGAACGCAAATGACATATATGATGGGAGTCTTGAATGTAATTCTCCTATTTAATCCGACCCTTTTCTTTCTGCTACCACAGTACAAAGGCCTCCACAAAAAGCCATCAATCATCGGCTTTTGACCTACAAGCACACACCCCTGCCACTCCCATCCAACCGTTTTCAAAGGCAGATAGAAAAGCCGTTGAATCCTCAATTAGATCTTCCTTAATCCCCAATAATGAGTCAGAGAAGTATTAAATGTTAGGTGATCTGATTATAGATCAGTGCTTGGAGAAAATATGACTGGTGCTCTCTTCCTCAGTCATTAGATCAAAGCACAGATAAGCCTCTCAGTCCTTCCCTTAGTTCACTCGTCTCCCCTCCTTTTTTCCTTCCTTCGCCTCTGGCTGGGAATCTGGCCAGGGAATCTGGGCTTCCAAAGAGCAGATCCACACTTGCCCAGGTCCTCAAACACTGGCATTTTTTATTTATGGCTGGGGCTAGACAATAATCTTTACCTTGAGGGGTTTTCTCTTATCTGTATCATTTTGTCATTTGTCAACCTTCAGCATAAATCAAGATAAAAAGTATCATCATCTGTCATTTGGTGACATTACTGTTTTGATGGCAATTAAATTGCACATCTTATTGGTTGGAGAGGCTAAGTTTGTGTGCACTCGAAGTGTTTAAGCATTTTCATAAAATAAACAATCTAGCTGAGGTCTGATCAATCAACAAAGCACACACGGCAGCATTTTAATCAGTGAATCAAACGGCGGAGCTGCTTATTCCAGTGTGTGTGTTCCTGTCAACTGACAATCAGATGCATTATGACGATGGCTGTGGGCTTCAATGATTGTTCTCAAACGATCACTCATAACTCTCATAACCAGTGAGTCATATTAAAATCTTGATCTGAAAGAGGGCCTGACATGGGAACTAACGCTGTACAAGGAAAGCCCTGTTTTGGCGATGTTGTGTGTGCATGGTGTGCGTGCCAAGCTGTCTATTTTGAAGTCAGGTCAGGACAGGCTAGCACTTCAGGCCTCTCTTAGTCACTGTGAGTCAGTAAAATGTCTTGACAACAGACAGAGAGACAGGGCTAACTGACAGCCAGGCCGAAAGACGGGAAGGCAAACAAACAGAAACATGAAAGTCACATGGCAATATGGGCAGTGAGACAACAAGAGTGAGGACATTTTCTACATAGGCAGACAGCAAAGACAATGGGGATGATATCAGCACATACACAAACCACTGGAAAGCCACAGCACTGTCAAGACAAAGATGAAGATGCTTAGGGAATGTCAGAACTAATATGTCTGTGGTCTCCGCTTTCCTCCTCGCCTCACAACCAGCCTGTTCTATCAACAAACCACAAAGACGCCTCATGAATGAGCACAGAGCACCATTCGCCACAGTAGCTCGTTTCAGAAACCGGTCCACCAAATCGCCGGTCTATGTAGGCCACCATCTCTGATGTCACACACTTCTCCCTCCTGATGCAAAGCAGCGTGGGCCTTGACCATTTACACAAAATGACTGAAGAACCACAACCACCAGCTGTGCTTGTGCCTGTCGAGCGGAAAACAGGGCATTTTGGGAAGCTGAGTCACCTGACCTACAGGATGTTAGTAATGCACCAAGAAATGACAAAGTGAAGATCAGCAGTTTAGTTTAGTTCAGGTTATCTTAGTTTATACAAAGCAAACTATTATACATTAGCTTAAAGCATACACTGTGTTTTTTGGCATTTGGTTGTACACCGGCATTGAAAAAAATCCTTGTTCATAAGAAATACATACGATAATTATACAACAGATTACAAATCCTTCTGGCAACTCTTTTGCTCACTGTTACCCACATTACATAAAAAACATCCAGTGCCTACACAATCACTTTATAACCCTGTCAAATAACCATTTCTTGATTTTTCTGCTTCAGGGTACATTGGCTCCAGGCCTATTTAAAAAAAAGAGACATCAATAATTCCAAACCAGACTCAAACCAGATAGCGACCAGGTTTAGATCTAAAACTTAGTGTACAAAAACTGGCACTGGTCCATCTAGCCCTACATTTGAGTTATGTCACAGAAATAGCTCTTCAAAAAATGATTTATGCATTACTTATGCATTTAGCGGTAGATTTCCAATTAAGTGTGCATAACATTTGACTGCCACTTGTTTCTCGCTGTATGACTGCAGGGCAGACTTAACTGTAGGCTGTTGTAATTTTAATAAAAGGTTAATCAGCAGTGCATTCATAGAAATGAATAATAAAAAAAAAAAAAGCCCAAAGTGATTCAAAGTTCTTCTAAAAGTAAAGTATCATGAAGTGTTCTTCATGGTAACAAAGGCCCAGTTGAGACAGAATACTGTATCCTCTCTGCTGTTCTCATTGCACACAGCTGTGAATAATTACTGGCAAGTATAAATAACCTTCTGTTATCACTGTGGGAAAAAGCAAAGACTACACTGTGCCTTCTGTAGTATTTACAGGTTAAACAAAACATTAAATTGAATAAAAATGGCCAAACGGTGATATACTGTATTGACAATGACTAAAATATACAAATTAAATATGAATGAAATAAAGCAGATGGCCTACATCTTAAAATAAAGAATTATGTGAAATATTGCCTCACCCAGCTGTTCGCACAGACTTATTGGTTTTACCAATTGTCCAGTAGCTTGTGCTTTCTGGTCTTGATGTCCTCCTAACAAATGCTTTTATGGTGGTGTAATAATTTTTGACTGGAACCAATAATAAAGGCTTTTCCTGGAAGAAAAGTCCATTTAGACTAGGTCAGACTGAACCACTTGATCTCTGTCAAAGGAGGAGATAAAATACAACATTAAAAAAGACTTTCACACATTCCCCTGCTGATGGCCAAAAACTCCCAATAATACTGAATTTGTCATGGGTTAGTACTTGTTAGCGTGACAGTGCAAGGCTGACTGGTCACACAATGACCCTTCGAGCACTGGAACAAGCTTAATGATGTAAAAAATCATTAGTTCTCTCACCGCTGACAGGGACAGTGGACAGATTATGTGCAGTTTGAGAATTTATGTTCTGTGCGGCACAATCCAAGCATTCTTCACAGATAGATCAGCGAGAACCACAGCAAATTACTCTTCACCATAGCTGCAAGGGGAATTACAGAAGGGCTTGGAAGTGATGTGCAACTCTGATGCTGAAAGGTCAGACGAGAATGTAACACTCAAAGGAAGAGGAAAAGACGTGCATTGCACTCCAAGGACCGCATGATTTACTTTTTAAACAAAACATTTAAATAGCGCAGGGAAAGTTGCTGAAAGCTGCAGATCAGAGCAGTGTGCACATTACATGTTACAGAAATATTAATCTTATTTGGATATGATCTAAATGATGTAGAAAAGCACTTATTTCCCTTGACGAATACACAGAGCCACTCCGGCGTTACGATTTTCACAGACAACCCTTTAGGCCTTTAGAATTCAAAATCTTGGCATATTGCCCATGTGGGAGCAGTTTTATTGCAGCGCTCTGACAGGTAAATGCACAAGATGCGTAAAGGAATGTTTGTGTCTTTCAGTCGGTACGCCTCTGTCTAATCCCCCTTTCAGTCCAGGCCTGAAAGAGGGCTTTTCATGGGTTCTTCTTTGAAAAAAAGAAAAAAAGAAAAAAAAAAAACTAAATGCTTGTCAAATCTACACTCCTGAACTTGGAAGTGCAGCAGTTCTTTGCTTCTTCCCTTGCTCTTGTCCTCCTCTCTGTCTGCCTCTGTCGTTCTCTCTTTCCTTCACTCACTCGCGCTGTCATGCGCCCTATTAATGTTTTTTTTCCTCTAAGTGCTCATGTGCCTGTTGACTTAAAAGTTTCAGATGTTTTCCTGTCGCTTGTCGTGATTGATTCTTGGTTTTCTGCCTAGCTATACTTTAAACACAGAGCTTGAAACTCCACATTTCTCCTACTCGTCTCCTTCATCCCCACATTTTGTGAGAGTCTTTTACAAACATTTCTCAGACATGCCTGCGTTCTTTTTTTAGTTCTTTTTTTTTGTCAAAGCCCTCATATCTCTTTTCTTTCTATATTTTACTCCCCGATTTTGTTATGAGCTATCAAAACCTCCCCACCTGCAGTGGGAAACGAGAGACTGGTTTCAATCTACAGATAATATGTTTGGCCCCGATGAGAAACATGGTGCTTCAGCAGGCAAAAAGTTGTTATGCTCCTCTGATGGCTCCAATGCACTGGCATGAGCTGTGCTTTCTCTTTTATCATTTTGATGTGAGCCTTAACATTTGATTTTAGTTTAATGTGAAAGTTTAAATTCTGTTTGACTGCAGTGGACTGTGGTTGTTGGATTCAATCTTCTGTGCTTACAAACCCCACATAACTACCAAATTAGCAAATATAGCCATCTAAGCACTGGTGTCACAGTAGCTGATATATGATTTCCTCAAGAAAGGGTCAGATTTCAAGAAGCAGGGAATCTAATCTCATCTTGCAAACACATTAAATTAAAAGTCTGCTGTGGTGCTTAAACATTAAAAAATTGTATAGACTTCCCCCGAGCAGCTGAAATGCACCAGGACGAGTGGGACAAAGCTTCTCTACTGTCCTCCCTCACTGGAAACAGTCATTAGAAAGAGCTGGCCTGTGCTGAAAAGCTAGATGGTTATCCTCCCAGAGCGAGATGAAGGCAGAGGAGAAGGAGGGAGAGAGAGAGCTGAGAGGGAGGCCACAGGGAGGCAGATAGGGCATTGGCTTTTGCTGAAAGGGTAGATGTTATCCTGCCAACCAGGGAGGGAGGAGAAGGAGAGGTTGAGAGTAGAAAAAGAAACTGAGAATTTACAGACAGGGCGTGGGGAAAGGAAGGAAGAGAGAGAGGAGAGAGAGAGAGCGAGAGAGCTCTGTGGTTATCTGTCTCACTCCTGTGTGACTGAGTCAGAGTGAAAAACAGGCACAGGATGGCACAGATTCAGCAGCATCGCTGCACAACAGCAAAAGGCTAATGGCACAGGTGGACATGAGATACCAAACTTACAGAGCTGGCATCATCATTGTGATCGGAGACTAATGTATATTTGTCAGGCATTATTTTCATTTTCTATATTGTCCACATAATCATAATAACCATTTGTCCCCATTTTTTTTTTTTACATTTAAATAATAGTTCCAATTTTTGGGAAACTGGTCAGCAACCAGTTAGCTTGGAGTATCACAAAGACTGAAAACCGGGTGAAAGGTCTAGCCTGGCTCTGTCCGAAGGTAACAAAACCTAAAGCTCAGTGTTTACATGTAATATCTTGTTTGTTTATTCTGTACAGAAACATGTCAAAAACAAGTTGTTATGGGAGCCTCACAGGGATGACAAGCCTCCAAGAAGTGACTGCACGCGGACAAGCAATAGACCCAAAATAGCCCGGCAGGCTGATGAGCCAGGATTACTTCCCCCAGCTTCCAGTATTTATGTCAAGGTAAGTTAACTGGCTTCTGGTGGTGGATTCATGTTTAGCATATAGATAAGAGAGTGGTTTCAATCCAATGTATGCACACGTAGAACAGGAGGAGGAATATTCAACTAAATGCAGAGGTGGTAAACTATTCATAGCATTGTAAACGTGTACAACATTTTTAAAAGAGTTCTAAAAGAGAAAGTATGCAAGTGTAATGATGCTAAAACGGGTGTAATGTGCTGAATCTTACTTGTTTAGGTTAAAACTCTGGGAGCTGCATTGAGTGCAAGCCAAAGTCATCTTACCGAGTTCCTAGTCTAGTTGAACTATTTAATATTCAATGCACCTGCAAAATGTGTGAGTACTTCTGACATATAACTTTCATTGCAGTCCTTATTAAAATACATTTTTCTTGCTAAATTATTTTCCCTCATATTATTCTCAAGAAATGGGGTCCATTGTGCTGTACCTCCTCCTGCAGGATAGTTTTCCACCACCTGGTCCTCTTACTCTTCCTCCTCCTCATCCAGCTGTGAGAAGGAGTTATGAATGCTCTGAAGACCAATGGGCTCGAATATATGGACTGAAGCCAGCAATCGGCTGACATCATGTAGCCTTTCCCCGCATCACAGCCACCTACAAAGCCCACCATTGTGTGGCCCAGCCCATGCCCTCCACCCACGCTCGTCACACCACCCAGATCCTGCTGCACTGGCAGCGTTTTTAATTAACTTCAAATCTGTCAGCTACCACTGAGCTATGCCAAAGCAGACTTGTCAGATCATGCCCCATTTGATCTTTAAGGGGATTTTTTCCCAAAATTAAAAGAGAAACAGGCCAACTAACTGGCGTGTGTTAGTGTGTGTTTACATATGTTCCTGATGTATTTTGTACACTAAGTTTCTGATCTACATTCCCTGACGAGAGGAATGTGTCTGACAGTTCTGTCCACTGAAGCTTATAAATTCAAAAGGAGAAAAACTGTTGACCCATTTTTACAATTAGTCTTCTCAGACATGATTCTAATCTGTCTAAATGTTACATTTTCTTTTACTTCTTATGCCTAAAGAACATATAGTTAGTGTGTATAGTGTGTATTTATGGACAAACACTGTAAAAAGACACACAAATCAAAGGATGTCTGGAATTTTGTGGCAACAGCAGATACACAAGCGTCAGTTTCTTTCTGCTAAGACCGATATAGAAAGTGAGGACTACTGTAGGGGAAGTATAATTCTATATGTCCAGTCTTGTGATCCTAATATATTAAGTTATTTTATCACCCTGTCACTGAATAAAATGAGCTTTTCTCCAAATTACCTGTATATTCAGCTTTGCAAGTGCTAATCATAAGCAAGGCTGAGATTCAAGCTACAAGCAGAAAATGGGTGCCCAAGAAGGACTTCAACTTAACTCAGAGAGAAACACTGGCTATCTAACAGCTGGCTGGACACTGCTGTCACAAAAAAAATAGCAGGGCATAAAGAGCAGGATTTGTTCCACCTGCAGCATTAAAAAAAAGGGAAGAAATAAGAAGAGTGAGATGGGGTCTTTTGCAGAAGAGCTGCATTGCTTCAGAGAGTAGAGACACTGAAGATCAAAGCCTGCGTTGGGCTAGAAATAGGGGAAGAGAAAAAGAGGAGGGCGGAGTGGCAGCAAGAACTTGCAGCCAGGGGTCCCTATGAAGAATCTTTGCTAAGGAAAGAAAAAAGACCCAGACTGGGTCAAAGACAAGTGGTAAAAAAAGAGGGCTCAAGAAAGAGAAGGTCCTTTTACTTCAGAGGAAGGAACAAGAACTTGACGGTCTTATTAAGGCGTTTGTCTCCAGACAGCATGATGGGTTCCCTTTACAGACTACAATAATAACTACAGGGGTAGTCGCCAGTTAAGTGCAAGGGCAAATGTCTGTATCACCAAATACCGCTGCACTGCACAACCACGGCCATTACAAGTGATACAGGCTGGTTTAACTACAAGGACAGACCTGCTCATAAAAGTGGATATCTCCTCAACGTTGTTTCCACACACACACACACACACACAGTAACTACATACAGACCACAGAAACACCTAGAGGTGCAATAAAAATCCTAAACCGCGACACATTCTGTTTGCTAAACAAGGCAGAGACAATATAATTCTGACAAGAAGACAGATGCGGATCTCCACAAGGACACGCTGAGGCACATCGCAGGGCTTTGAATTGCATCCGCCCATTTCCTCTTTCCCAACCTGAAAAATTTCATTAAAAGCTCACTACTGCAGAGGGAAAAGATCATTTCTCTTTGGATGGACTTTGCTGCAGTTAAGGTGACACTTAGCCATCTGAGCCTGCTGCTGTTTCACAGGGCTACAGATGGGTTCAGATGCTGTGGATTCATGGGTACGCTGGGAGATCAGGGTTGTGCTTGTGGACAGATTGTGCCATTCCCCCGGAAGTCAATTAAAAGAGAAAGCGATCTAATCCACGTGTAAACAGTGAATGGTCAGTGAAGAGCTCCCGTTTCCTTGGTTTTTATTCTTTTGTTTATCTGTCACTTGCCACCTCAGCTACTGTGGGGAGGAAATCTTGAGGAGGACACTCTACTTCCTGACTAGCATCAGCAGAATTAGGCACCAAGATGTTTAATATTACGCATGAATGACTTGCAATTGTTGCTGCATTAACTATATACTCCCACTGTCAATATAATTGTGCAAATCCTTTTGCTAATAGTGAAATGATAGAGGGTAAATGTTATTAGAAGTTGCACTTGTTCTACAACATAGAGTGATTAAAATGCTGATTTAATGATCATGGAGAGACGGCAAAAACAAACAAGAACTGTAATGGTCCATGTTGAAAGAAAGGCATCAATATTTGAGTATAGACCAACACCACAGACAGCTGTGTTTGCTCCTTTTTTGTTCTTAGCGTCACAAATTATGCATTGCTTTTTAATTTAAACGACACAAAAAGAGGATTGCTGTATACATTTCGGCTGCAAAATGATCAAACATAACTTCTGATTAGGGGGCAATTAGTGAAACATTTAGTGATTAGGGATGCTGTATCTAAGTTCTAAGCGAACTGTAAACAAGCACAATATCTATTTGCGTTTCACTTTGGTAATAATCAGACACGGGGCAAAATTAGAAGTGGTCTGTCTACAGTAATTTGAAACTGCAAGACTTGTTTTTTTCTCACTCTCTTTTACTCTCTCCCCCTTTCTTTTGCATGAACATGATGGACATTAACAGTACCCTAAAGGGCCACGAAAATAGACAGAAATAAAATAATAATCATCTAACAATGAAAGTATGAGTATGGTCTACGAAAAAGAGTATTTATAGCAGTGTAATGGTGCATTAGGCACTGTGTTCCCAAGAGAGAAGGGGCCTGGCTACATTTTGCAAAATGGGTGATGTGGGAGGTGGGGAGTTTGAGCAGTTAAAGCGGCTTTTAACAACTGCTGCATGTCATTTAGCTACAGAGAAGCTGGTAGGCCGCCACATAGAATAACGTTCCATGCCTGGTTGAGAGTAAAGCAAACTTATTAGTGAATGTGGTTTCTTATCACAATGGAGCGATGTCCTTGGAGGGTTGTCTGAGATACAATTAGCATCCATTCAAGTTATACTGCCCATCCACTGCACTTTAGAAAAAGCACGTGGACTATAACAGTACTTTAAAGTGTCATTCCTGCCAGATATAGTCCACACATTCACACGTTTGTCAGCACGTGCAGCCCATGTGCACAGCCAGCAGGCTTATAAATTTTGCTCTGCACACAGACTCTCTCTGCAGATCCTTGTGAACATGGGCATATGACAAACTTTAATGTCTTTCATGGGCAAAGGATGCAAAAAGTACAGGGCTGGAATAATATGTTGATTTATCGATTAGTCAGTTGTTAGAAAATTATTTGAAAACAATTTCAATAATGGATTAATCCTTAAAACCATAATCTAAGTAAGATTTGGTAAACATTTGCTGATTTCATCTTCTCAAATGCTGTGTTTTATATCATAGTACACAAAATATCTCTGAGCTTTGGATTGTTATTTGGTTAAAACAAGCTATTTGAAAACCTCATTACAGGTTTTGTGAAATTCTAGTTATACATTTTATAGACAAAACTATTAATCAACTGATCAGGAAAATAAAGAACAGATCAACTGACAATATACCAAAGTCAATGTCAACATACCAAACTTTGAGGGTCTTATTGCACAACAGAGATGTTGCATATTTATTCAGTAAATCCTTGAACATGGCACTCCAGGTGAAATATCAGTATTTCTGGTATTCAAATGGGCAGCAACAAATATAACTGCACATTATGCACAGCTAAGGCTCTGCATTACATAATTACTCACCTGCCACAAGCACAAACAAAAGTAAAGGTGATGGTAACAAACCTGACACTCTCAGATTTGACTAAGTGAAAAACAAAATTGCATAGTGTCCACGTGAGTACGGTCACATGCACTCAGGTTACTACCGATGAGCTAAACTGACTGAGAAGTTGATCCTCCTGCGCGGGTCGATGCACAGCATCCTTCATCTGCTCTTCTTGTCTTCAGACGCATGCAAATGGTCAGAAACCCATTAGTGCTTATTTTAAAATGACATGAAACAGAGAGAAAAGCAAGCAAATCTTCAAGCTTGAGAAACTGTGATCAGCAAGTGTTGGGTATTTTTACTTTCCAAATACTTTTATACAATTATCCGATTTGTAAAACTGTTAGTTTTTCTTTTAATTGACTAACTGCCTCTTTGACTATCCCTCAACAAAATGCTTTAAAATTGCATATATCATATCCTGCATACCACACCACAAAAAGTATTTTATGCAACCCATATTGGCTACACAGTGTCACCACAGAACTGTCTCAGAAAGCAGCAAAAGCATACAGCCAACCACTCATTAAATTTCATCTTGGTAACATGTTTTTTGGAAACCAATTTTATGAGTCCATCAGGCCTGGAGTGGTTAAAACATATGGTATGCTCTGTGAGTATACAGAATGGAAAATTGAGAGACAACATGCAAGTATGACTGTGTAAATGTGTCTGTGTGTGTGTGTGTGTGTGTGTGCCACAGCATACTGTCCCACTCCAGAGGTCATCTCATCCTTCAGCTCTACTCCTGCCCAGCCAGCAGCAGATAAACACTATGGCGACAATGGCGAATGATTTAAGTTCCCATCACCTCAATGTCACAGCCCAGTCTGCCTTGGCCCGAGCGCCTCAGTACCCTGCGGGCACACATCCCTGCTTCAGAGTGATGCAGAGGAGCTAAGCAGTGTGCCGCTGCCAGTCACAAGTATTACTCTCCTCCTCATCCAAACAACAGACACTAACGTTAATGAGAATTTGATATCATCGGCCTGTCAAAGCATGAAAGATAATAATCAAGTCAGTCATAAGAAAGTTAGGGAAGAGATGCGTTTGGAAAAGCAATTTGTGATTGATTTTAATTTAACAAGTATGCTTCGCTGGGGCATAGTCGAATAAACATGCACACACACGAGCACACAGATACATACACACACACGCATACACACACATTGATGTATTGGTTGAATAACCTGAGTCAAAACTGTCAAAAGAGACAGCAGAATCAACTCTGTGTCCAAGGCATAAACAACAGTTACTGACGTCACCCAAAATCAACAGGGCCAGGGCCTGAGAAAGACAGCCAGCCAATTTATATAACAATGTGGGAAAAAAAAAAAACAGGGGCCTTGCGATGAGTGCGACAGCTGTGCTTAATCAAGGGAACTAAGCCAAGAGAGATGTGAAGGGACACAGAAGGACTGAATGAAGGTGAAGAAAGCCGGAGAGAGGAAGAGAGAGCTTGAGGGAAAAGAGGAAGAGAGGATATAAGTCTGGAAAGAGAGAACAAAGTCTCAACTCTAAACTCATATCTCAAGCAATGGGAGAGTGAAAAAAAGGGATCGAACATTTAAGAAGTGAGGGGCTGTTACAGTGAGAGTTCATCCCAGTAAGCGCACAACCCTCTTGACAAAACACCACAAAATGGAACATCAAAGCTCTGATGCTTCTCTTTTTGCGTCACCACCACATCGCAGAGAAGGGTACATTTGCCACAACCAAGTCAGGGAGAGTGGGTTGTTGTTGTTTCCCTTTATCAACCTACTTTCAACAAGAAGAGTGTACTTCACTTTTCTCACCTCTATCCTACGGGGAAGATTAAACTAAAATGTATATTTAAAAGTTTTCCAAAGATCATGACTTTACTACAACAAAATAAACAAAAAACAAACTTCTGTGCTAGGAAAACAATGCGACAAAACTCTATGACAAAAATCCTCCTGGGAAGACACTTACAACAGACCCTACTTTCCTTAGTTCAGTCCATCCAGTCCTCCAGGCTCTGGTCATTCATCAGCAGACATCACGTGACAGACCATAGCCATTCAACACTGACCCTCACAGTCTCCACTGTCCAACAGGATTTGGAATTCAGTTTGACTGGGTGATGCCCCGGGCCCCAGGGCTGGAACAGAGGCTGCTGGGGTTTGCTGGGGAAGTAGGGTGCAGGGTACAAGGACACACAGGGCACAGACAGTGCGACAGGGATGCTACCACTGTTGCTTCGCAGCTTGGGGAAGTGATTTAGTCACATACTGTAGATGTACGTAACCAGTTCATTAGAGGACATGTCAGCAGACAAAAATGCAGACGTGCACAAAAAGATGTGTGAGACGGAAACTGATTTTGATGCCACGCTGAGTATGATACAAGTATACTGGAAAAAAAAGCCAGCATGCAACTTAATGTGCTGTTTGGTAGGAAGACTTCAAAAACATGGAGAGCAATTAGGTTGAGTTCAAAGACAGAGAAAGCAACACACACAAAAACAAAGAATGACAGGATGAAACAGTAAGTGGGTGAACGTTACTATTGCTCTGTAAGCCCCACGAATCATCTCTGCCTCTCCCTTTATCTCAGCAGGATGGTAGCGAGAGCATGAAAGATTTAAAGAGAAGGCTTTTAGTTTAAACCAGAACCTGGGCCAAAGACGCACACTCAAACACAAAAGAGAGGAAGGAGATATCAGGCTATCTCTGACAAAGCTTACTGTTATAATCGCCAGTAAAGTCACTGGATAAAAACTGCATAAGATCTAAACTCGCAGCGAGTTGCACATGCTAGCGAGCACCTAGCATCCCTCAGGCCGAGAACTCCTAATATGACAGTGTTGAGTCATGGATTCCAGCTAAAATGCATTACTGCGAGATGCTGCTCTTACTCTTCCACATTCTGTTCTGTGTTGAGTGAGCTGAGTGTTTCTGTGGGAAACAGTCGCCCAGCAGGTTACTGAGTTTAAGTCTCAGACAGGTTGAGGCAGAGAATGCTGCATGATGAAGTCTTTTTCCCAGGTACTTTCAAGCTGACCTTGAATGAGGCACTTAGCATCCAACTATTTAAATTAAACTGCTTATAATTATGGCTCTCACTGATTGGCATACTGCACAGCAGCTCCAAGTATATGTACCCAAGTATGTACAATATGTACTACTCATAATCCTGAACAAGACAGCAGGGTGTTGCTGTAAATAACATGTACTTAGTCACCTTGTCTGGTGGAATAACACAAATGAAAACATCCTGTAAAACACATCTTATGTGCGTTCCTATCAAAATATATAAACAGAAACAGTCATGCATTGGAGTAGCGCAGCAAGACACTCACAGATGAACCACGTTTTTACATAGTATATGTTTAAATACGCACACTCCCACCTACACATAAACACATTATACGCATTAGAAACACACAAGGCAGCCAGCCATGCGCTAAGCTTGGGTTGACAGAGTTCATTTGGAAGATGTAAAATATTTATGAGAGAAGACTCTGCAGGGGAGGAAGAAGAGATGAAAATAGCGAGGGTGCAACGGAGGGATAGCAAATAATGAGACGAATGAAATGATGACGAGTGGGCCCAACTGAAATGCCCTCCGTTACGGCTGAGTGGAGGAAATGCAAGCTAAATATGTCATTGTCATTTCAAGTTCATTAGCTCACTGCTTGCCATCCCCTCCTGGGAGGAACGAACGGAGGGGAATAAAGGTACACAGTATTTGTACAGTAGTAAACACCCTGAGCTCTTGTACAATGGAACAAAAACTCACATTAATCATTGCCTGGTGAGTTTTAAGCTTATCCTTTTGATATTCCTTTTCTTACACAATAAAAAGTTAGTCATTACACTGTAAATTCTCTATAATTTTTCATTTTCCTAAACAAGGCAACAAACAGCACAGAAATACGAAAAAAAAAAATTGTCCAAGTATATTTGCTACTATTCTAATTGGCTTAATATTAATTGGCTCAAATGCCAGGTGTATTCAGAGAACATGATGCTGCATACTGTTAAGATGTTCAGCAGTGATCTCTATAAATGATTCCCAGAAACTTACTCTTTAAAAGGCACACAAAAAAAACTGACTATATAGAGACTTATACATTGAGGGGAGACTGATTGAGTGAAGGAAACAGACAGGGACATAGGGTAGGGAAAGTAGGAAAAGTAGAAAAAGAACAAAAATAAGGATTTAGGTAATAAAAAGCTAATCCTGTACCAAAACAGGATGACAATTGACAGTAATTACATATTCCCCCCCTGTAATTATGAGCTTTTTTTATGCGCCCCTCTTCTCATAAGGCCTTAGTAATCCTCTGGTCATTCCCGCTCCTCCATCTTCAGACAGTCACTCTACCTCCACATCTAAATAGCTGCGCATGGTCAAGCCAAATAAGCAAACCACCATGAACTACAGGGGCTTTCCTTGGCCACAAATAACGCTTGAGGAATGATGTCACATAAAACCAGATCTGACTATCTAATTACAGAAAAATGTGCTTAGAAAGCACAAAATCCAACAGGAGATGAGAGCTGGAGTGGACTCAGAGAGAACGGAAGAAAGCTGCTCCACCGCAAGCTGGGAGTGGGAGATGTAAAGAGGCTGCAGTGCACGGCTACAACAACTCATTCGGGTATTCTGGTTGCTAGAAGAACTAATGTTATGGGGGAGCAAGGATCTCTGTTGAAGCCAATTATACAGTGGAGATCTCGAAAATGTACCGGATGGAAAGGGAGACATGCACTAGGATCACAGAGCACTAAAGACTGGAAAAACTGTGCTTGCAGGGCTCTGAGAAGCCAATAAAACAACATACAGATTTCACTGTAATTATGTTCAAACTCAGAGCAAAGGAAGTTGGGAGACGGTTAAAGCGAGTGTGAGAAAATGGATTCCCACAGGAAGATTTTAAGAGAACAGTGAAAAGGTACAAGATTTTGCAGTATCCACAACTCACATAAACTATACCAGCACTAACTTTTAAGGGGAACATTTTAAGAATTGATTTATCTTATTCCCACATCTCTCTCCCAAAGCCCAGAGGACGGAGCGGTCCTGGGGTTCATTTAAAGCTCCACTGACGAAGGCGATTTCCTTGGATTTTTGAATTACACTCTTGAAACATATGGCTTTAATGTTCAGACTGTAAAACGCACGGTAAAATTAGATCACAAAAATATGGACTCATAAAAATCACAGACGAGTACCAGAAACAAACTAACAATGTTTTTGGAGAGCATCTGTGAGCATGCAGTAAATTTCACATGAAAAATAAATGAGTTCACAACTTCCTCCCTCCACAGGAGCAAATAGAGAAAGAATGAGAGAGATAAAGCCTCAAAGGCACAAACGACTTAGGGAGAGCAAAAGAGTGAAGAAAATAATTACGATAATGGAAACTAGTGAGAAACAGTTTATCTCGATGAGAGAAAATCTTCAGGAAATTATGAACGCCAAGTAACAATAAAGCAAAATAAGGCCATTGTGTGGAGCCACTTGCCTACAGCAGCTAAAAAACTAAATCTTCCTAAATGACCAATTTAAAAAGCCAAAGAAAGAAACTGTCAGAGACAGAGAGATTTGACAAAGCTGAAGAGAAAGTGGCAACTGTTCTGCATACAAAGTATGAGAACATGCTTCTAGTTTGGAAGAGATTATGGAGAATAATGTTTACACCTCAGGGGAGAGGAGGGGGAACTGGTGACAAAGGAGATATTCACAACTCTTGAAACACCTAGGATATCTGCTTCACACACATGCAGAAATACATATACAAACAGATGACTTGCAGTCCAGCCACTTCTGCCCCGTTTTATTCTGAGAGGATGTGAGCTATGGCATTTTTAATAATAACCTATGTGTGGAAGAAAGGGCCACTGCTGAACAGAGCCGAACAAAAATGACTGCTTATCAAAGGGAAGTCTGCAGTTGAGGGATATGTGTACTGTTGTGTCTGTGATTCCTATCTTTATTAAATCTGCATTGTATGAGCAGCAGTGAGGTGCTGGACACAGGCAGTCAACAGCTGGATGACACCTTACTGATTTTTATCATTCATTCCTATGTTTTCATATGCAAGCCCAATCTCTCATCTCTTCAATTCCTATTTCCTCTTTTTTTTTATTTATTTGAGAGATGGGAGCCTGAGGGTTGTCTCCATCAGAGAAGATCAGTCTATTTTGGCAATTATACTATATCAAGAACTGGATCTGATCTGCAGGAAGTGCTTAAAAGAGTGGCTGGGCTTCACAAAAGACAGAAGTGTAAAATATGTTCGCTCCACACAAACAGTTTTGTCTGGTGGAAGACATGACTAAGCATTTCCAAGCCATAATGCTCCCAGAACCAGATGAGCCTTGCAGTGTACAGGGAAAACAAATGAAGTCTATTAGCTGATTAGACGATTAACACAAAATTAATCAACACCTATCATCAACATCATTTGTCAAGCAAAAATGCCAAATATTTGCTGGCTGTCTCAAATAAGTAAATGGTTTCTTCTACTTTTAAAACTGTAAATCAAAAATATTTGGGTTTTAGCTTCTTAGTTGGACAAAACACATAACTTGCAGACATCAGGTTAGGCTGCTGGAGATTGCAATGGGCATTTTTTTTTCATGTTTTTCAATAGTTTTATCTTTGTTTTTGACATTTTATAGACTGAACAATTAAACAGGGCGGCAACTAACCATTGTTTATATTATCGATTAATCTGCCAAGTGTTTTCACAATTAATCAGCTGATCCATGAAATGTCAGAAAATAGAGAAAAATGACTATTACAAGTTTCTAAAGTCCAAGAGTCCTTGTTGTGTTGATCTTCTAACCAATTAATCAAAAACTGTCTCAGCATTAAATGAAAATACAGTCAACAGATTCTAAATCTGCAGAAAACTCCTAAATTTAGCCATACCCAAATAATCATAACAAGAGTTCAACAAGAACAACGGATCAATAAACAGAATCAGAATCAGAACTGAGGAAACCCAACCCCATATGTGTCCATTTGTCCGCCACCTGCCTCCTGAATTTGTCGCCATAGTGCCATAGCCACAGGATTTCCCCTCTGGGATGTGTCCTAGCCAAAGAATGAAAGTCTCCCAACAAACACTTCAGCCCACAGCTGCAGACAGTGCATGTGTGTGTGTTGGTGTAGGGCGTGTCACCCTGTAAAATACATACTGCGTGCCCTCACTTAATATGGTAGTGGGCGTCCCGGTTTGGGTCTGTACCATCTGTCAGGCAGTGGGAGGGCAAGAGGAGAGGTAGCTGGAGCAGAAGTGAAGACATGCTGAGAGCTAAAGCCAGGTCCTTGTCACTTCAAATATTCACCTTGTCTACAGAATGCACTGCTGGAGGGGATATGAACCGCAACAGTTTGGCGTGGCACACACACACACACACACATACATTTACATAACTGACGAAAGGGCACAACAAAAAAGCCAGCAATCATACACGAACACACACTTTGCACACAAAGACAGCAAATGGAAAGGAAGCGGTTTAATAGCATTCTCATTATGGCTTTAGAAGTCATGCAGAGTGCACACATCTGTGGCACACACACAAATGGATAGCCTCTCATTTGCTCATGGACACACATCTACACCCAGCCCCCACCCCCACCGCAAACACCACACACACACAACCAGAGACAGTGAGGAAGCTTGCTTTGACAAGGGAATAATTCTCCTTTTGACACAGCCAATTCCTCTGAAGACAAAAGAGGAGTCATACACTGACACACAGCAGCCCTCAGAGGGAAACAACACACATGCTCCCCAGGCCACATACACACACTTTTAACACACACACATGCGCGCCTGTTGCGGTGACACTGCAACCCCCTGTGGCAACAAAAAAAGACTGGCCTATGCTGTCATCTGTGCGTCTGTGTGTGCTTGCCAAAGGAGGGCTGTACGTGTGAACTCCCATTCTCACATTAGACAAGTGACGGGGAACAAAAGACAAGAAGAGCGCAAGAGGAGAGAAGCAAGAGGGGTGCCGGCAGCTCAAGTGCATGCTGGTCAGAGAAGAGGCAGCTGATACTTGTCAAGGTAATGCATCATATTCCAAAAAGCAATCACCAGTCACTCTCTGACCTCAATTTCCACCCTTATAGACACCGAGGTAAATTGCTGTCATTTTGTAAAATTAGTCATAGTAAATAGAAAGGAAAATGTGACTTGTTTGCCAGCCCTTACGTCTGTCTGTCCATCCAAAAATAAGCCAATGTCAGTATTTGACTATTTTCTTCACTCGTATTTTTACACAGGAAATAGGAACTAGCACTAGCAGTTGAAAACTGTCCAAAAATGTTTCTGTTTAAAATGACTACTATACGGTCTGCACTTTATACAAAAAACAGGTTAGTGTGCAATATGTGAAAAGGTTCCTCTGTCCTTACTCACACATTACGACTCAACATGTTTGGACAGACCGTCCTTCATATTTCCAGGTTTCTAACAGGCCCTAGAATGAAAACAATTACATAAGAAAATGCAGCAGAGAACAGGTTTTTAAAAGGACCATTTAAAACTCCATTTTCCTCTTTTTCTTTTTTCTTTGTGTAGTTTTTCCGACATTTAGCCTGTCAGAGGGCAGAACAGGGTCTAGTAAATCCGAGCAGACCAGGGCAGCAAAAGTCAGCAGTCCATCAGCCCTCTCTCTCTCTCTCTCTCTTTCTCTCTCTCTCTATGGTGAACATCAAACACACTGTGGTCTGTTTCATGCTCCCTGCAGCCCATTATGGCTTAATGCTTCAAGAGGCTTCTTACTGACTTCAGCATTTTAACAACTCCAGCATATTCAGTTGGTAGGCAAACATGCATACACAAAGACACATGCACGGTAACAAACACATACACGCGGCTACACATGCAGGCGCAGACAGGAGCCCAGATGCAGGGATTCGCACACTTTAAATTGCAGCAGAGTTATGGGCCTGCACACTGTGATACAGACACAACTGTTGCTTTTGCTTTAATCTGTCTGAAGAGGAAGACCAACAGATGCATGGGCCTTTATGCTGATATTAACCTTCAAATAAGCCCTGGCGCTCTTATCTCCAAGTCAGTTAATGAGTTCCATTCACAAGGCGGCAATATGTAATTCAGTGCGATCAATTAGTTATCCACCATATGGAGAATAAGAACAGCAAATTGGCGGGGATATTAATGGGATGGAGATAAGGCTACTGTCCAGACCAGCCACAATGACAACACTGCAGGCTTATCTCAACACACAATATTTACTATTTGTATTTAAGTTTGGTCTGTCCCTTTTATCTCTCTAGAGCCCATTTCTGGCATAGAATACATAACATTGCTGGATTCATGTGTTGAACCACAGCCTTTTTTCATTCAGATACAGGTGTTCAATTCAGAAATGCTGTTATAGCTTTTGCTGGTTATTAATTAATTCATCCATGCAGCTCAAAGGGTTGTTTTTTTTTATTATTGTTGTTTTCCTTATTTTTCCTTGCACTGTGAGGTGAAGAATGTCCTCCACGACTTAAAGCGTCTGGTGGAACTGAGCGAATTTAATTTTCTTTAATAAGAGATGATAATTAAGTGACTAAATTATTACACTGCTCTTAATAAGGCAGATAAGACAGCATTTGTTTGTTTTCTTTGTGCCTACTTAACCTTGAGCTGCTGTAGGCTTTACATTATACACACACACACACACACACACACTATGACAAACTATATGTCCATCATCATCTTAACCCAAAGGAACCCACGGTGACACCAACACTTTGAATGCCCCAGTCTCTTCCTTAAGTTTTATGTCTGACCTTAACTCATTAAGTCCCTAAGCATATACTAAACATCCTGGTGTGATGACCATGTGACAGTCATGTGACTCTGACAGGAAGTGGCCTCTTCTAAATGCTGGTATGGCCTGTGTGCAAATTTCAAGGAAGCAGCTAATTAAAAAAAATAAAAAATGTTTTTTGATACTACAGGTAATTTCAAATACATGTAACAGTTCCAATGCTTTGATAACATGTCCTATATTACATTCAACCTGGTCTGACCATATTTGTTGAAGAAAGTAATATCAAACTAGTTAAGGAAATATCGCTATAACATATATATAACAACACAGATCTTTGGTATTAAAAAGTGTTATTCTGAAAAAAAACATCAGAAATGTGTTCTGTGCGGTCCACTTGGTCTGTGGTATATCCCACATCATTTTCCTATAAGGAAAAATGGGTCTGGGTTTTTAAACTGGGACAAAAATAAAGTCTCCATGCAGATAACAAAACAATGGGATGATAGTGTCAAAATAATTAATGACACTGAACATAGTTTTCTATATTCCTAAATGACATGAGGGTACATTGCTGGGAGGGGCAAGAATGAGATACCATCACAGGTCAAGAAGCTTCAAAGAGGACCTGGAGGGTGCTGAGCTAACAGCAACTGGTGGTGGATATATAGATACTGTACAAATATATCCAGAGAGATTAAGAGCTTAAATACATGCAACATTGTATGTGGTCTGCATTTTAATGTAGACCATGAACACTCAAGTATATGGGCCATTCCGTCTGCAGACCATGCAAACTCATGATAGCTGCATGCCTGCTGTTTTCTATTCTAGGATTAAATAAAAGTCAAAATATCCCTTTAAACTACTCAGTACAATGCTTAATATGACCCCCTTTGTATTTTTGACATATTGGTGTTGATTTTGCAGCCTCTGTCTGCCTAGCCAGCTATGTTTCCTGCTGGCAGTGGACTCCCATGTCCATTTAACCTCTCGCTGGAAAGTGATGAAGGGGGCAGCAAACACACTAGCAGCCATTGTCTTATCATTACCCTCAGTCAAAGAGGTGAGAGCTAGAGAGAGAGAGATTTCCAACTCAAAGTGTGAAAAACCCGTGATCTGTTTTAGCTCCAGTGCTGCTATACACATTTCAAGACTTATATCTAAATTCCCAGTCAAGTGACTGAGTTCAAAACGTTCCCATACTTTTCGCTGTGGGCTACCATACTGATCAGCCCATTTTTCCAGCCACAAGTCAGTCTTTAGTCAACAACAGTTCCTAGCAGGCCGGGTGAGCAGCAAACCCACTGTATCATTAGCCAAACACTGGTTAGAGATGACACTTCAGAGCACTGAGCGACTCACAGTCAGCCTGTAGCAACCAGCAATCAGCAACAACACAAGTACAGCATGGGAAGGCCAATGCCATACCAAAATGTTACCAGCGTTCCTGCAGATGTCTCATGCAGCTTGTCTCCTTGTATAGGCTTATATGACATTCAGCATCTAACACTCATTGGCTGCCAGCTGCTTTCAAAGAGCGTCTGGCGCCTCTCTCTTTAAGAGCCGATGAGAGAGAGAAACAGAGAGATGAAGAATGTCATCCCCTGAAAGACAAAAAGATAAGTCATCAAGACTGTAATGATGGGGTGGAACAGGGAGGGGGCAGCGCAGGGAGGAGACAGATGAGCCTCATAAAAATCAATCATCCATTTTTTGGTAAACACCAACAAAAAAGCTCTTTCCAAATTTGAATACACTCAACAGAGTTAAACTAGAATCATCACACTCATTTTAAGAACATCAATCAGTTCACTTGATTATTTGTGAACCAGTGCATTTCATTTGTGCTCAGCTGATACTGTTCCCATGGTCCAGTAAACACTGCTTCAACGCAATGATAACAAACAGCTCACCCTTAACTCAATAGCTTTCTTCTGCATGGCTTTTTTCCCCTGGGCAAATTACTTAAGAACAGGGGACTATCCAAGTTGCTATATGAGGCGTATCGATGTGAAAGCAATATCTAGGAATCTTCTTTCACCGCTGACTGAGCATAATCAAACAGACTTTGAAACAGAAAGGGGGTGTTCTGCTGGTTGGAGATTCCTTACTCTTTTTTGCCGATATATATATATATATATATATATATATATATATATGTGTGTGTGTGTGTGTGTGTGTGTGTGTGTGTG
>JBBMJY010000006.1:10946081-10995153 GCA_037833715.1 Toxotes lorentzi
TGTGTGTGTGTGTGTGTGTGTGTGTGTGTGTGTGTGTGTGTGTGTATATATATAGATAGATAGATATTGATAGATAGATAGATCTTCAAACACCCAAATCTTGGAATTTAATAGGGGAAAAAAATGAAATGGCATTTACCTTTTTTTCTGGGAATATTACTTGCAGACCTTGTTCAGACTTCATTTGCATATGCTTCCATATTTGATTATACAAATTTTGTGCATCTAAAAATGAAGTTTCATATTCGGCTCAGAAGAGTTAGTTACTTTGTGTGCCAAGGATTTTTTTTTCCCCTCATATTTTGTGCAGTGGTATTTGAAAGTGCAGCAACTGCACATCATTTTCAGACTTGGGATGAAGCCGTCTCTCATCGTTCCTCCCAGACTGAACCTGGGTGATGTACTCAGCATGTGACCTTGACTCAGGCCTAGCCAATACATTAGGTTGATCAAGCCCTGGTGTCACAGCAGGAAATATCCCTCCGCAAATGTCAGGGATCGTCCACAACATTCAGGTGGCTCATAATTTGGAGGCATAAATTAAGGCTTTCATATTTTACTAAGGTGTTTAATATGCCAGACCGGAGCCTACGAGCAGTTATTTATGCTCGAGAGCCAAGAGACAGGGACGCCGGAGAAATATTGTCAATGTACAAAGCCAAATCTCCCCCTCTCTTTATGTCTCTCTCGATCTCTACCTCTTTCTCATCCTTCTTTTCTGTCACTTCTTTATTCATACCTTCCTGCCCCTCAGTCTCACTCCCTTATTTTCTCTCTTACTGAGGATACACTGACCCCCAACTTAAAATAAGTTCCACATCATTGATTGAAACAAGAGGAATACAGTAGGTGGTGTCATGACAAGACAGATGTGCTCTTTAAAGCATTATGGATTACAGACATTTGGAAGGAAAGGGGATTTCTAAGGGCCCAGGGCTGGCGTTAATTCTGTCAAATAATTTATTTAGTATGGTCAATCATTTAAATTAGAAGTGTCCGGTTACTACTTGGCCCCCACTACCTTATGATGTATGGTGTGATGACATGAGCTAACAGTTTCATCACATTACTGCCCCACCCTCAAATCTTATAATCTCTTCCATCCTATCAGTGTAATCACTAGGAAAGATCTATTGTATATCTTAGCACTGGATATCGTGTTCCTCATAGACTCTCAGTGTGAATGTTCCATTTATGCTGCTCAAGAATTAGAAAACTGAGAGCAATCAACAACAAAACACCAAAAATCTGCAGGGTTAACATTAAAGCCCCATCATATACATTCTATTTCTGTCAAGACACAATGATCTTTCTGTAACTGTGCTGTGCAGTCAGAGAGCCCATATGCTATCAAAAAATAGAGCAGTTTCTACTTTAGGACCATCCTGAGTGTGTGACCTTTAGGTGAATACTGCAGAAAGTCACCCTTGTACGTCTCAGTACCATTCAGCCTGTACTAATGGACAAACACTGCTGTCTTCACAGGGAAGAAGAGTTTATCTACTGTCACGGCAGTGTAGCACTCTGTGAAAAATGAATTGCATGATACAGAGAAGGTGACTGACGCAGAGTCTGGAGGGGCTTTTTGAAGAAAAAGTATGTTGTCAGATTGGGAATGACTGCAGCAGTGTTACACTAGGAATCACTGTAGCAAAATTCAGATGGACATTGAGCACACACACGCTCATTTCTTGTTGGTAAAAAAAGTCTGTAGATTACTTCAAATATTAGTGCTGTACTTTCTGCTCTCTATGTTTGGGGAAATAGATCTTTACATTCACAGTTCTAAAAATGAGTGAAAGTTCAAAACTGAGTCACATGAATCTGTACATGGGAAAATGGTTGTCTGAGACATGTACGGTCACCGTCTCCTGTCTTGTCCATGCATGTACGATACTGTAACTGTAGAACCTGAAATTGCAGTAAAGTGTGTGTGTGTATCTGTGTGTCTGTGTGTTCATGTCTGTGAAAGTGTAGCACCGAATTCCAGGGGAGGCACACGTGTAATCATCTGAACTGTAGATGGGCTTGTGACTGTCTGACATCAGACCATGAATGACACAGGAGCAACATCATATTTGTGTGGTTACAAGCACAAGTGACTGGAGGGCAGTTTTTAAGGCAGAAGTCCCTGTGCAAAGACAAAAGAGCTTAAGGAAGAGGAATGACTTGGGAGTGTCCTGAGAGAAAGCAGCGTAATTGAAAGAGATAGAGAAACTGAGTATGGAGAACAGAAAATGAGGCGCTGATCCCACTTCTGTGTTTCCAAAAATGTCAAGACTGAGAACATTTTTAGGGACTTTCTCAAATCTCATTTTGATCAGGGATAAAACAGCCAGATTGTCTGTGACATGTCTGCACTGTCCTAATATCTTTTCAAAGTAGTGTTTCATCTTGAGAGATAGCCAAGAGCTAGAGCTCCTGTGCTCTACCATTAGAGATGAAATGAGTGTGACTACAGGTTGAAGAAGCTATAAAGTCAGAGGCCTTATCTGCTCTCAGTCACAACAAAAACTACAAAAATAAACGTTTTAAGCTTGTGGTTAACAAGGTATGGTTTTTAAGTTACAAAATCCCACAGACCACTCTGAGCAAACCTATATGCAAACCTATAAACATTCATTTCTATAGGATATATCAGGTCTGCACACAAACACTTAGACAATAACTGGTACTAGTGCAGGTGCGACTTTGGCCCCAAAATAGACCAGCATTCCTTGGGGGACTTACAGAGGGATTACGGTCCTCACTGGCAATGACTTTAAAGCAACTGTGAGGTTCTTTACTGTGTATTTAACATGTTACTGCACGATTTAAAGAACTGAAAAATAACAGATATACTGCGTTAGGACAGACCGATCGCCCTGAAAGTAATTTTGGGCTCGGGGGTAAAGATCAGATTTAGACCAACGAAAGGTGCGCACAACATGAACAGACTTTGGACAGGCTGTATTTCAGAGGAGCTTACCTGATATTTCAGACTGAGGGACACCATCAAGAGAGTATCCTTTCGCGCTATAAAACTGCCTGATATCCGAACAACTCCGGGCTTTGCTGGTCCCTTTGTCCCCATAGGCTGGTGCCGTCAGAGAGCACAGTGCCAGAGCCGCTATGATGAAGGAATCCATCCCAGCCGACCGCTGTATGTGGACTTAGTCAAGTGCAAATCCGACAAAGAGGCGAAGCGACTGTTGTGAGTCCTACACGGAGCAGGAGACTCCCAGTTAGTAGCCGCGTGTCAAGCGGGGTTACAGAGTGCTGCTGTGCGTAAAATATCCTCCACCTTCCTCTCTGCCTCCTGCCCTTTTAGTGCGTGTGCTGAGTCTGTGGCTGCTCTCTGCGCACTGCTGCACGGCACAGGAGCTACCCTTCACAGCGCGGAGGTCCCGTCTCTTCCCAGTCCTAAAGCAGAGGGCCGATGTGGACAGGACAGGACCTTTATTATTATTATTATTATTATTATTATTATTATTATTATTTTGTTTCCTCCCCCCTCAAAATTAACTGTATCTTCTCACGCCGTGCTCGGAATTAAGCGCAGATTTCCTGTCTCATAAATCCACTGTCGGGGGATTTTTAGTTCACCTAAAGAGGGAGAGAGGCAAGAGATGAAAGATTTAGGTTACGCATTTGCAGCTGAAATAATTTAAGTCGTGTCAGAAAATAGCAATGTGTTGTGCTGACGCTGTGCAGCCTGGTTCTGTCGCCGCACGCCTACCGGCTATAACGGCCCACAGGGATCTGAGTAAAGAGGTGCGCACAGGCAGCTACCGCAGCTCGTTTCCAGCTCAGGGTTTTCTGAACGATGCTATGCCAACGCTGCCACTCTGTGGAACAGGGAGGCGGGGGGAGAGAGGGAGGGAGGGGGAGGGAGAGAGAGAGAGAGAGAGAGAGAGAGACGAGGTTGTTCCTCCCTCCTGTTATTTCCGTTCCATTCAGTCTCATTTGAATATTTCGGTTTTGTGGACAGGTTTTTATAAAGACATAATGAGTTTACTTTCGGAAACATCTGTCATTTCCATTTCGTGGCGGTCTCAGGGTGTGTTTTCTGTATCATAAGGTCGTCTGGTTCTCACTGAAGGAATGCGCACTACGCGCCCTGACAGCTTGATCTCCACCGGCCAGGTGTCACAGGTGGAACTATGGGCTCGCCACCCACCCATCCACTCACCAGTGCAGGTCAAAGCTAAGTATCCTTCCTCTCCTGGGCGAATCAGTACACATGCGCCATATCAATCCTCGAGGTGCAATTAAAGGGCCCAACAAGTCACTACCTGCCCTTCGCCTCTCCCCGGCTTACCCGTCACCTGCTGAATGCCTTCATTATCTGAGTTTCTGTACGTGTATGTGTTAGTGAACAACGCAAGCGTGAAATGTTCCTGAATAATTTCAGGCTTGACAGGACATAGAAAATAAGTGATGAGAAACGTGAACTCTGCCCACCTTCAGTCTGAATTAACTTAGTACTTGTGTTGTCTTACACACTCGACCCTAACCAAAGTAAGCACACTATGCTACACTTCAGTGTTTCCTATATGAAAGCTGTTTCCTCTGTTTCTCTAAAGGAAATGCTTTGTTTATAATGTAGGCTATATTTTGTACATACTTGGAATGTTTCTGTTTATTCATTGCTTCTATTAGGACCTGGGTTCCCAGGTCCAGATCCAGCAGGCCAGTGACTTGTTATAGTCCCCTGGCAGCAATAATGTCCATAACTAATGTTTTTGTTGTTGTTGTTGTTGTTTGTTTTTGTGTGTGAGAGGAAAAAGTTCACTCGGCTCAGGCTGGTGTGAAGCCAGGGTGCTCTTTGTACGAAGCAACAGCTGAGTTTAAAGGTCTTATGCTGCAAGGGGGCGAGCTGATTGCAGGGTTACGCATCCTCACATTATATACCATTCACATAAACACGCACAGTCAAACATTCAGGTAAGAAACAGGAAATTACCACAATGCTGAGAGTGTTATCAGAAACACTCAGCTCATGTTAAATGACTCTGTTCTGTAGACCTGATATCTTGGTTGTGTTGCAGCAACCAAAAGCCATACAGTTCTCTCTCACACAATAATGTCTCTTTAGTCAACTTGAGTGTATGAAATTGAATCAGACGGTGTTTGATGGTGTCTCTCCAGTGGGAGATGCTTTTTAAGGACTGTTTGCCAGAGAAGATGCCACCGCACATTATTGCAGTGACACATGGAAAAGCTCCAGTGCAGCCTGGAATAACCAGCTGTCACACTACGGATACACAAACAAAAGCGAGACGAAAAAGAGAGAAACAAGAGACGACAGAGAGAAGGAGAGAGCCACACAGCAAGTACAGTCATTTCCTGCCTCCAAATCATTCTATTTATGAAGGCAGACACTGTTTGTGAATACATTAAGAAACGTTACTCTATAATTAGTCTGTTCCTCATGACTGGATGAGTCCAAACAAAGAGGACAGCATCTCCCATATCGCCAACTGACAAATAACTACACTCGCCTTCCATTATTGCAGCTCTGAAATGAGTAGGCATGAATTACACCTTCGTTCTGCAATGTCAAGTGTCGTTCTTATTTGCAGGATGTGTGCTTGGTGAAATCTGGCACTACAGCACAGCAGTTACTCTGCTAAAATTCTGAACTGTGTATCTGTGCCGCACATCAGACAGAAACCACTTTCTAATTATGTGTAATACCGTCGCTTCACCATTCTTGTTGCCGAAGGGGAATACCGGGCAGAGTTAAGCACATGTGGCCAGAGGTTAATAAGCCTGGTGGCCTCAAAGTGTGTGTGATAATATGTCTGCCTGCATTATATATGGGTTTGTGCATGTATGACCTTTATGTGTATGTGTGTCTGTGCACATTTCTTGTTTGTGCGTGAGAGGCAGTTGGTGTGAGTGTGTAATGTGAGTTTATGTGTCTGACTGTGTCCCATATGTGGCCATAGGTCGGCGGTGATGTTGGAGAAACTGATTGGCCCTGCGCTGTCTGGTATGAAGATCATGTAATTAACGCTCAGTAAAGCCACAGACCAGCCATGTTTTCTTCAGGCTGCTTCCCATTGAAGTTTTATTGTTCCTGACCATGAAAGGCCTTCTAATGAGGAGCAGGATGCCGGGGGAAGTTCAGGAGACCGGGGAGTGCAAAAGACGGGAGGCAGAATGGTAGCAAGGAGAGCGGAGAGAACAGGGTGAGAGGGAGTGCAACTAAGCAACTGTCAGTTTAGTGTACATGTGCGGTAATTATGTGGTGAGTGTTTTCAGGGCGTGATAAGGTTTTCTCGTGAAAATTACATTGCATCAATACAGAAATACTACAGATGTTAGACCATCACACTTGATTCAGAAGTAGATACATGGAAAAAATGTTATTAAAACACAGGTTTTTCCATCTAAATGCTTAATGGACTTGACAAATCATCTCTGTATGTACCCCATCAGTTTAAGTCAGCTCTGTAGGGAAGACCACAGCAGTAGCTACTCCAATCTGTATCCACATTAAATTTGGTGACACTATCCTCAAGGTCCCAGGTGACTGCTCTTAGTTGTCACTGCTTTTCCTGCTCTGGTTTGGAAACTTGTTGAATAAAAAATAATCCACAACTAGATTTGGACTTGGATTTGAATGTAGTTGCACTTTTGGTTTCAAATCTGTTTTAAATGTTGCTTGGAAGGGATGGCAAAAGCAGATGCCAACACAGAGAGGTGATGGCAAAATCTTATATGATGTAATCCTGCCATTTACTGTAGGCGTCACTTGTGCAAGTATCCCACCCATATGGAAATTTGACATTAGAGCATTCTGCCTGCGCTCACAAAGCACCTCTATGTTTACAACATGTAATTTCTACAGTTATAGACACAGATATATAGAGAGGCAATCTCTTTTTTCTTTTTAAGGTCACCTTATGTAACCATATGATAATGGTGCAGAGGAAGATTTTGTACTGTAGCACTGAAATGCTAAAATTCAGAGTTCTCTCACCCATCACACCCACGAGTACAGTTCTATGAAGACATTAATGACAATGAGAGGAAGATACAGCCAGATCAGATAGAGGACACACACACACACACACACACACACACACACACACACACTCACACACACACACTTGAGTTTCACTCTCACAAATAAGTGATGCACGGAGGGAGCAGCAGGTTTGGCCAGTGTGCAGGGACCACTGCCAGGCCTCAGCAGGGTTTCTATGTAAATATCAGTCTGCTGTTTCAACAGATGTAATCAGCCTTTAGAGGAAGATCATTGTGTCCTCTCCCTAAAACCAGTCTCATCCTGGGCTCTTACAGATAGCATCAATTCGGCCTCTTCCCTGGGTTTTTATGTGAACCATTAGCCTGTGATCAGCACATTCGCCGGAGTGTTCAAGTGTGTACACATTACTCATCAGATCTATCTCTTCCCTTTCTCGTTAACTGTCTGTGAACCTCAGTCCATCTCATACCTCTGTCCATCTCTGCCTCTTCTATGTCTCATGAGTATATATGATCATGCCTTCATCCTTGCCTGTTAAAAATGCATTCGTGCATAATACCTCAGCTTGTTTTGACGCCTGCTTTCTCTTCATGCTGTTCCCTTTGCCGTTTTGCAATGCTACATCATCCCTTGATCACATTTACCCAGTGTCAGCCCGTGCAAACACAGCCTCCACCAAACAGTAGATCTGCATATCTCCACACGCAAAAGCCCTCCCCAGTTTCCAGAGACAGATGATGACAGAAAAAGGAGAAATTTTGATGGTAAGTGCAAAGGGTAGACAGATACTATTGTTGAGAAAAATGAGAAAAAACGAGGGAAACAGGAAGGAGGGGAGTGCGATTATAAGGCAAGATAACGGGGGGGAATATGATGATGGATGACGGGTGGATGATGGGGGGGGGGGGGGTTGACAGAGAAGTGAGTTGGGAAAAAAGTAGCGGAGAGGGATTGTACATTCAAAGTGGAAAGGAAGAAGTGCAGGAAATGGAACAACGACTTAAAAAAAGGAGTGAAAAGAAAAAGGATAAGAAAGTGAAAACAACTGATGGCAAGCATGGTCTGATCCTCTGATTCTTGGGGTTGTTCTTATAAACAGGCGCTGTCGTAGATGAGAAATGCCCCCTGTGGTGTGTTGCGTTGTGCTTTTGTATGTCTCTGTGGGCCTCCTGGCACTTTCTCTGCTCAATAATCAGAGCACATTCCAAGCATGGACAAAATTTTAGGCGCACCTTACCATATAATGAAATCCAACGTGAAAGCACCACAAACTACCTACTTGGAAATTACTACAGGATTGAGTGGAGTCTATGAAAACTAATTGAAACACCACTTAAACCTCAATAATGGCAACTGAAGGCAGTTTTTAAATATTTGCTCACGTACAGTAGCTTGTGTAGTCATTGAGGTAGGAAAAGAAAAAAACACATTTCATTCATGTAGACTTATTAAATGAGAGGACTGCACTGAATCAAGCCCATGCACAATGGCAGACTGTACCCATCTGACAGTGGTGTCTCCTCATTCCTGCACCAGCTTCATCCAATTACTCTGTTCATTTGTCGGCATGCTGTTCTCATATGAATATTTGTCATATGTCTTACAGGATAATTTAAATACTCTCCTCATCTGCCTCTTGCTGTGAAAACTCATGGGAAGCAGTGACGAAATTCAAAAGAGGCCTCAGATGACCAGCTTTCATGCCATTAATTGTTGGCTGGGCATTAATATGTAAAAACATGGAAAGTTCCAAGTCATGTGCTACAAACATAACAAGCTTGGTGGATTTTGGATGATCTCCCTGAGAGTGACCTTTGAGAGTGATCTTGGTATCATAACAGAAACTGAAACACTGCAACTGGCCAGAGATCCTCTCTGAATTTTGATTAATTCAAATACTCAAGAGTCAACTAACCTCAACTCTCTTCAGGTTTTATGTGGTTCTGTGGCAGATCTTCGTCCAGATTGGCAGCACCTCCCTCCACGTCGGCCTTGGAAACAGCGGGAGGCCATGTCTCTGTGTGGCTCTCAGCCCCCTGTGAGGAGTCCTTCATTATTTTCCCACTGCCACTTAAAAATATCCACACATTCCTTCAACATTACTTAGCCTCCCCCCCTACAGAAGCGCTTTATCACATTACTCCTCCTCACATTTCTCCAATTTGTTTTTAATGAGAGACTGCATAAAAAGTGGAATGTATCAGTGCTGACTCAGTTTTATCACCTGACTCAAATACAGTAAGTGACTGTGTTAGTGCTTATTCTTATCACCGATACAAACTGCCAGCCTTCGCAGCAGTTTTTTTTTATCTATTTTAAACAACCCACTTTTGAAAGCTTCCCAGCTTTGGTACAGACACAGTTTTGTCTGCAGCCTTTTCCCTCGCCCTCTGTGATCAGAGTGAAGCTGCTCATGGGGAATTGCCATTTAGACTGATAGTGCTCTCAGCATGCCCCTCATACGGCATTGTAAACTGGATGGTAAAACAAATCTAGTATTTAAATCAGTCAGCTTAGAAGCAGTCCTTCTTTGGTTAGGTCACAAATGAAGTTGTAATGCTGTGTGTACATTTCCCACAGCCCTGCCTCATTACTGATGCAAAAAGCTTGATTTACAGTGGCAAATGCAACAAGAGTGTACTCAGAATTAGGGATGCACCGAAATGAAAATTACTGGCCGAAACCGAAAACCGAAAATGAGGAAACCAAGGCTGAAAACCGAAAACCGAAACACCGAAAGAAATTATTAGTACCATTGCATTTATGGATATTACTGTGTACTAACCTCACTAAAATTGCAAGGCATTGCGAATGCATAAATT
The DNA here is from genome assembly GCA_037833715.1 of Toxotes lorentzi. Lineage (NCBI taxonomy): Eukaryota > Metazoa > Chordata > Actinopteri > Toxotidae > Toxotes > Toxotes lorentzi. Next base: position 10,955,883 of record JBBMJY010000006.1, read on the forward strand.
GATATGAATGTTACAAAGAATAAATCAATACAATAATACAAAATTATGAAAATATTTATTTAGCACATTCCAACAATGCACAATATAAAATAAAATTCAAAATAAAATGTTTAACTTTGCCACAGATGGAGTGGGCGTGCTCGGAGGGATTTTCCTTTTCTGTGCTGCATTCCTCGCTATTCCTCAGCATAGCGATCGAGCTGCTTGGATTTCAGCTGATAAATTAAACCCGACGTGGAGAAATTCTTTGCAGATGCACCCCCTCTTGAAATTTCGGCATCACATGTTTTGCAAAACGCTATCCGTGTGTCTTTCTCAGATATACTGAAATACACCCTTACCGCAGACATGTTGGCCCTTCCAGATAAGCTCGTACTGGCCACGGTTTTCGCTTGCATCATCACAACATCATGTTTCGGCCATGTTGTTTCAGTGATAAAAGTCTTTCAGCCGGAAATCGAAAATGCACTTTGGGCCACTTTTGGCCGAAAATTTTCGGTGCATCCCTACTTAGAATGTAACACTGTCATAATCAGTGGTGCATACATGCATGTTTTACAAGATGCCTCCTGTATAGAGAGTGCCTTGAGCTGCATAATGTTGTACAGGGACATCAGATGGGAAATACTATTATTATATGGACATTATTTGTAATTTCCAGGCTACCTGAATGCATCGCTTCAGGAGAAAAACACCTGAACAACACTCCATCACAGAAACATATTCATATAATTAATCATGTTGAACTTTTTCCACCTTTATAAATTTGCAGATTATAGTGTGCAGGGACTACTTTTGTTTTTTCAAAAGTCGACTAAAATACATTTTATTTACAATTAAATAAATTGTAAAGGCATTAGTGCTAGTATCCTAGTAAGCCTGTTTATTTTTTTTCACAGCAGAGACTCTGACATGTCATAGCAGGACAAGAAAATGAGCAATTATTAATTTCATTAAGCATGGCTGCATTTCACTTTAGTATGCAGGTTTCGGGTAACATGCTGGCTCACTGGCTTTGAATACAGGGACAACCTGACCGGAATATGGCTGTAATTGGTGTTCACAGTTACACCTGCTGTGTAAAAGTCAAAATGACCACGAAAGCGTTATTTGTAAGCTACTGAAGCTAGCAAAATAAATAAGTAAAAAAAATAATCACGACAGTGCCAACACAACGTGTTACAGTAATGTAATGGTCACTTTGACAATTGGTTTGTTTGCCTGTCTTACCAGGAGTTTGATGGATGCTGGATATCGTTTGCTCTCAGTAGAGAGACCGCTCCTGTACTTGTTAGCTTGGTCCAGGGACTGGAGATGGGGAAGGCCTGTAGCTATAGCAAGAAGGGGAGAAATATGACTTCTGGTAAATCCTAAGTTTTCAAAATACATACTGAGCAGTCATGCTAAATTTACGCGACACATAAACCTACATTCAGGAAACGCTTTTCGGCGGAGTTCGAGGGGGAGTGAACTAAGTGTTCGGACATATTCTGTGACCACCGTAAAGTGTGACGGTCGGGTTGTCGCTATCACCGTTACTCAGCGGTACCTTTAAGGGCGATACTTCCGATAAACTACCGGCAGTCACCGGTGCTAACGTTAACGTTAAGCTAGCTGGCTAGCTAGCTCATGTTGACTGCTTCTTAAACAACAGTGCCTCCTTTTCTGTTTCTACACGTTAAATACAGAATATGTGGAGTGTGGATGTAGAGAATATATTAATGGCAGAGCTCTGTTAAATGTTTTAAATAACACCTGGGTCTGTCAAAGAATGTATGAAATCTGTCATTAATTTAAAAGTAGCCTACCTATTGATAAGCACAGTATTGGCTCTATTGTTACTATAGGTGAGTTTATAGCTCAAATTTTCCAAGTTTGTAAATTTAGACTCAACTTTAAACAAAGAAATGTGAATTTTCATTTACTAAAAAATAGCTACTAAATCATTTAATTGCATACACGTCTCTTTAGTTAAAGTATATATGAAAATCTTATTATTATTGTTGCCTCTCATTATGAATTATTATTACTGCTGAGGAGCAATTAAGGAATTAGAGATATATTATCATTTTCATATTATAGGCATGTCTGATAATGCCTTAAAGTTAAATTACTAATATGTAAATCAGTAAACTCAGCAAACGAACTCAACATTTTCAGCAGCTGCTTTGACCTCAGTCTACTGTCCTCCATTCCATCTCTGCTCCCATTACTCAAAGCATAACCATCAGCCATTGCAGAAATATTGGAAAATGCATAAGAATATATCTGTGTAGAGTCATATTTTGTTCAGGTGGTGCAGTTCAAGGTCAAGATAAAAAAAAAAAAATGCACTGGACTTTTGTTGTCTCAACAGCATTCAAGTCAACCAGCAATGTGTTTTTAGTGTCATTAATGTAATCCAAATCCCGTCTGGTATGAAGTAGGGAGGATGTGCGTTGTGAGTATGAGGGTGTATGTGAGTAAAGATCTTGTGGCTCTGCAACATTGATTTCCCTTCTCTCAGGCTCTGCAGAATCAGACAGCAGCAGGCGTCTCTGAATCCGTAATCAGAGCCAATCAATGATGCTCCTGTCTACCAGCACCCTCATTCATCCTGGGTCACACACATGTGGCCGACACACTTACACAAATCGACGAATTAGTTAACATTCCTACTTCACATGCTATTATCATTCTAATATAACACAATGATGTCAGATATACAGATGACAAGTGCAGAAGGAAAAGAATCCAGACAGGAAAAAGGGAAGTTTAAAAAAAAAAAAAAAAACCCTAGACCAACTGATAAAATAGTCATCCACGGGAATGTGTGAATTCAGCTCCAACCTGATAGAGACAGAGAGAGAGGGAGAGAGAGTTGGAAAGGTAGAATGGCACCCAAGGGAATCATGGAACATTCACGCCATAGCTCATCCATCTCCGGGACATGAGGAAGGGGGCTACCCGCAGCATGCCAAACAGAGCGAGCTTGACAGAGAATTCAACATGAGATGCTGGCCAGCCTTGAACACATGTGACAAACATGCATGCGCACACACAAACTCCTTCTTAAACTCTTAAATCACGCCTCACACCAAACACACACACACACACACACACACACCAGTGCAGACCCCACTGGTTTAATTGGAATGGGGGCTCATGCTAGCGGGGCCACATTTCTCTCCGGCTGGCCATTGTCATGTGGCAACATAGTTAATATATTTTCCTAACAGCCAGACTTTCATGGTGACTAATGTTCAGGCCCCTCTGCACCACCTTATTAAGACACACTACATTCTAATGACATCTCGCCCTCACCAAGCACATCTTTTTATTTTTGGACATGTGCATGACTGTACATGTATGTACCATGTGCACATTGTATGCTATGATTTGCATCTGTATACGTGAAATTGTAAAAACTGAATTCTCTTCTTTGTGTCACAAAACATAATTATGCACAGAGTAGTAAAACTGGGCTTAGATTTAATGCGTTCCCTCTGCTGAAGTTGTACCCCTACAGGTTGAAAGATATAGAGGATATGTAACACATCTTCCTTCTCTATGTGAGAAGGTTTCCGTCTTCTCTCTCATCTGCTTGAGACTTGGTCAAGAATATGTGCGAATTGAGTGCTACCCAGGAGCAGTGGGCAGCAAAGTCCAGAAAACGTCCTCACCCTCAGGCCTCCTCAGCGAGTGGTTAGAGAGAGGGTCCAACCCAGCTGTCCAATCCTCTGGCGTGTGGTGTGGTGGTTCATGCCTGCCTCTATTTTTCTTTCATAACAGGCAGAATAAGTTGGGATTCTTGTAGGATCTGAGATTATTGCACAGCTGAGTGGCTGTTCTGCATTATTGCGTTCATATTCAACGCTGTTTGTACACATCGAGAAGGACTTGCCAGAGGGAGATGTCTGCTAAGCAACTTGTACAGCCTTAAACTTTTACTATTGTTGGTACACATGAATGTTTAGTACACGCATGTTGGTTTTTATATTTCTTCAGTCAGCAGCAAACAGTTGTGCAGCGCCACATTACAGTTTTCCCACAGTCAGACAAAATTCTAACCTCACTTTAACTGCCAGGAGGATAACACCTCCAAACACTGTTTACCTGCCCTCTGCCAGCCGCATTGTGCATGATGGGAAACAGAACTGACAAGTGAGGCTAATCAGTGAAAAAGAAGGAATCAAGCAAAAGTTCCTGTGTTCCTCTTTTTATCTCTGTCAGGGTTACTAAAACTCTTCTTGATGGTCTGTCATGTTGAAAATTTGTTTAATTGGATTCAATTAGTCAGCTTAAGAGCTCATTGAGCATAATGCTAATTGGCCAGCGGAGCGGTGGTGACAGAAGGAGAACTGGCAGTGACAGTTTGTGTTGGCCTGTTGTGAGGGAAGAGGGAGCACTGAAAAGAGGGGAATGGTTACAGTTGACGGCTGAAACTCAAGAAGGAGAGCTGTGGTTAACAGGAGCCGCAGGTCCCCCTTCGTTTCCCCTCTACCTCACCCAATTGTCCATCTTTGAAAAGCTATTTCCAGTTCCTCCCTCCTTCCTTTGCTCCCTCCTCCTAGTTGAAGCTTGTCACTGTGATCCCCTGGCTGAAAAGGTAAGACAATCTGGTGTCGGGGGTGGGAGAGGGTGTGGGGGGGGGCTCTGCTACTGCACAATCAGGCTGACTTCAGGATTCTGTTAGAAAATGCTGTTATCCATCTTAAGACTCTTTTTATTCTGCATGATACAACTGTGGTTCACCTCCGAATGTGTGAATTAGTGTTAGATCTGCTCTTAACTTCGGCAAGAAAAATTTCAGTGTGTGTGTGTGTGTGTGAGGACATTTAGGTGTGGACTTGGCCGAGCCAGTGGGACAGAAGCGCTGATGTGTGCTACCGTTTAAAATAGCCCAGACAGACAGCTGAGCAGCTGTGACCTCAGGTCCCCCGAAACTCTCAGTTACACTGACTGACCACACACTCTTTGCAGTGTGTGTGTCTGTACCTACAGTATAATACACTGAATCATTCATACCAATTTTGAAGACATTAAACTGTCCTTATGAAGATACCTTCACTAAGGAAACTCAGTTGAAAGTAATTCTCAGACTAACTCTCTCTCAGTGTCTGAGTTTGCTTCCATTACTGTCCATATTTTAAAGTCATCCATGGCTTTCTGCATCAGTCAGGGGAGGCTATTAAAAGACGACAGACTGCTTTGGTTTTGTCAGACAGGGACAATGCAGTCCAATTACATCTCAGGCAAAGAGGAGGCACGATATCCTTGGACTGGGCCCTCGCTCTACTCTCATCTGCAGCCAGCCAGACACTCAGTTTCACAGCAATAAGCATGAAATAGACTCCAAGGATCAAAATACAGTCTGTGTGCAACTGGAAGTGTACAACTGTGGGACAAGGTGTGTGAATGAGATCATCGGTGTGTCTTTGTGATAATTTTTGTCTTCATAAAAGTGTACATGTGTGAGAGAGGGACAAAAAGAGTGAGAAAGAGCTTGTGGAGGTTGTGTGCTTTAGCCAGGAAAGTGCTATTAGTTATGTGCACCCAGGCTGATGGTTAAAACAGTGGGAGGTGTGGTGAGACTTGGAGGGCCACTGTCCCCTGGTACTTTGCCATCACATGCTTTTATAATCACTGTGCAGGAAAAAGACATTAAACATTACTTCTAAATATTTTTGCTTCAGCCTTATTGTATGCTTTTGAGACTTGTCAGGCTTTATCTGGTAATGCTAAAATTATGCATAAATCACACCTACAGTAGCTAAGCTAAACAAACAGTGACAGCTAACATTGCAACTGACAGCACAGACTAATTCAGGCAATTATAGCCCAGGAACAGGCAAAGTTTCCCCTACAGGGGCAGCCAAAGGGGTCAGCCACACATCAGCTGAGCGAGCAAACTGTCACTGTCGACGCCGCTGTCATCACAACTGACTGTCTGCCATGGTCCTTTCTAGCACCAAACCTATTCATGTCCTGTGCACTCTCTCACTCCCTCTGCCTCTATTCCTGGTGCAAACACACAGACAGATATGTTTAGCAAGAGGCTTTCTGGATGCAAATAGAGAAGGTCAGACTTAGATGGCTTGCCCTGCCTACACCCTCATAACTCAATCCTTCTCCACTGCTGACCAGCAACAAGTATGGTCGGTGCAACAGTGATGTCTGTTCAGGGACAGGAAGCAAAGCCAGTGCAATGTAATCATATTGCTAAGTCGTCTTGGTTTGAAGGGATACTTCAGTGTCTTGGGAAATAATACTTGTTTTCTTGCAGAGAGCTAGACAAGAAGAATAATGTGATTTTTATGTCTCTGCGCTAACAATGAGGCAGTTAGCTTAGCTCACACTAAGACTCAAACTACTACTAGCACCTCTAAAGCTCGCAAAATACATCTTGTTTGTTTAATCCATACACAAGTCAAAATTTCAGAATGCATGCTGCACCCATTTCTTGGATGGACACAGTGACTTCCAGGAGTCTTGGATTTCAAACAAGATACAACGTGTTAAGCTTTAGAGGTCCTGGTTGACTTTGGGGTGAGCCAGGCTAGCTTTTTCCCAATGCTTCCAGTATTTATGCTAAGCTAACTGCTCTAGCCCCAAATTTAACACAGGACAAATGTGAAATCAGTGATATTAGTCTAATTATTGGTAAGAATTAAGTGTATTTCCCCAAAATGTCAAACTCAGGCTCAAATAAATGTCACTGGATGTGAAAAATGAGGTCACCTCACTGTTTAATATTCCTTTTTGAGAACAGGGGCAATGTGTGTGATATAAACATGAAATATTTAAGAACCCACTCACCCACACAGGTGTTTTCACTTATTATGGCTGATTAAACCTCTAGTCAGGTTGAAGCTGGGTGGTGCTGGCTGGGAATTACATAATTAAATAGGGTCACTAAGCTTACTGTACCAACAGAACAAAGATGTAAGTTGTCTCGACCTAACAGGAAAATGAGGCAAATGTCAACCAAGCATGGTCTGCACAAGCCCACACAGTCCTTGGAAGAGGATTAATCAGAAATAATAAGTGCGAACACTTCTGTGGGTGTGCCATGGGTATGTAAAGCCTTTAATAAACACCTTTTCCGAGCAAGTTTCTGTTGTTTGTCGGTGTCTATTGTGACTGATATTCTGTAAGGAAAAGCTATTGAGACAAGAAAAAAAAAAGCAGAGCACCTTTAATAGAGCTCAGCTACACTGTATCATACTGATACAAAAGAGAGGAAATGAGACTCAAAACAAATGGTAAGTGACTTAAAATATATACATTTATACACATGCGAGGGTATAGGGCTGTAAGTGATCTGTGGGTGCAACGAACGCCAGTCTGGAACAAAACATACATGGAGGAAATCATATAAACTAAACAAAAATGGTTACAGAACACAAAATGTGACACATTTAAACTGCCGAAACCTTATATAGCTGTAGTCACAGTCAGTCTTCAGCCGCAGGCATTTAATGTATAATTGTATGTATTGCGTGTAATTAAGCAGGTCATCCTCTTTGCACTGTTAGGCAGACTTAAAGCTGAATTGCTTTTCAGTCAGAGACAGGAAAGGTTGTTTACAGTGAAGGCTAGTTAATGGAAGAGGTATATCACTGTTCATAGACCCATGTCAACCTGTAAGTGGGTGGATGTATTCAGCTTAGATACTGTATCTGTGTAGCTTTTACATAGGGCATAGCCAGCTTTAATATTGCATCTGCATAGCAATGACCATACATTCATCATCCTCATTCACACAGGCATTCTGCTGTACCAGTATCTGCGCATACACAATCTTCATCTACACAAGACAGAAAACTGGTATATAGAGGAAGCCATTGTAGAAGTCACACAGTTTTGTGTTGAGCTTCCCTTTTGTTCCATCCCCATGAGGAATCAATTAAAGATTTGCTTTTTAACTGTTGGAATTCCAAGGAATGGTCTGCAGGTTTTCGAGCTTATTTGTGTTTCCTGAATGATGTTCAAGAAAAAAACAAGACCAATACAGGGCAAAATACATGATAAAATCCATGAAGAGGGACTTATACAATGGCTGCCATTGCACTAGATCAAACGATAAACGCACCCAACATTGTAAAAATATTCTACGTTTTTTGTGTTAAATTGTATTTGAACCTGCATGTGATGAATCTACAGCCCAACCCTGCCCTTGTTTTCAAATTGCAAGCCATCATGTGAAAGAGAAAGGTAAACCAATCAGTGAAAAAATACAGGTGAAAGGTTTTAAAATATATGTGTTCTTTTGGTTTTCTGAAGAAGGGCCTGATCCCATCATAGTGATTTTGAGAACCTGTTAGGTTAGACATGCATTAATGTGCAATTCAACGAGCAAACACACAAAACTGGATGCACGATAAACATTAGTAAAACCAACAATGTACCAATGTACAGAATTTGTCCATTTGTGTCATGGGCTTGAGCTGGAAAAGGATGTAAATTCCTGCTTTATTTGTTATAGAAATTAAATCTCTATAGTTTTTTTTTTTGCATTGTTTTCTACGAAGTATGGAGCAGACAAGCATAGTCCATTTGTAGCTGGCTGAAAAGAAAAGAAAAAACCCTTCACCTAAATCATTTTTAAGAGCTTTTTTTGTAGAATCAGAACCTCATACACACCATCAAATCTTTCCACCTATATACAGTTACATACTATACACACCTAGTTTGTCTGCACAATGTGTTCAGCCGTGCAAGTGTGCTCGTGCTCTACAGGTGAACTCATTACATTCTAATCCCTGCCAAGGTACACAGTCATTAGAGTATATCAAATCTGCTGTTCTGGGCCAGGCACCTGGGATTGATCTATCAATCTATCATGCATTCCTTAATCCTCAAATAGAAAATGAGCTGAGTTTTCAAATGAGCTGAATTCTTCTGTCTGGCTGGCAAATGGCTGTGATGAGTTTTTTTTTTTTTGTTGTTGTTTGTTTTTTAAGCCTGAAAAGATAAGTAAAACCCAGCAGCAGAAAATGAAGACAGCTGCATTGGTATATGTAAAACACATGTAAGTGAGTCTGTAAATGTGTAAGTGTTTTTAAGTAAAATCAGAATGATGAAGTCCTGTTCTGAACTACAAAGTGTGTGTTTGTGTGAGTGGAGCAAGAAGCTGCAGGGCTATATTGGTGTCTGTTATACACACACACATACATCTAGTCCCAGAACAACCTAATAGAAGCAGCAGGCATAATCTTTGTAGATGAGCGTGCATGGGATCAGCTTGTGCAATCATCCACACTGGTGATGCTGCAGAACAACAAGTTCCTGCAAGAGCCCTCCATCAACAGTCTCCTACAACGTTGTCCTCCTCTCTTCTGTCTTCGTCTTATTTTTCTTTTTCCATCATCGTTATCCATCCACGCAGCTTGAGGACAGGAGTAAGGATACTATGTGTGATTTATATGATATGAGTGTCTCTCTGCATGTACATGTTTCCTAAAGGAGTGGGGTGGGCTGGGGGGTTCACAGACCGTGCTAGCATCAGAATAGGGTCCACTGCAAGCTAAGTGCAGAAAAGAGCAGTGCAAGGCTCCAGGGTCGAGCCCAGTTGGCAGACGACGAGGCCCCTATCACCTTCACTGAGGGGGGCTTGGAAGGGTTGTCATGTGGATTGTTGCCTCCAGGCTGTCTCCTGTCGGGCTTTCCTTCACTGGAGGCATCTGTATATGCTGCAAGAGACAGAAAAAGATAGAAAGAGAGAAGGGAAGAGAGAACCAGACAGAGATAAATGGTTTGGCGCATCACTGTAATCATGGTAATCCGCTTTAATGTTCAGAGTCCTTTGGGCTTGTGAAATTGTACATTAGAGGCTAATCATGTCCAATCACCATTTCCATCACCTCATTCCAAGAATTTTCAAAAACAATCAGACATAAGAATGATGTATGATTATGTCTGTTACAGTTAAAATGAGTTCATATGTACAGCAGAAGAAGCACAGCTGTGGCTGCTTCAGTTGAAAACATCCACAATTCTTTAAAAAAAAAAAAAAAATCAAAATACATGTACAATGCCCCTCAATTACTAAATCAGCTACTAACTCACTTTTAAATCCTTTTGTCTAAGTTACACACATCAAGCCTGTGCTACTATATACCAGACACAGTAAAATAAGAACTGAACTCCAACTCCATCTCCACACACACATCATGATGGAGGACAGGCTGTCTAATCTCCAGCAGCAGATGATGGACAGCCCTCACTGTGTCATTATAGCCAATCAGAGATAAATCAGCCTCATGAGGGCAGGGCAGACATTAAGCACCCATTTTATCACAGTCCCCGCAAACACACACATGAAGTTGCACACACCAACACTTTTTTCCTGACATCGGTGAAATCACTTATGTCAAACGTGTTATCTCTTGTTGTTATTTCAGTCTCTCTCAGATTTGATCACTTCTTTTCTCATAGAATATCACCACCTTTTTCCCCTCGTCATCTCATTTTCCTCTGGGTGGTGACAGTGTGTTGGTGTCTCTAAAATAGAAAGAAATTCCTTGTGCTCATTACCCATCCTTCTTCCTCCTCCTCGTCATGGATCCCACACGGACCAAACCCAACCCAGCCCAAATCCGTACATGGTTGAATTACAGACAGATTACCACCCTCGGCACGGGAAGTGCACCACACACTCCCAATTAAATTTCGATTAACCTGCATCACTTGGGCCTTACAAGTGTCATACATTTCGTTTGTACCCATGAAGGAGGGAAGAGCTCTGCAGGCCCCGCGTGAGAGGGATGGTGTCACATCAAGAAGAGCTGTTCCCAAAGGATCCAGAAAGAAACAAACAGAGACAGGGGTGAAGGCTAGAATGGCTGTGTGTTGTGATAGGAGGTGAGCTAGTTATCAGAGCACTGACAATGCCAAAGCCCAGTGTCAAAATGTCTCTTTAAGCTGTCACTGTCACAAAAACAGGCCAAGTTTGCAGTGATTTAGACCTGTGTGTATAAAGCAATCTGTCTAAAGTTCAGTTGTGTAATTAAATACCGTTCCAGCCGCCCCTCTGTGGTGACTTGGCTGTCAAACAACTTGACAGTCAGGTGTGTGGTAAGTTATGAGATGTTACACCCATATAAAACCCAAACAAGAGCTTTGAATACCTAAATAAATCACGTCTTTACCGAGATAAAAGAACATTTATTGCTTTTTTTAAGTTGTCATCCAATATGATTTTTTTTTGTGCACACATGGCATAGTCAAATATGCAATTCTAAAAATCAAATTCCTTTGTAGAACTGAGAATGCACATCAACCCATCCCTACTGAGCACTGTGTAAGCAAGTCTGAATAGGGCTAGGCAGGGCTCTAGAGAGAGAAGTGTTTCCCGTGCCAATGGTTTTTGTTGTTCCAGCAGACAATAGACAAAGACATCATTTATCCTAAATCTGATGGCTGTTATTGTTTCAATGGAAATGGGCTGCATCTTATCAGGGAGATGTCAGAAAACAGCATTTGAATGGGCCAACACAACACAAATACTACTCCACTGCAGGCTAACCAACTGGCTAATTATTGGAGCAGGTCCTTGCCAGAACAACCAATTACAGCACAGACGACAGTACTGCCAACTAGTTAAAGTGTCTTTTTCATATAAGGTAGGTATTCAGGAATGCATGGTGTTTGGATGCTTTGTAATCTTTGAAATAAAATAAAATTGGGTGCAATAAAATGAAATTACAAGGCTGAGAGTCAATACCTATTAAACTAATCATCTAACCAGGTACATTTTTGGGCAAAGCTTGAGATTACCTAGTGTGCCACCAGCTGGGAGACACGTGAAAGAGAAGAACTAAAAAAATATATTTGTATAATTTATCTTATGTCTCATATACTTTCAAATGCCAATCAAAATTGCATCTGATGAAGCAAATGTATAAATAAAAACGTGCCCACCACCCTAAATAAGTACAGGAAAGACCAAGGACATGTATAAGAGATTATATATCCCAACCAGAGCATGTTCCAGTACAGATGAGTTTGAAAGATTTTTACACTTTCTACAATTTATTTTATAAATTCATTTAAAACAATTCTTAAAGATGACATTGTTGTTAAAACTGTCAGTGGTTTGAAGCTGTCATTTTATTCTGAAACATAAAAATGCACTGTGCCCTAATTATCTTGGAGAAATTACTTTTCAATAACACAACAGACAACAGTCTCAGCATTTATTTTGGCAGATTTACCATAAAGAAGCTCTCAACTGTGAGAAAATCCTCAAGCACAATTAATAAAGGTCAGTAATGGTATGTTGCATTTCAGTCTTAAATTATCCTGTTTATTGAATTTTCTTCTTCAGCTATTTGTTTTTGTTTTGCTTTTTTTTTTTTCATGACATGGCATATTGTATGTCTGGTCTCTTTTTATTTGATGACACTGTTTATCACATAATATGGGAATGTTTTTCGTGACAGCATTTTTAGCCATATTGCCTGGCGAGGAATGGAGAGGAATTAAATGATCAAATTACTTTAAATTATGTTACCAGATAAGCCGAGTTTCAAAGAGTGACTTGTGTAAATCCCCCAAATAAGGAAGGAGAACAAGCCAGCCTAAAAAACACAGGGTGGGAAGAAGTGAGAGATGGCGTACAGGGTTAGAAGAGGAAAACCGTTAGTCTGGCTAGATGAAAGTCCATCATCACTCATAACAAGGCTACGTGATGGCACATTGACATGCTTCTCCCATCGCAATGACATTCAGTCAGTGACATATGTTCTCTATCGGTAAAAAGACAAATGTGGTTTGATTGGTAGAAAGCTTTATATTAGGCAACAAACAGTGACAGCGAAAAACAGGAACAAGGCAAAGCAAACCCCAGAGACAAATGGAACTTGAGTGCTAAGAGATCTCTGCAACACCGCCAATGTTAATAACCAAGAAGAAGTGTGTAAACGTGTGAATACACAGTGTATATGTTTGTGTGGGCCCGATACAAGTACAAGTAATGGGTTGTGGTAGCTCTCATTCGTCATTAAAGCCTGTGGTAGACAGGGTCACGAAGAGAAAGAGGATGTGAGATCATGTCAATTTATACATCTGAACATCCTTACACATATAACACTCTGGTATCTAAGCACTGTGTTATCTTCATAACTACACACAGTACAAGGTCTTCTGCCACCTTGTTGACCTCTGTGTTGGCTAAGTGTGTGAGAAATGGTTCATAGTGTCCTTTGCCATTAATGCCTCTCCAGATGGGTAGCTTGTGTGTTTGGAGGAGCCTCCATTTCCCACTGGCCAAGGAGCAACAACAGCTGCTTCTAACAAGCCTGGCCACAGCACTGAGGAAGAGGTGGACCTCGGGCTCCAGCCAAGAGGAAGGAGGGTTTGGTGTAGGGGGTGGGGGGGTGGATAAGGGTTGGAAGGTGAGTGGGAGGAATAACAAACGCTTTGGCCATCATTTCTTTGGAAAAATTCTGAGGGACAGAAAATTGCATGATGGTTGTCTGGGCAGCCATGTCAGTTTTCTTCTGCTGCTGCTCTCCTCCCTCTCTCTTTCCTTCTCTCCTCTCCTTCCATGCTTCTTTTGGTTTGCCAGCACCAAGCCACTGCTGCCACACAGTCTAAATCCTTGAATCTATGCAAAGGGAAGAAGCAAACTGTTCTCAAACAATCCTCCCTCTGTCTTCAACTGATAAGACTTAAAATCTCTTTTCCTCAGTGCGTCATGCATGGGCAAACATGCACACTCTTACAGTATAAATGCACAAAACACACATGGATACACAACAACATACCCACACGGAGGAGAGCTACCAGGGCAACAGGGCAAAGAGTTTATCAATTGGACAAATCCAATGAGTTAAGGAAAACTCAGATCCACTTATGTGTTTTGTGCATGTGTGTGTATTTGTGTGTTGTGTAAGCCTCCATGGGACTCTTGGCAGAAAACTAGCTGCAGAGCTGTAATCCAGTGAGGAATGGTGCTACTGTATACTGGGGCTTAGCAAGTTGTCATACTATATGCTATCAAGATGACAAGGCAGCTTTCCACACTGAGCACAGACTTGTAGCCATTACAAACATAGATATGTGCTCCATTCAATCCAACTGTTATTTATTTAATTTTTTTGTTCTATTTCACTGAATTAAAATCAACCCAGACCAACCCAGTGTTGTAGTGTCTCACTCTACCTTTAGTTTAACCTTCTGCTGCACAGTTTAACTTAACCCTACACAGAAGTTCCATGTGTAAATAGAGGATTTTGACCTGCTTTTCATGGGCTTTGAAGCACCTGTGGCAGTTTTCGCTCTTCTGCCTGCTGTGTACAATTATAAACATGGTCAGAAGGTAGAGCTTTGATTTATGACACATCAAGGGACCATCTTCCTCTCTCTAGGCTCACACTCCTGCCTTGACCTTGCAGGTCTGCTCCCCTGCTAAGCGGGTGATGGGAGATGGATGCGAGGAGGTTGTAAAGCAGCTCATGGTCCTGGGTTTTCACAGGGCCAATGGATCTACCTCACAGCGATGTTTCATTAAGAGAGGTGACCTTTGACTTTTTTTTTTTTTTAACCACTCACACAGGCAGATACATACGTGTAAGATTTTCATGGTACATGTACACACACACATACAGAAACATGCTGTCTGAATTAGCAGGGAGACGAAAGCGTGCTTGGCTCCAGCTTAAGGTCAAGACTTGTGAGCATGCGTCAGAGACAGCAGAAGTACAGTTTATCCAACTGTTCCTCCCTTTCCCCTGCGACAGCTCTGCCAAGAGGCTGAATAATGACACTGATGACACATTTGCTAGATGAATCCTTATTTTCTGTGAAACAAGATTTTTATGCAACAGCCAATATGTCTTTGAAACGTGGGCTATCTGTACTATTTGTATCTGCTGACTTTAACAAGGACAGAGCCTTATCCTCTGATCCAACCTGATGCGTGACCTTTGCTGGATATTTGCTACTTGCCATCTATCCCTTTGGGAGCAAGAGGCGAGGAGACGCAGATGCAATGCTCTGCTACTCCTTTTCACTACATGCACATGTTACAAATAAATTTAAAACTTTTATGAGTGTAGATTTTACCCTAGTAATTTTTACTAATACTTACCACTTTGTGTAGATAAACTGTTCGACGGCCCTCCTTTGGGGCCTAGCAATAAGAAGTTCTATAATTATGATATATAAAGGAGTCCATACTATAAAGCTTGAAGGCAAACAGCCATTCAGTGACCATTGTTACTATTTGGCTGCAATATTATCATAAATATACATTTTTCACAAACCTGCAGAACTTGATTGAATGCATGTAGTCTAATACATACCAAGTGGTATGTACAGCTCTATTTCTATTCGTGGGTAAAGCCAGTGTTACTAAGAAACAGAGCTATCAGTCTGCCTCCGATCAGACCTTTGGACACCAATAAAAGACTGATGCTGCTCTTAGTGGCAATGGATCAGGAGTGTCCTGAAACTATTTGGTACCTCAGGAGAATGTTAAAACTCTCTGGGTCACAGTGTTTTTTAAGGCCTCTCTTTCACAGACATTTACCTTCCCAAGCACCCACACAATGTTTCCTTATCTCCTTTCACACACACACTTTCTTACAAAGAGTGGTAAGGTTAGAGGGTGGAGAGAAGGGAAGGATGCATTCACACAGTTCATGACTGGCCATTCATCTCTGTACTGTTTTTGTCCATGGTTCGCTCTTTATGTGGTGCCATGTCAGGCAGGGGCTCCTAACCCTGTCAAACTAATCTCCCTATTTTGTATTCTAAGTTACACACTGAATTTGCCCACACACACACACACACACACACACACACACACACACACACACACACACACACACACACACAAACTCACTTCTCTGGGAACTGTCCTTCTGGTTCGCAGGCAACCTGTATAGGGAATCCAGGACTGGTACAGGGTCTCTGGCAGGCCAATCGAGGGGCTAAAGGGCCAAAAATACAGGGGCACCATTGGGGTACACATCTGAGCCTACAGCTAACCTAGCAACGGGCATAGCAGCATGGCAACTCCAGAACAGGGATCAGTGCAATGGAATCTACCCAGTGTGATTCTTGGCTGTACGAGACTATTAAGCTCTTTGGCAAGATTAAGATTTACTCCCCTAGACTCACACACACAAACACATACACACAGAAACAATTAGGCTAAAGGGGCCCTGGGAGGACAGTGACCTCCACCAGTCAATGAGACAGATTCTCAAGATGGAGGGGAATCCTGAGGAGAAAGCAGTCTCTATGCAACAGAGGAGTTTAAGGCCCAGTACAACTCCTCAATCTTACAGAGGCACATACACTGAATTCCCCACCGCAACATTCATTTGGATGGTATCAGTGTTCAGACACACACACACCTAAGACTACACCTGCGTGCACTCAAACGCCAGATGCCTCATTGCATTGGCAGGTGTCAGGTTGTCCTTGTAGACAGACAAGCGTGAAGGATGCAGAGATAAACTCCCATTCACATTCGTTTGCTCTCAGACACGCACATGCACACACTTCATTGCCATCCATTATAGTCGAGAGGAAGTGCACATCAGGTAGCACTCAAGAGACACTGTCGCCGTGTATGTCTCCCGGCTTAACATTTCACACATGGATCCCTCCCCCTGCACACTGGATTCAGCCAGTAGAGATGTCTCAAGATGAACCATATTCTCTCTATGATTCTTTCTCATACTGTACAGTTAGTTTTGTCTTTAGTGTCAAGAATCTAATGACACTTTCAGTGCCTGTTCTTGTTGTTCAAGTGACACAAAGGACTATGAGGGTTGAAGAGAGAGAAGACGCTTTAGAGTGTACAAGCTGTCATTAGGGTGCTACCCACTCAGTGACACCGAATAGCAGCAGCAGCGCCCACACAGAAGTAAGATGAAGAGAATAGAATGTAACCCTGTGTTACTCCATGGGACCAGCCTTCTCTGAACGAAACCCATCTCAGTCATACTTGCCTTTTCAACTTCAAAGTGTTTTTCAGAAATCTGTGTGAGTTAGAAAAGCGGGAAAAAAAATGTGGTGTGATGTTATAAATGTTTGATTTTGTGGGGGTGAGTCAGATACTTTGATGTCTCGGTTGCATAACTGACTGCAGTTTTAGAATCAAATTAGAACTGTGCACTACATTAAGTAGGCTGTCAGAGGCCCTTCCAATCTGATCTGTAATCAGCTGAAGCAGTGAGAGGTCAGCCCCCTCCCAGCCCTCGGGCTTGACGGTCTGTTCCAGGTTCAGCTCTAATTGCCAAATCAATTATGGATAACGGAGAAGAGCTTTGTCGATTCCACTGCTGGTCAATAGGATAGGCTTTTAATGAAGCGACTTATCTTGCATGTGCATCCCTTTGATACATACATATATATATAAGACCACACACGGACTCCCCCTGCAGGTAGTCAATACAAAAATTGGCTCATTGCTACCAACCTCCATTATCTGACCATTCATGCAATGTTAATGCACCTTTGTTAAGAGAATTTAAAGTCGATACTCTGATCATGGTTTTACTTTAAAGCAAAAGTTTGCATCTTTTGAGTTTGAGATAAAGGTACCTGCCTCAATGGGAAAATTCCATTCCATGCTTTCTCTCCTTCTAGCCTCACCTAGTTTGTATTTCCCCCTGCATACCAGGCTGAGCTGAGACAAAGAGGATCAGACTCATCCCTGCTTATCCTTCAACTGTATTTTTCAATATCAGTGGAATGTCTGTCTTTATTTGCTCAGTGTTGTGTTACAGCAAGAATGTCAGTTCCTGTGTTAGTAGCCAGGGTTGGGCTCCAGGCAAGGCAAGAGAGTCAGGGAGGTCATTCACGCAACCCCCTCTCCAACCCCCGGCCCCCTGCCCTTACATCCAATCCCCATCTCAGCCCCCTTCTCAACCCCCAGCAAGGAAGCCTGGATATGGGCATTAATAATGCAGCCCAAATAAACTAGGGCCATCACAAAGTCGCCTCAGCTGTAGGTCTGTCTGTTAGTGTGTGTAGCCAGCAACAAAATATTTCCATAAAGCCATTGTGCAGTGATTAACTCTGGTCCCAGTGATAGCTCAAAAGTTTAATCTAAGCCCGACTGAGGGCCGGGGTGGAACTGTGGCGTGCGAGTGTGTTACGCACACAATAAAAGTTATGTCCATTGAATTTGCAGCTTTCAATAAAGAACACTTTATGAGTCTGGACACCATCTTTAACCATCTTTAAAATGCCATTTACTGCTTGGAAACCTGCACATGTTGTAAGGATTTCTTGTTATATAAGTGAATAAGAACTTCTTTCTGTGGTACTGTAGTTAAGACTTTTATGTGGCTACGGTATCAGAGCACAGAGTCACTGGCATTCCTTGTTCCTTCGCTAGTAAACTTCATAGCAACCATACAAAATGCTGAATTCTATATATCATTTTCACAAACTTCTGAGGCAGTGATTCCCATCACTTCCTGTAGTGGTTTATAACCTGTTACCATACCAGAGATACTTGGTGTTTCCCAACCAGGGTCCCAAAGGTATGCTTGGAGAGGCTCAATCATAAAGGTCTCACTGATACTGCTTAGAAACAAAATGATGATGTTGGTTAATGACAACCATTTTCTTCTGATGACCTCCCGCCTAGGGAGCCCTTCAAGCTAATATGCTCTCAAAGTGCCATAAAAACCACAGTGCAGAATATGCCAAGCTAAGACAAAAAGAAGGAGACCACTGAAAGGAGAGGTGGAAGATGAAGGCAGGTGATCCTAAATGCTGATGTGTAAAATAAAAAAATGTGTGATACAGTCATTTTCATAAAACAGATTATCTGGTAGTTTAAATGCTGTAAATGGGTTTGAGCACCTATTCGTCTGAAGGACTAATATCACTCTTAATTGTTCTGTTTGAAGGATGTCTTTCCCCAAATTCATTTAAGAAAGTTATGCAGTATTGCATAACAGTCTCATGCAATATTATTCAACATGTCACATTAAATAAATAGTTGATTCTGCATATCAGAGAGAAATTATGACTCACTCCTCCCACATCCATCCGCAAACCAGACCATCTCTCTGCCCTGCCAAAGCCATCTCTGATCCTCTTGTTCCTTCTTCTCCAGCCCTACTCTGCCCTGCGGAGCTCACTCTCAGCCCCTTGAGCTCAAGATGAAAGGCTAAGGGAAATGGCAGTCCTACTGGTAATATCCGCACAGGGGACATCTGCTGTCCAGCCGGCCTCTACACACGCCAGTCCCAAGGCTACCAGGGCTCAGTCCAGGACCTAGGATGGGAGTATCGAGGAGTGGACTGGTTGTAACCAGCCTGGCAGAGCATGCAAGCACAAAAGCCCCCACCCACCTCACCTCACCGTAGACTGAATCATAGGTTCGTCCTTTCTTTTATCCTCATGTTAGCTGTACATTCATAGCTCTGTTACCTCTTGTACTGTAACATCCCATCATACAGCTCTATGGTATTACCCCAGCATTTTTTTTTTGTCTCAAATCTTTTTTCTGCCCCTTCACCTCTACTTCTGACCATGTGTCCTCTCTCAGACACCAACTTGCAGCACTTCTCCCTTAATTTCCAGTTTTCTAACATGAAAGGTCGGTGCATGCTGGGTCCAGGGCAACAGCGGGCTGTAGTGGGCTTGGGGCCGATCCAGTGTAATCCTGCTAACACTGGTGTAGGTTGGCCATATCCTGCCCAAGCAGCCATTCATGTCAGGAATGTGCTTCCCCTGCCAGGGCGGACAGCTGCCGCACACCTTTATGGCCTTATAGGCTTTGAAGAGAAGTTCTCTCTATGCCTTTGACATTCAGGTACAAACACAGCAGAACACCGAGGCTGATGTCAAAGCTGAATTACTGTGTCAAGGTCAGATTCAAGGTCACATCAGACACATTCCTACCTTGTATTCTTGACATTCAAGTGCTAGAAACAAGCACAGATCTCTTTACAAGATTGCAGCTGTGGATGGCAAAGTATTCATAATAAGTGTGTGTGCGTGCGTGTGTGTGTTTGTGTGTATACGAGGGAGAGAGTGAAAGACACACTAGGAACATTGGGCATTGATGGATGGGGAGTACAGATTTCGTTCTGGTGCCCTTCAGACTTAAATTCAAAACCTGCTGATTGGGGCCTTCTAGTGCAGTACAGACCCACTTCACAATGAATGTGTGTATGTGTGTGTGTGTGTGTGTTTAAAGGTAGAGTAAAATTTGCATCTCACACTATACTAAAAAAAAAAAAAAATTCACAAAATTAACAGCTGTGGATGTGAAATAGTATTCAGAGTTTACTTCCCTTAGGGTCAGGTCTACACTTCCACCACACACAACACACCAGCTGTTTCAATCTGTATGAGGGCACACAAGGAGAGGCTAAGAAACTTAATATATTTGTCCCTCAGTTCAAAAATTACGGAAGCGCAGTGATCCACTCTTAAATCTTCCTATCTTGTCACATTTAGATAATTATGTTCTTTGACAGGATGGCAAAGCAAAACAATTATTGCCAGTGGATTCATGCCAATAGGTTTAGCCACTGAACTGCAGAGTGTGTGAGCAATGCCGGGGGTGTCTTCACTTTCTTGATGAGCTCACTAGTGTTCCTGACAGATGGTGTTTGTTATCAAAAGAGAATTGTACTTTCATGGCTGTACGATTCACACTTTTTTCACTGCACATCCCTCCGGCTCAATCACAGGAAGTGTTTATCCATGCATTTACTTCTCCTCCTCCTCTGAGATGGATAACCTGCTTTCTCCTCCTTGTGTTTTTATGGCTTCTCACACCTTTGCCAGGCAGACTGTCTCAACAGCAGCACAAACAAAACTATACTGCAGTCTAATACAAAAGGTGTAGCAGTGGGATTTTTTTGTTTTAATCTCCCACGTTACATCCTAAACTCCTTTAAGATTTCATGAAAACTAAAAGCAAACTTCTACCTTCTCTTGCACTTTCAATGCAAAAAACAAACACCAACTTCTTTTCTCCTCCACTTGCCTGTCCTTTTTTTTTTTTCAGATCTACACAGAAGGCCGGAAAAGAAAAGGCGGCACCAACTCAGCAAGAGACTCACACAAGACTGCTGGACCCAGGAAAGCAGACAGACAAATAAAGTAAAGTTTTACCTTTTGATTCACAGACACAGAGTCTTCTCTCTTAATCTAATGGAAAGATAGTGGACTAATGTGCCACTGCAGGTCTTAGAGAGATTAATACTTTAATGAGCTAGCTACATATGAATAGCTCCTTTGGAAGTAAGAGCCATAAGTGTTCCTGTGCTAATACAGTTAACAAGCCATAGTCACACCACAAAACGCACCACAGAGGAGGCTCTCATAGCTGCAGGGGAGTGGGATGATATGGTTCATTAAAGATTCACTGATTTATTCGCCTGTTCGTGGCTGTGGTCATGGCAGTTCGTACATGACCAGGCCTTGTCTAGTTGGCACACAAAGTACGCTAGCATGTCTCCAGGCAAGAGTAGCAGGATCTGAACCGAGATCAAACAGGCATGACATCATGCAATCAGACTGTGCTTTCTTGTAATAGTGGATAGCAAACTGGAGTATGTGAAAAGAACATGACTTTTCCAACTGGTCTATAGTTGTTTTGTTTGACAGTTTCAAACAGTAAAATTATGCCGCATTCATAGTTCAGTTTTCATGTGGTTGCCTACAATCCCTTGGTTTTCACAGCCACCGATCTTAGGTATGTATGAAGAAGCATCTGTATCTGCATTCGTAAGCATACTTTCAGAATGCAGGAGGCGGTGTGCATGCTTCCTATCTCCTCAGTAAGGCTTGCAGCAGTTCCATCATATTTGAGTGATGATAGAGACACCGAGTCTGTCCTCTGCAGATTAGCGCTGTTCATTAGCTTGGTAATGAAGTCTCTCTTAGAGAAGAACAGTGGGTGGTCATGCTCCCTTTTAACACGGACCTTGGGAGCTCTCCCACATCTACATAGGCAAACAGACGCACAGGCCGATGGACGATGCTTCCGATCCCTGTAATGCATTACAACCCCACCTACCTAAGGAATTTCTTTAACAGAAAGCCGATGTTTGGTTCAATTACAGTTAACCAATTTTTGTGAAGTTGGAAGAGAATGATAGAGTTATTTTTTTAAAAGCTGGTTTCCCCTTTAATATTTGTAAATCTCATTGAGTTAGTGTTACACTGAGACGCCAATTTTCAGGCATCACCTGGTGATCAGTGAGGCAGATATCATCAAGAAACATCAAGAGTCCAAGCAATACAGTGTCACAAGATGTCAGATGGTGAGCTCTACTCTAATTACTTTAAAAAGTCTTATGAATGCTATAAACAGTCAAGAGGAAATCCTAGATCCAAAACTGGTCATTTCAAAAAGCTTGACGGGAGTGCATGGGTGCAGAATGAGAAGGAATTGAAGAATGGTTTTCGCTTTTCAATTATCCACCTGAAAGCTTTGGAAACTGTCAAAATAGCTGAGCATACACACAACAGAGTTCAAAGCCAGCCTCAGCCAGTGTAAATCGTGATGTACTGAAAATGGAGGACAAGTGTTGTCCTCATCTTGCCGTTAGTCTTCAGAGAAGTGAATCACTCTGTGCCATGGTCAGAGTTGTCTTATAATAGGGCCAATGCTGTAATCTTATTTCATAGATACCAATGGGCGAAATACCCTTCCAAGCTGTATGGTTTTGTTCAGAGCTCACCAGGATATGGATTTATACTTTGAGCACAGACTAATGGGTTTTGTTCAGTAAATCTCAGACAGTGGTTTTGATTGATTATCCCCTGCTGTTGGAATACTGGTTCTGCTGTCAGAGCTCCAAGAAAGGCTGGCATGTTTTATCCACATCACAACAAGGAGCAGGGCAGCAATGGCTTGTCCAGAGCTGTGTGTAACTGGGAATGTAATAGCTATTGATTGTGGTATTAGCTGTATTGTGGTGTGGGTAGCCTTCTTGCCACCCTAAAAAACTAATCCAGTGGTTTTAAGCTACACTGCCCATTGTGATTTTTTGTGTCCAACTTAGAGCCCTTACATCTTGTAAGTGTTATTTAGCATATAAGCGTATTGCAATGTCTAATACCTCATAGTGGGATTATTATATTTGTGCAAAAATATTTTGACTAATTTGAACTGACACAGCTGTTTTTACTTTCAGGACTAAATATAGCTGCAAGTAGTTACATAAAACTGCACCAAGCACAGTAAATGTTTTGAGTGCAATAAGGATTTGATTACCACTTAAGCAGTTGTCATCATGATTGGAGGAAACACTGATGAGATATGCCCTACTTCCTGTTTGTGTTTTTGCCGTCCATTGCAGGTGGGTGAGAAGACTGTTGAATGTCTTCTCACCTACCAATGTCTCATTCTAAAGGATCTTTTGGGACACTTTTGCCTTTATTTCGATAACAGAGAGTGGAGAAGTGATATGCAAGACAGTGCGACTACATGGTCAGAATCTTAAACATCTAGGCCACCAGCACACCCAATGTCTCTTTTATATGCTTGTGTGCTCATCATAAAGCACATTTTGATGTATGTGTCATGCCCTCTGTGCAAAATGTGTCTATGTTGGACAGACTAAACACGTTACGTACGAAGAGACTACTGAATCAGCATCTGGCTTTTCTGCAATCTTGCACTTGGGGAATCTAAAAAGAATCAGCTTACTCCAGTGAGGATCTTATCACCGGGTCTTTCCCTCATTATGTTTTCCTGTCTGCTAGGATGTCTCGGCGTACAGTATCCCCTGATGGTCTATTTACCAGCCACATGAAAAAAAAAATCATAACATTTACACCTAAACTGGCACCTGCTGCTGCTGTGCACATGGGTGAGAGTATTTTTCCTCCTCCATATTCCTCTCTGCTCCTTCCATGCCAGCAAGACAATGCTTCACACTAGACTCCTTTGTTTGACTGTGTAGGTGGAAAATACCAACATGATAATTAGGGATGATTAAGGTGAAGCTTCTGCAGGAGATCAAATTATTCTCATCAAAGGCAACACCAGCTCTAACACCTCATCGCTGGTTCATGTGTATGTGTGTGTGCCAGCTGTAACCTGGCTTCTTGTCTCAGGATGTGAACAACCCCCTGTGCCGCCACCTTTGCTATAGCCTCAAGGAGATACAGTAGAAGTGAATTTCCCTTGCTATTTAGGAGGTGAATGAAAGAGTCACTTTGTGGTGATCCTCAGAAAAACACTTCAGTCTTGTCTTGTCAATTCAGTCTTCAGATTTGTCCTTGGGTATACACTGCACAAAATCAGTTGGTTGAATAATTAAAAATATCCCAATGAACCTGTGAATCATCACAAATATTTAGTGTGGGCATAGTGTGGAAGTTGTGTCAATGATAAAAGGGGTAGTGGGGTTTTTTTATATGCAGAGTGAAGCAGAGTGATGCAGAGTGACACTGGTATGAGTTTAGACCTAAAGGGAATAGAGGAGATACAGGAATGGGGATTTGAACACAAATCCCCATTCCTGTATCTCCTCTATGTGATTTGTGTTCAAATCCCCATTCCTTTGTGCATGTGGAAGATGGCATGTGCCACTTACAAGTCTTTTCTTGACTGTCTCCTGAGGCTTGACATCCGTCTTCATCATCACAGTCTGTGGTGCTGCCCTCCTCTGTTTCCGTACTGCCCAGCTCATCCCAGGTCTCCACCTGGCCCAGTTTCGGAAACCTCTCCTGGGTCTCCTGAACCACAAACACAGCAATACAAGGTTTATTACACACTGGTTCATGTATATAATGTACCATATTTACCTGTTTCTATCCAATTAGGAAATAATGAATTTGAGCCATCTTAGCATATCTGCTCCATTCACCTCTGTGGGAGCCTAGTTATAGATCCTGCAACACCATATGATGCCAGTGAGGGGCACAATGTTTCCCAGGGGAACAATGTGTCTCCTGTGTTACTGTTCTTAAGTTGACTCCCCTCTTCTCTTGCCCTGACATAGCAGGCCTTGTAAATGTCAGAGTCCAATAGATGACACATAACATCCTGGGGATATAGCAGAGCAGTGTGGGTGGTGTACAACAGCAAGGACCCTGGGTGGTAGGATGATGCATTTAATTACAACCAAATTTTAAAAGCAGCATTGATTATAAGCTTGAGAAAGTTCCTCTCAAGGCCAGTTCACAGTTCATGCATTAAACAAATCATCTTATGTAAAATTTACAAAGCATCAAAACATCAATGAATTTCATACAGTTTACACTTTTTTTTTAATACCACACATCTTAAACAAACTGAACTTTTTGCCATAAATCTGTTGTCATGGTTTATTTTACTTTAAGAATGTTTTACTGACAGAAAAGATAATCATCTTTACTTCAACATCACTGTTGCATCTGTGAACTGTAGATAACATATCACATTGTACTATGATTGGAGTTCTGCATGAAGACTTTCTCAGCCTGGAGCATGAAACACTCCTCTTTATGATGTTCCTCCCTCTCAGCACGGGGCCAAATAATTGGACCACCTGCTGGCCCTTCCTGCTGTCCACCATCATCAAGATGCTCTCACACCATGTCTGACAAGGAGCTCAACAGCAAATGGTGCTTTGGAGTAAGAAGGTAAGAGGCTGGCATGAATACCAGATTTGTGGAACATGTGGAACAATAGAGACACATACGGTTGGCTCACATTGACCATCCTTTAGCTTCATGTAGCCTACACCTTCACAACCACTATTAAACATTCATGAGAAAGCAGACAAAGATCAATCGTGGAGCACAGCTGACCTTCATATGGAGAGAACAATCACTAAAGACGTGTTGAGAGGTGGATGGGAGGAATGGCGGGTGGCTTGGGGTGTTGACACCAGACTCTGTCTGTCACTCAACACACCTAGCAACAAAGGTGACCTTTAACCAGTTGTCTCCTAACTCTTGCATACCCCAAAGGAAACATTTCACAAAAGCTGACAGGCTTATGTATAGTGATTACAATGCAAAGCTAAATGTGAGGTACAGTCGTGAACAAAGACTAAGCCATTTTAGTGGCTCTGTGAGGCAGCAGTTCTTGGAGGTCAATGGTGTCAAAATGTGCATATGGTCGCAGTGACAATCTTAACATGCTAATGTTTAGCAGGTATAACCATCTTAGTTTAGCATGTTAGTGTGCTGACATTTGCTAATTAAAATGCTAAACAGGTAAACCAAAGTATCTGCTGGTGCAACTAGATAAAAAAGTCAGGGAACCACAAAAGTCACCTGGGGACTCTGAATATATATACCAAATACCATGGTCATCCATTTATTTATTGTGAGATATTTCAGTCTAGACCCTCTTAACTTGGAAGAGAATTATATAACAGAGTAGCTGCCCAGACAGTCAAGGCCTTAAACTGAAAAGCAGAAATAGTAAGAAAGCCACACAAAACTTAGATGATGTTGACATATAAATGTTTGATTATCAAAAATAATCCTGCAGCAGCTCAACTTTTGTCAAAGTTATCAGAAGAGCAGTTTTGAACAAATCGGTATCCTTCCTGTTTTTAATGCCAGGGTACTTATTACCACTTTCTGCAAGGGAGAGTGAAAGAGGAAGCCAAAAATCCTGACACTAGCTGGTTTTGATATTGTAACTCATTATGTCTGTCATATCTCCCATTTACACCCAATGTGAATATACTCCCCCTCACTTGGGCCTGAGTGGGATAAAATGAGTGCTACACTGAAATGAGTCATGTACAACCATAACACAAGGCCAGGCTTCATGAAACTCGAGTGCACCCTTCAGTAGAAACAGGTAAAACATATCACTTATGCCCACCACAAAAGTGAAAGCCACTGACAAAAGCTGGAAGGCTCGGTTTTCACAGATGGACAATTAGGTACAAGAGGACTACTTGGAAAAAATGCTAACAATATTACATGCTGCTTCGAATTGTGCATTTTATGGTTATGGATTAGCTCACGTTACAACCTGCTGACAAGCTCTTTCTGTGTCCTGTACCGGTTCCACCTGTTTTGAGGCTGCAATGTGATATGCTGTGAATAAGGAAAGCTGTGGTTAGGGGGCACATAAGAGCTCATAAGAGATACAATAAAAACCTCTTTCCTATCTCAGCTGTTAATGCTGCTATTTCTCCACACACTTTGAGGACACTATTCTGTTGATGTAAATTACAATGATTTGTGTGCAAAGAAGCAAGCTAGAATTTAAGTATCCATCCACTGAATCTGTACAAATAGTTTAGCAAAGGAAAATTAAATGAAAATGAAAGACAGGCAGCAAGAGAGAGAGAGAGAAAATCTTCCTTGGTTCTGGACAGCAACCGTGATAAACACATTAAGCTTTTTTTTATTCTGCAGAGCAACTAAATACATTCTATGCACATTCCATGAGTTCACGAGCAAATGCTCTGTCGAACAGCAGAATGCTGTGTACCAACACCACCCAGATTACCAGTTGGGTATTAAGCTAATAACCGTGCCGTTCAGGGAACGTTTAACACAATGCTGCTTGGCCCAGCTGTCCTTAAAGCATGTTAATTAGAAAAGGAATCAATTAAGGCGCCGTCGCTGTGGAAACCACAGTGGGGTCGTTGTAGAATTGTCGGCTGGCTGCTGTCCAATGCAGTTTGTTGGTTTGTTGTGACTAAGTCAGGAGTTTTCAGTTATGACTTCCTGTTGAAATTTCAGCTCCACTGTGGTTATTTCTGAGGTAACGCACAGGCAACTTACTTGTGGTATTTCAGCAACAAACTGAAGAAGCAAATTTCTAATTTGTCCTTGGAGCTAGAGGAAGAGAGATAAACAATATTCCAATATGAGTTCCTAAAGACTGTTGAATGCATTACATGCAGTGAATAGTCTCTCTCTCCCTATCTGCTTTCTCATAGAAAAAGACTGTTGCTGTACTGAGGACCAGCTCTGGGTTTCAATGAGTGTCTTAAGCAGTTTCTCAAATTGCATTTTTCTTTTTCCAGTTTTCTATCTTCTTTCAAGCAGAAGCAGCCATCACATCAGAGGATTGTTCACACACATTATTGTTAAGCCTTGTGTGTCAGTTTCAAACACACACACAAAAATGATGTAACTATGAAAACAACATTTTCTAGAACCAAATGACACAGGACCCATAGATGAACAACACGTTCAACAAAGCATGGTCTCTTTATGTCATCAGAAAAGACCTTTCAAAGGCTCATCCTCCTGATCTGTCACACTATAACATACGGTAAATTTGATCAAGTAGGCAGAATATTTCAATAGCAGCAGCCTTTATGTCATGTACAAAGCAGAGATTCACTGTGACTTTAACCCTGCAGGGACAGACATCTTTGTTCTAACATGACTTGGCCTTCACTTTTTGGCATTTATAACAAATTTAAAACAATGCTGAATGTCACTGTGCTGTTGGATTACATAAAGTGTTGCTGTTTCCCAACAGTTTATAGAAAGTGAGAAAATGATATAAGTTAAAATGTATATACACTACTCACAATAAGTTAGGGATATTGTTATTTACATGAGTTACATGAGAGGAGAAAGGGGAAGTAGAAGTAGAGAGTTGGAGAGAGAGAGAAAAAAAAACACTTTGTACAAAGTGTTCAGACAGGAAGACTGAGCCTGTAGTTGTGTAAGCAGGTGAGGGGGCTGAGGGTGGAGGGGCTGAAAAACAGAAAAAAAAAAAAGAAAAAAAAAAACAAGATGCCAGCCTTCTTAAGGATTACCTTGAAATTACCCTGGCATCCGAAGACAAATCATTTATTCCCAAAAGGCTTTGAATGAAATCCCAAATCATGAAATATTTTCTAGTTCTCCTCTCACCATGCCAACTCATTCTCCTCTCTCTTTCTTTTCAAAACCATTCTCCAGTCAGAGGATGATGGGGAAGGTTTGAGAGCATCAAGGGCTGAAGTATTTCACTGCATTCTAGTCACACTAAAATCTGTACTGCCAGGAGTAACCAATCACCTTCTGAAGAAGTTTGGAGGAAAGACAAGGCTGAAAGAGAGAGCGAGAGAGAGAGAGAGAGAGAGAGTGTGTTTGTGCACATGCAACTGGGAGGCAACTGTGGATACACGTTCCAGTTTTATGTGGAAATAGAAAATCTGATTATGAAATGTAAAAAATGTGAAATGTGGTCATTGGGGATGGAATACGAATCCTGCAACCGTCGCAGTAGTTGTGTAAGTGTGTGTGTCTGTGCACACGTCTGTGCACATGTAATATGTGGGATTCTGTTGTCAAACTAGTGAACCAGGATCATAATTCAGAACCTTTGGATGCCCACATCCAGACATGTGCTCTTTTTCTTCCCTGACAATCTGAAACAGTATCACCTCATTGAGGGCAGTGGTGGTGAAACTGCGTATGTGGACAGAGAGAAGGAGACGGGAAGGAAAAGCTGGAGGAGACTTAGGGAAAAAGTGACAGCGGTAATCTCTACAAGTCTGCAGAAGTCCTCTCAACTTTTAAATTAAAATTCTCTCCATTCTCTCACATACAGCAAAGGTCCATAATGCTTTGGTGTAAAAACAAACTTCAGCTGAGTCAGAATAAGTGTTTGTGTGCGTGTGTGGATATGTGTGTGTGTGTGTGTGTGTGTGTGTGTGTGTGTGTGTGTGTGTGTGTGTGTGTGTGTGTGTGTCCCTGGCTTCAGAGGAAATGGCTGCAATTCTCTCTACATCTCAGACTGCATGACCAAGAAAAGGCAGCCAAAGGAGAAAGAAATAAGTATATTTTTTAAAAGTATAAGTGAGACAGGGAGGGAAGTAACACATAGAAAGTGAACAAACAAAAGTAACTGTGGATAACTGCACTGCTCACCCATCCATAGCTGCTGATTCTGGAAGACGTATGATTAACAGAGAGCATCTGACAATAGTAGTTGTCAGAATCTGGACTTCAGTTAAAGTCTGCACTGCCATCCACAACATGAAACATGAAACTGATTCAAAAGTGATTCTAAAATCAAAAGCATAACAACACAGTGAGCCAAGTACTTTTCTGTTGTTGTCCTTTTCCGTGGTTAAAGATGAAGCCAGTAAAAACCTTTTATCCAAATCTGACAGACGGATCTTTTGCCTCGTTAACCTTTTGATGTGAAATCTATAGTGTATCACACTGTAGAAAACAAAAAGATGTTTTCATCTCACTGACCATAAAACTCCAGATGCCATTACAGTTATTCTTTTTAGACAGGGAAAAAAGAAAATCTGTTAACATATGCATGGACACACTCACTCAGAGACCACATGCACTTCTGCCAAGGCCACGCAAACCTCAAATATGTTTTTTCAATGATAGAAATGTTTTATATTTCTATCATAATGTCTGGATCTGGATTAGTGTACAAATAGTGATACAATCATGCATGTCGACTGATGGCGGGCATGTTTATCTGATGAATACCTAAATCCTGCCTGAAAAAGTTAGTTAGACTCATGATTTCTGAGTTATTACTACTTAGATGATTCATTTATTTATATGTTCATCAAATTTTGCAAGATCACTTGTAGTAAAGTCATACAAGGGTTCTCTAAGCACGATTGCTATTGCAAAAATGCACGTTGGATTTAATTTATAGGAGGAGTATAGAAAAGTAGAATAGAAAACATGGCTGGTGAGCACAGGCAGAAATATCCCTGCACAAATACTGAGAGGAAAATCTCCAAAGTCATGGGTCAAAAGAAAATGTTTTTTTAAAGTGGCCACATGGTGGTGTTTTCTACAACAAAAACTAATCAGTTCGTCCCTTTTCCACAAAAACAGTCTGAAGAAAAAGTCTGAAGACTCACTTATGCTTTTGCTAAGTAAATTTCCCAAGAGGTCTGAGTAATGGTAAGAACATTTTTTTAAACAATAGAAGAGTCACACGCCCCTGCCCGGCAAGTTAGCACAAGCTGATTCTGTTGCTAACTGTTAGTGACACTTTATTGGCCATGACCTCGTGTAACCCTAATGAGTCAATCACAGCAACACACCGTAGCACTGGGCTGTCACACCCTGCTCCTGTCAGGCAGCGACTGAGGCAGATTGTGTGTGTGCAGTGGATGTACATGTGAATGAACTTTGGTTTCTGTCAGCCAAATGATGGAGATGTTGTTGAAAAACGTATGACATGTGTGAGTGACATCAGCAGTTCAGAGAGCATGTTCCAACATCTACCTTGCTGATGAAAAGTCTTATGAGAAATGTGAGGGTCAACAGACACTGACGGCTGCTGCTGCGAAGCCTTTCAGACTTCAAACTGGGCTTCAGAAGCTCTTATAAGGCAGCAACACAAAAAGGTTTGAAGAGCCGCCCTGATAAGTTACCACTCCTGGTCACTCACCATGAATGTCCATCATTATGGTCATAATCAGCCCACATACTGCATTAATCAGTGAAGCTTCTGCAGCACATCAACTTTAATATGATTCATGTGTGACAGAATAAAAGAAATAAGAGAGTGTCCTACTTTTTCTTTGACTACCTATCCAAACAGGATTGAACTGAGTAAAAAAAAAAAGAAAAGAAAAAGAAATCCGATTAATCTCAATTTTAAAGCAAGAAAACTTTGAAATGTAGTTAAATTCCCAAGAAATAAAATAAATAAATTCATCCATTAATTAAAGTGCCAAAATCATTGTTACTTTTGTTTTCGGCTGCAGAATCCTTTTCATAAAGTGATTGGGTACAACCAATTTCCAGATGTACCGGTGGAGAGATCCTGTCATCTGTGTGTCCTGAGGCAACAAGGTGTGAACAAAGGTTCTGCTTTAAAAGTAAAACTTTCTTTCATTTACTGGCCCTTTTGATCAATTACGTAATTCAACTGTATGTTCGCTCATCACACTGTACCCGTAACATCGCTGGTCAACAACAAAGCTAACCTACATATTAACAGCCACCACACTGTATTTCCCACAGTGTGTAAATAATAGTAAGATTAGTGGAACATATTCACATGTTGGACAGCTGACTGCAAGACCCTTCCCTGTTGCATGTGACTCAGTCAGTATGAAGCTAGCTCCTATAGCTACAGTTCAGCACACAACTGCTGTAAGGCTCAGATGTTGTTGGACGTGGTAATCAGATTAGCTGTGTGCTGACTTGACATTGCTGGTTTGAGTTGACATGATGATTTTGTGATTGTTGCATGATAGGCTTCTCTACATTAGCTCTTAGCTGCTTTGTGTGTCCTGCTTCCATTTACGTTCACTGCTATACTTAGAGCCCAGGAGGATCTATTGTGTACTGTTATTACTGGTTGTGGCTGCAGAGGCTGCTGTTGCCACTGCTCAGCACACTTTAAGATGAATGGTACATTATCAATTTTGTTTTGATGCGTACATCTTCAATGAATATAATATGTAGACTTTACTTATTATAGATGGTGCAGTTTTACAATTTACACAAATTTCTGCATTATGGAGATTAGGTTATTACAACATAAAAAGTCATTTTCAGTCAAAAAGTCATGTATATGATAGTTGCTTACTTGGGGAATTAAAAAAAAATAAATCCCAGAATACACCTCTTACATAGGTGCAAAATTGGAATTACTGTGATATAAATCTTGTTTGAGATTTGAATTGATGAAAGAAATCAAATTGAATGCAGTTGGGACATCTTTGATCAAATCAGGAATTCAGTGCCAGTATCAAGCCCCATAATGAAAAAGAAAGAAAATAATAAGAGAAAGAAATAATCTCGGATCTCAGTGAGGAAAAAAAGAAAAACAAAAAAAGACAACAACAAAAGAAAGTATCTCCTTTCATCAATAACATTTACAAAATATGTGTTGCAGAGAACCTCTAGAACATGGTGTTTTGACTTGGTTTTACAAATGGACGCCATATCAGATTGAAAAAGGGGATTTTCATAACTGTGTGCCAGAAACACAAACAGGTCTCACATTTTCTCCACATGACAAGAATCACTGTCTTCGTGGAGCTGAAGCCCATAAGGAAACTAAATATGACCCAATGTGGAAAATCTGTCACAGTTCACTGCATTTTTATGAGCTTTTCATCTAATTGTGATGGCAAAAAAATGTTATGCTTAAGGTAGAGTTTGGGTTCATGAAGTCTGGTTGCCAAACTAACAGAGAGCCCTGAGCAATGAGACTTGTTGCTGTATCGTTGCCACAGCAGCAGCAAAGAGCAGCAGAGCTCCTGTGAAGGCCAGCTCCATCATCATCTTCAAGTGGAAAGAATCTGTCCCCTCCCTGTGACAGGCTGCCAGCTCAGCCCGAGCTCTTTCTTCATCCCTGGACTCCACTAACTCTTTAAAGCCCAAACCCTTCCTGACTGCTGCAGGCATTACTAAAACATAAGAGAGACATATACTGTGAAGGTGGATTGAAGTCATGAAACCAGCTGTGGGTTACTCATATGACTAAATCTATATGCTCTTTAAGAGCTAACGTAAAAAGAATATATATATTCTGTTTATTTCTACAGTCTTACAAACTGTCTACACAAACAAGAGCACACAGTACTCTGAGTCCTTGAAGTAGATGATAGATTCAAGGATCTACAGGATCCACAGAGGGGGTGTGTTAAACATAAGTAAGGTTTTCTCTGATGTGGAACCTGGCTGGGCCACAGGCCAAACCAGACAGAAAAGCAGTAGTCAATCTCATCAATCACACATACAACTGGCCTCCCTGTTCTGGGTTTTTATGCTGGAGTCTTTACAACTCTCCATCCACCACAGCTTTCACCATTTCTAATGGTGATGTCTGTGCTTGTGTGTGTGTGTGTGTGTGTGTGTGTGTGTGTGTGCTTGTGTGTGTCTGAGAGAAAAAGTAAAGCGTGAGAAGGAGCATCTGGGGGTTTTTGCCCCTGCACTACATGCTGCCACTGGCTTTGCATTTACCGAAGTGCAAATTGACAAACCGACAAATGATCTGGCCTTAACACTCACATGGAAACAGATAGACCATTGTAAAAGGATCCCCACCCAAAAACAGCTGGACTGATGGCCGGGAATCAAAAATCCACTTTGAAACATTTATTGTCCACATTCGCAATATTTACAGGCAGAGAGAAGGAGAGCGAGAAAGAGGATAGTCAGAGGAGCTACACGGCCCTGGTCACATAATGGACCATTTTATAGGAGGTCAAGAGATTAGGTTTGTCCTGCGTGTGTCTGTGTGTTATTTCCAGCTTTTACAAACTTGATTCAAATGGAGATATTTGGCTTCGAATGTGTGTGTGATTCCTCTTTCCCATTTCACCCTGTTTCAGGTTGTGTGTGTGAATCAGACATACGCTCTGTTTGTATATGCAAGCTTGTGCGCATACAAATACACACACGCTAGCTCATTTTGTATGCGGCTCTGAGTGCTTTAAGAGGAGAACGTTATGGGTAGATGAGGGGTCAGAGTCTGTGATACATCAGCAGCAGTTTCCCAATCCTCTTAGTGCCACAGTGCTCTGGGTCTAACTACTCTCCAGTAGGTAAAAATATACACGTCTCAACCTCACTAATCCCGGAAATGGAGGTTATTCAGATCTGGAAAAGCTCATATTAGGGATTCATTGAAATACCTGCAATACCTTTTAAGTCAAAAAAGAGAACATACATGAATTTTAAAATTAGCGCCACCGTGCTCAGTTCATTGTGTGTATTTTTAGTTGAGTTTTTTTTTTTTCTGTCACTGAAAATAACAAACCAAACTAGCTCCGAGGAGAAAAGAAGACAAACACACAGAGATGCCTAACTGTAGAAGTACAGTTAGGCACTGACACAAAATTCAAATCTTAACCCCAAAGAGTCCTTTGAAGAAGTGAAGACTGATATAAATGATTTAACTTCAGAAAAATGTCCTGACTTTGAATGTCTGAAACTCAAAGCTGTACTTGCAAAGACCAAAGTAAAGGATCATAGTGACACACAGAAACAAAATTAATAATTGTACAGACATTAGTTTGATTATACTGTATCTAGTCCATGGGAGCCATCGCAGCAGAGGATTAAAAATGTTGCTTTCTGATAAACTTTCTGTTACTCTCAAGGTCAGTTTTTTTTTTTTTTTTTAATATACTCAGTGTAGGGCTGCCAGACTTTGAAATGTTCCTGCTGTTTATCAACAACAGATCAGACGTTTAAAGGAGTATATTTATTTAAATATGTAATCAGTAATATGTCACTGGCTCTGCTCGACAAAATAACCATAACATATCAGCAGGGGTGTGCAGGTGTTGCTGATCCATGCCAAGCACCAGGCTGTTGCCTCAATGGCTGCAGAGATTTTAGGTTACCTACTCATTGCTCTCATGTCT
Organism: Toxotes lorentzi; assembly: GCA_037833715.1. NCBI lineage: Eukaryota > Metazoa > Chordata > Actinopteri > Toxotidae > Toxotes > Toxotes lorentzi. Next base: position 10,991,090 of record JBBMJY010000006.1, read on the forward strand.
CTCTCAGCCTCTGGCCGTGAAACCAACATGAAGTCACCACCGGCATCACGGACTCCAAACATAATCTGAGTGAAGACAGCCATCTCATTTCAGGTTATATTACTGCTGAGCTTTATAGAGCTCAAGTCCACAAACACTGGGCTTTGTGAAAGCCTAACTGTGCAGTCTGTTCAAGTGAATCAAAACTGTATGGATTAGCAAATCTGTAAACTACTCTCTCTGGACTGAACTGAAATTAACTTTACAGCCTAAAAGGAAGCAAGGGTGTCCAGTAAAGTCTGTGATTTGGGATGGGATCCATATGGGCTTGCCAAGATCAATCTGCAAATAAACTTATTTTGTGAACTTGCCCACCTGGAAGATTCTTATATAATGGCCCTGCCTGCAAGCATCTGTTGAGTACTCTGTAGGAAGGATAAAGAGAGCCGGGGACAAGTGTTGACCTTGTTTGCTCAAAAACTAGAACACATCATGTGACATGATTATGCTAATATTTGGCTTGAACCTTGTATTAAGACTTTCTTTTTTAAATTATTTTAATAAGGATGTGATTTTATATCTAACTATAGGAAGGGCAAAAGAGAGAAAAAAAATACACAATACACAACGATTAGTGAATTAAAAGCTACCTAGGTAGTCAATGAGAAGCTCAAGTTAAATTTACTAAGAAACTTTATGTATGATTTTGTCAAACAGCACCTCCGCATTTCCTCTCACACATCTCTCACAGTTGAGGTGTTGGAATTTCAACAGTGAGGTGGGAGGAAATTTGGGGATGCTATGGGCTGCTGTAAGAACATTAAGGAGCGTGCCTTCAAGACTGTCCAAGGCCTTTTGAGCGTGAAATGGTATTAGCCTATTATGGCTGTTGGCAGAGGATCTAATTCTGAAGAAAACCACTTTGATCTATATGAATCAGTTTGGATAATACCCAGGGTTAGTAGGAGTCACAGGAAAGTGTCAAAAGTTAAAATGTTTGAATTCAGAAATGAACTAGATTAGAAGCAAACCTTTGGCTATGTCTTATGAGTAAAAACTTTTATTTTGGCATTTCTGCCTTTATTTATTTATTTATTTTGACAGAGACAGTGTAGAGAGACAGGAGAGGGGGGATGACAAGCAGCAAAGGGCCCAGGCTGGATTTACACCTGGGCCACTGCAGTCAGGACTCCGCCATCACATATGGCACCTACGCTACCTGGTGAGCTCCCGAGGCACCCTAGAGGTTTAACAGTTTAATATTTATTTTCAGCAGCTATGTAAAACTGTCTGTGTCCATGCAGGTGTTAGGACACATACTGGAGTATTTCTACACTTGTGGATATTTAACTATTCCGGATATACCTCAATAAACCAGCCACATTAGGCAGTTTAACACTCTGTGATTCTTTGCTCTTATCTGGCGCAGCCACAAAGCTCAGCCGCACTCTGCCACCTGGTCTAGATTGAACGTAGGCGTTTCAACCCTGTAAATGTCAACAGGACACCCGCTCAACTCTGCATAGTTACCATGACAACAGGGTACTTGACAGCCACCATTGGATGTTGTGGTCTGGCAGAGATGATCTTGAACTGTCAGTGGCAGACAGGTGGACAGGCTGGCTGAGAGATATATGTGAGATACAAGATAGATGTGAATGGCGCAGACAAGAAAATGTTTGGAGAGAGAGGGAGAAGAAAGGAGGAGGTGAAGGTAAGAGGATGTTTGTGGTTAAGGATAAAGAATTGTCGTGATATAGAGGGGAATAAAAACAAAATAGTAGAAACAAAAATGCATTAACAGAGAGGAAGACGAAGACAAACAGGAATAAGAGCAGACAGGAGAAAGTCTTTCAGTAGAGGGAAGCATCAGAAATCAAATAGGTACTGAAAGGTTAAAAACTGGAGAAAGAAAGAGGGATTTAGAGATAGAAAGTGAGAGATGGCTGGTGCGCTATCCGTGGGCATAATTTTCAGGGCAACAAAAGGGCAGACAGGCAGAGGGGAACCGAATCCTGCTCCGTTTGTCTCCTCAAATGGCCTCTAGGGACTGTGTGAAATGGCCCTTTTCTTCTTGGTCCTTTTCAGCCCTAAACCCCATCTACATGACAAACAGTGTCACTTTGAAGCTGCTTGTGTCATCTCGGCCTATCTGTCACTCATTCCTGACCTTTTGCTCCTGCCTCTCATCTTTCTTTTTTTTTCTTTCCACAGTAATTCGCTTTTTTGTCACTGTCTCCCTTTCACCTTCTATCCTTTTCATTTATCTTTGATATCTGCCTCTGTGCTCAAAACAAGTCTTTGGAAAAATGGCAGGGACATTTCAGCAGCTCTTCTGACTATGGGTTATATTGTTTCAGGAGAACTAATTAGACAAAAGTATTAAGTATTATCAATTAAGACTTTCATGTTGTCGTTACATAATATTTCATTTGACCTGTTTCAGTGCAATGATATTTTAATACTGGAAACTATTGTTCTTTTGCAACTATAGACAAGAAACCAATCAAACATCATTTAACCCTGAAATCTGTATTCACTCTTGGGTTTTTCATTGTTTAACTGACTCTTGTTTTCTGTTTCAAACAAGGCAACAGTCAGCAATCAGTTAGCTAAACAATGAAGCCAGTCACCTTGTTTTGACATGTATAGTAATCATTGTGACCCCCTTGCCACTCAGTTGTGTATCAGATATTGTGTGCGAAATATGGAATAAAAAACAAATGATTCAATGGCACCCTCAGGCCACCGTATTTTTAAATCTACTGAAACATACATACATATGCATTTACAGTACTTATGTGTGCAAATGTGTGTATATTCAGACTTTTATTGATGGTGATCATGCTGAGCAAAGGTCATCCTACCTGGTTGAAGCGATCCAACCTCTCCTTGACCTCAGCCAGTGAAGGGTCTACACTGCGAACTTTGACCTCTGGGTTTTGCCTCTGGGCGTGCAGACCATTTCCTACAACTCTGCCTGTATAGCTGTGAGAAAAAGAAAGGGAGTGTTAGATACCTGGTAGGTATGTATGTATGTATGAATGAATGAATGAGTAAATCAATAAATAACTGGGGGATATTGGCGTCAAGACATCCACTTGGGTGCAGCAAGGCAGACAAGAAGTGTTTGCTTGACAGAACACCAATCACATTCTGATGTGATTTTGCTTTATTCCGTCAAATGTTAAAAAGGAGTACTGTAGGTATTTCTTGTTTATTGTTGTTTTTTTTTTATTGTTATATGTAACCATGTGTAATTATACTACACTAGGCGCCACAATGGAAAATGCTGCACTGTGTTATCTTTGGCAAATAAACTAAGAAGTAATTTTGTCTTTCCTGTCAAATGAACTAAACTAAACTAGAAACCAAACAGAACAATACATCATATAGTCCACCAATGTCTTTATTTAGAAGTCTGCCAACTGTACCACAGCACTTCTTCTACACAAACTAAAAACCATTAGGGCCTCATTTGTCAAAGACAAAACTCAGAAAACGTTGCACGGAAACCATTAAAAACTCCATTATGCAATATGTTTTGCATCAACATTGAATCAAATGCGGTCAAAGCATTTGATGCTGCTATTATGTTCTTCTGTGACTGAAAATATTTTAAATATAAATATGACTGAGCACAGCCTTGTAAAAATGAAACTGAGACACATGGTGATCTGGACCCTTTAATCCCTGGCATGCTCTTTGGGGCTGGCGGGGATTATAGCTGTTGATTTTGTCAGAGCTGTTCGCTGATGTCAGGGATGTTAACATTTCGAGCAGCATGACTGATTTAGAAGGGAAATGTTTTGATTCTGTAAAATTAAGGCATTAAGACAGAGAGGTTTTGTTTTGGCTGAAATATCGAAAAAAAAAAACTATAGCTATCAGCACAACCCATCTACATCTCCAGAAGGAATTTATCTAACATTTTATAGTTTTAATGGAAAAAACGTGTGAACCATGAACTGGACTCGACACATATACACAAGCACAGACACAGACACAGACACAGACACACAGACACACAGACACACAGACACACACACACACACACACACACACACACACACACACACACACAC
>JBBMJY010000006.1:10995253-11011653 GCA_037833715.1 Toxotes lorentzi
ACACACACAGACACACAGACACACACACACACACACACACACACACACACACACACACACACACACACACACACATTTTGTCATCTTATTCATTTAGCATTCAGAAATGTGCTGCCATATGCATCATTTCCTCATACTATTCGCTGTTAAAAGTCACTGTAAAAGTACCACCATTTACTAACTGCCACTAATAAAAATGACAAGTGAGCAACTGGACGTTAGACATCGTACTGAATCTAATTAATTAAAAACTAATGACTAAGTGACCAGTAAATTTGTTTACAACCTACAAGCAAGTTCACTAATTATAGCAACCAGTACAATTACGACAAAAGCTCATAACCTGTAGAATAGGAAAAAAAAAACAAAACCTGATGCTGCCTCCCTGAGTCATTCAGAGTAGCTGTGCTTTCAGATCCATTAATATTAGAGAGTGACTGTAAATGCTGAAACTCATGCGCCCTCTCATGACTCTCTTATCCTCACACTTACATACTCAACCATCCCCCACCAAATCTGGCCTCCTCCAGATATCTCAGTGTTTGCCTCTTGTATTAGCGACCTTATTTTGCTGACCAAAATAAGATTGTCTTGTAAAAAAAGCAAACCCATAGTGCTGTGAAAGGAGCCTTTTACGACCCATAGTTGCGTTTCATTTTTAGGCGACCTCTAGTGGCTGTAGTAATTATGAATAGAGCAAAGGAGGAACTTTAGTCATATAGTAAGGCACGGATCATGTTAGAAGGAGGTTCAGGTCGTAACGAAGGCACTACCAAAGCAAAATGTTTTTCCTAAACCTAACCAAACTGTGATGATTCCACAACCCTAACTGCATGTTTACTGTAGTTACCATGACAACAATGGTCCGGTACACCTGCCATTGGTCTGCTCGTATGGATTATATCCAGGGGGTAGGTTGGAGGACTTGTTGGTTGATCAATACTTAATGCTTGTAACTACATAGGTGAAGGTTAGATATATAGATTCACTGTTAAAACGGAGAACATTGCCTTACATACATATTTTTTTCCCCACAACCTTTATGCTGTTATCCAGATTAATTTGAGAGTTATGAGAGGTTGGTTATCCTCCATGCATGGGAGACTGAACAGTACTAGAGAGGAATGACATCTATGAGCATAAAAACCACTGATGCTTCCAGAAGCAGTGTAAGGCTGATAAAGTAATTATGGATGGTACAAGTGAGTGTGTTTATATGGATGTGGTGCTGGATGGGTATGTGCGTGAATTTGTGTGTATTCATGTGGACGTGTGTGTGTGTGTGTGTGTGTGTGTGTGTGGTGGTGGTGGGGGGGGCAATCATAAAAGTGCTGAACTTGAGAATCCCTGCGATCTAAGTAATGTCTCGATAAGGTCTGTGCTCCTTCGGCTTGCTGAAACAGCACTTTACTGATCGGTTCCATAAAAATGCAAAAATTACTCACTTAACCCTCTGTCGCTGCACATTACTTTACATCTCCTTTTTGTTTATTTCCTCTTCCTCCTTCAAATGCTCGTTTCGTTTTACTGTATTTCTCCCCCAGACACACACACACAAAACCACTGTCTGCTTTGACAACAGCTGAACTCTTAATTGCCCGGCGGCTCTGAAGCTTCTCTTGTCAAGATGGAAACAATCGATAGCTTTTGGACTTTCAACTTCCCCCTTCTGACATAAATGATTAGTTGAAGAATCAAACGGCTCCCTAAGCAGTGGTTGAAAGTGGGGGCCTGTGTGTTCGGGAGCGTATGCATGTCTGTCTCCAGGCTTGGCTTGGGATAACAGTGTTTGGCGCGGAAATGAGCTCATCAGATGGGATGCTAATGAAAGGGAAGTGTCAGGGTGAGTTTGGCAGCGTGTAAGGCCTGGAACGTTTCACTGCAGGGTATGTTTGATATTACATAGGGAATGTGACAACTGACACAGCAGGACATCCCAGAGGTGATTACCTGAAAGACAGACAATTAATGCTGCAAATTTCTGGGCAGATCTGGAGCAGACATCAGATGTTATGATAGGTTTCCTGCCAATGGCAATGTACTGTTTCAAAACGGCTCTCGCTATAGTCCTACGTCTCTCTCCCTTGTAAGGCTAATAAATGAATAAACGCTTTCTCCAATCAACAGTCCGTGCTCTCCTCGGGCAGTCCCAAAAGTTCACCCTCAGCAAACGTTCAAAATGAATACCTATACATGTATTGCTTCTGACTCATGACTTCTCTGACTATTTTCTACTGCACTGACTCATTCCCCTGTGAATGCCCAATTGATGCACTCTCCTAAAGGCAGCTTTGTCTGTTCTGTCTTTCCATCTGCCTGAAGCACAGGCTAGCAGTGACCTCCACTCCCTGATGCTGACCCCAAACTGAACTGTCTTGATCTTTTGAAGTCCTGCAGGAATGCTCGTGGGCTGTAAGTCAGAAAACAAGAGTTAAATATTCATTCATTCTTTCAAGGTGTACAGGGAGGCAACAGCGGGAACATCTGCATCTTGAGTGCACTCTTAAACATTCTGCCTGAACATTTTGCTGTATATATGCTGTAAGTAAAGCCGCGCTATACCATTGATAACGGCATTTCAAGGATGTGTAAACATGTGATGAGGGGTTTAATGAAGGTTAGCTTTTGCCACAGTGAGGGAGCCTCTAGTAGACTGGCCGCAAGTAAAGTCTATTTTGCTTGTCTTTCATCTGTGCTCTGTTCCTGACTGATCTCCGAGGTCTGGCTGAAAGGTTTAATGAGCCCACAGCACCCACCAGGGATTCAATTAACTAGATGTGTTTTGTGTATATATGTGTGTGTTTCTCTTTATCCACAGGTAGGGGTCATCTTTGCATTCCCCTATAAATCTCAACAAGGTTCTCTTATGTCTGGTCACACCTCTACAGACACAACAATCAACTAAAAACTAGTCAGATTCCCTCTTATTGTACTAAGCCTTCTGAGGGGAGCTTATTTCAAACCTCCAGCAATTATGGTAATGTATGATAAAATACATTACCATAATTGCTGGAGACTTATGAGATGACCCACAGACACTGTAAAATAAACATACAGCAGATGCACTAGCTTTGTTGGTAATATGTCCAGTTGCTTAATTGTATTGGTACTGCAAACTCTCTGCAGAGCTCTTTGCCAGGATCCCAATGGTTAAGGAGATTCTCCACCAGTATCTGCCAGTGGGAGGAATGGTTGTGCATCTCTGAGATGACTAAAGGCAGTTTTGTTGATATTTTTTGATGTGCTTCCAAATTCACTGCAGGATCATAGGACAGCACACCAAGGCTACATGGTGTGCTCGGGGCTTGACATTTTGTGCCAGGAATCTTAAGTTAGTACACAGTTTATCTGGATCTTTGCTTCTGTAATTAGAATCAATAAATCAGAAATCTTGTACTAGCTCAAAAATCTGGACATTCTGTGAAATCCTGATGAATGAGCTGATGCAAGGTTTCAATAAGATAATATTATTGAATAATATGGAAATTTACTATACAACTGAGTATCAGTTCTGAATCTATTAAAATCAGCCCTGTGGACAAATATTTCCCACTGGCAGCATGTAAACACTGAACTATACAGAGCCCTAGACCTCACATGCTGCACTCACAATATGAGTCTGACAAGTAAGCTGTAAACCAATGTAAAATTGTTTTTGAGAAGCAAATGCATTTCTTTTGCCCAATAGAAGGTATAAAGAGACAACAGCATCGAAGGGAAGTACTGAAAATTGTCTTCCACCAAAAGTCAAGACTCAGTTTGAGGCAAAGTGATTAAAAAGAACATTTACACAACAAGAAATGGCTTTGCATTGTGACTACTAACTACTACTGACTGAAAATATAAGCCAGGATGAATTATTTGTCATCATGCTTCCTTCAAATGTGTGTTTCCCTTTTAAAGATACAATCTTGAGAAAATATACTGCATTACTGACTGATATATATCTCTTGATTAATTGAGCTACAGCCTCCTCCTCTATTGTGATTAGAGGTGAAAACACTTCTGTTTTCATCTTTGGCAGACACATTTCCACATATAAACAGATTTGGATGATTCCTATGAAACAAACATCAGCCTGAATCAGAGTAAACCAAGGAGGGCAAAAGTGTCAGTGATTAATGACTGGAGAAGAGATGAGGTTGTTTTCATATGTTTGAGTGTGTGTATTTTTGTGGCTGTGGGTGGCACTATTTCAGCTGAGGAGGGCATTGGATTAGAGCTGGTGGTACTGCTGTCAGGGTAAACAACAAATTGTTGGTTCATCATGATTAATAAAGCCTGTCCCCACCCTTCCAACCCGTTGTGGGTATACAAGATTGAACATGTGCCGAGTTACTCACAGTGAAGGCCTGTGAATACTACACAGTGGGTCAGGCCAGCTGTCATTTCTGAAAATGTCATCCTTGAGGCTGCTCGGTGTTTTTTTGTGTCACTCTTTGGTTACATCTTTGCGATTTTTAATCACTTCCATGGTGTCTTTGCTGCCTACTTAAAGATAACTTCACATTCAAGTAATGTCAACAACAGACATTTTATTTCTGGTTCACCATGGTGGCAGTGAGCTCACACAATACATTTTTCTTGAAGCATACACCGTACAGTAGTTAAGGACTCTTCATTGTCAGGGATACACACACACATTCCATCAATAATTGAATACTATTGCGTTTGGCAAACACTGTAAAATGTGAACTTACTGCCAATGTCGAGGAGAAAGCAGCTGTGATTTTAAAAGTTTAAAAAAACAGATAAATCTTGAAGTTTAGTGTGCTTACTTTAAGACAATGGATGGAATTGACCAGTCAAAAAAAGTGGAAATATAAACAAATATACATGACTGACAATGGGTAGACTGTGGAAAATTACAGATTCAGCAATGTAGATCTAATCTAATCTGCAAAGATACACTAATATATATTTTTTTTAAAAAACAATATCACATACTTTAGTATATTCCTGTAAAGAAACCAATATTTTCATGCATTTCATTTTCAGACATGCTTTTCTTCAGATAAGCCACTTCTGCTTGTTGCTAATTTGACTGTTTTACTGAGTGACATAAGTCTACATAAGATGAAAACACACACTTGTATATACTGCTCACCATAACACTAAGCCCATAACATCATAAAATGCAGCATTACAGCTTTCTCTTTCGGCCCATTGGAACAGGAGAACCTGAAGTCACAAGTGGGGCCAGTAGTGAGAGCAAGGGAGGGGTTGCGTAGATGTTTGTAGCCAGCTAACTTTACGAGCAGGGCTTGGACATGTTGAAATACTTTGAACAGGAGGGTTTGTTCTGAAAGGCCAGAATGTTCTCACACACACTGAGCTTAGCAGCCATTCACTGTACTAACACTAAGCACATGAACAGGCAACTGGTCAAAAGCCACTTTGCAAACATTTAATCAACATGACATATGTACACATGCTGTCCGTTGGACAGTAAACACGAATGTGTGCAAACACATACAACTGTTTCGCAAGGCTGTACCCTGTAATGCAATGTGAACACACGCGCGCACACACACACACACACACACACACACACACACACACACACACACACACACACACACACACACACACACACAGACCCTCAGACCCAAAGGCTTGTTCCCAACGATAAAAACTGTGAAAATAAATATTTCAAACATCAAGTAATATACAAAATTAAGCACTGGCAAAATCTTTGGCAGCTATTATAGAAGATGTCCAGACTCCTGGCAGTATGTACTGTGGCTTGCTGTGCTTCAAAGACAACTTTATTAGAGAAGAGATACTCGGATCATAAAATGTACAAGGAGAAATAGCAAGCAAATCAGGAAAGGTCATCTGCAGGGCAGGCAAGGCAAGCTCAAATAGTATTCTTTCTATGCTCCATTTTTCTCCATAACAACCCCACTTGTTATTTTTGTGTTTTTAGACAAACGCTCCAGTCCCTCAAGAGTCTTCAGTTCATCTTTCTTCTTCCTCTTAATTTCTCTGCCCACTACAACAAACTCCATTAAACCCTGCTTCCTCTCTCTGTGTTCTTTTTGCTTTCCTTTGTAACTCAGCTGGTGACCACATGAACATAATGAAAGCTACCAGTAGCTACAGTCACTTGGAAGTCTCAGCAGTACCTGGGGCGTGCAGTCTTGTCTTAATTTTACTCTCATTCTATTCCCAACAGCTCTGTGTTTTTCCCCTCTTTATCTGCCTCCTCCTATCTTTTGACCTCACCTATTCCTGGTTCCAGCTGGCAGCTTGGGGATCTGAAAATTTAACAGTTCTACAGCCAGTCTTGTCCGAGTGAGGCACGGATCTAATGGATGTTCAGAAACACTGTGACATTGTGGATAATGAGGTCAACTTATGGAAAAGTTATCCCAAGTTTAAGCACTAGAATAACTCAAAATAGGCTCGTTAAATTTACTGTAACTGTTCTATCTCATTAGAGATTCGATTTTTGGTTTCCATTGCTGAAAGTAGAAATTTTGACTGCAGTTTTGAGCCATGATACTTCAAACTGTTTGTCCAAATTTTGTGAAGCTCCGAGTTAATCTCTTTAAGAGCTGAGTCAAGGGTGCCGTGAGATTTTGTAGACCTGGCCGGTAGCCCAGTGGGCCCTCTGTCATGCTTCTTTGCAGTCTGGCAAGCTTCTGTATTCAGTGATGACTCAGAGATGTAGGCAGAGTCAGGCGGGGTCAGAAGCATTAAGAGCAGCATAGGAACAGCAGTCACGTTAGCAACTCCAAACAAGATCAACAACAACATCAACTGCCGAACCTGGCAATTTAATTTCTGTTGTCCTGAAATTAGCTGGAAACTGTTTTGATGATTTCATACTGACTAACCGCTCCTTGTGTTTGGGAAGTGTCCACATGATTAATCATGAGATGTTGTGGAACTCTTTAAACTTGTTTTGCCTACATAATCATCCGTCGTTAGTTCATCAAACCGTGCTCCTCTCTATTTGGGAATGTCTGCAGTGAAAATGAATTCTCTGGCGTTCACATGATCCTGCAGTACTGACAGACTACAGACATTTGACCCATTAAAATGATGCAGTGTCAATAGGTCACATGTGTCTTTAGAGTAATTAACAAAAAAGCAAGCACTTCTATTTGTGTTGCAGTTGTTTTCTAATCTCTTATCCTCATCTTGTTACCTCCCTGGGGGTTCCTTCCCCCTAGGTTGCGAGTCACTGACCTGGAGTGATTGCAGTAAGTGCAGGAGACATGTCCTTCTACTTCTAATGATGGCTGCTCCACGCTCAAACACAAACAGTCCACAGGCTGTTTCTAACTCCTGTTACACTAACTGCAGGGTTAAGTCACTTCAGCCAAGATGAAACATGTTTGTCCAAGACGTTTACACTAATGAATCTTTACTGTTTTTGTCCTGGACTTCACCTGAGGCACGACACCTGTGCTAAGCTGGCGGTATATCTGTCTTTGTGGCGCGGTGGACCAGTGAAATATGACTGTTTATGGCTGTGTGGCTCGGTTGGAATTACACACCACTATGTTGGTCTCAACTGCTTTGCCACTTCTTAAGAGGTCCCCAGGCGATTTTACCAAGACCAGGCTGGTTTATTGAGTGGTTGCACTGTAACAGCTATATGGTTGAAGGTCCAATGGCTCATATTACTCATGGCTATTATGCACTGAAAGCCTGTCCTCTACAGTGCAATAAAAGGTGTTACTGCTCTTATGAATAGCTCCCTTCATGCTGTATGTTTGTTTTATATATCCTTTTCTAATGTTAGCAAATACATGTACATGGCCTTTACTGGGTCAGGTCACGTATCCAATCAATATTCGCCCATCACCACCAACGCTTGCACTGAGTTCTCCTGAGGGGAATTTAGCTTTCATAAACATTCATTAAATTCAGATTTCCTTTCATTTGTGCCCATTTTTACTCCTTTTTTACTGTGAGCTGGGGTCTGTGTAGTGAAGCAAAGCAGCCTATCTCAATGTTTGCTCGTCTCCTGTGTAACCAGAGTGGTAGGTAGCTGTTGACTTGGTGTCTCTTATCAGATTGTTGGGTGGATGGAGATGAAAGCTGACCCCAGTCCCCTCTGAGCCAGTAGACCATGGTCTTGTGGAGATGTGGCCGACTGCTAATAGCAGGGTCTCAACATAAACTCTCTTGAAAATTGGGATTTCCATGACGCTCAGTGCCAAATTAATAGCAAAACAAAACAAAACAAAAAAACAAACTACTGTTGAATTTCCAGAGGAAAACAGCCTTCTCATTTGGCGGGTTTCAGCAGATTTGTTTTTGAGTGTGTACTGCTGACCAAGGTTACAGTTACACTTCCTGGATACAGCAAGTCTAAAAGTTTAGATTTAGAATGTGGCTCTAGTTCCTGTTTGTCATAGAAAACCACCCCAACTGTAGGCTACTTCAACAAGTACTCTGTCTTCTGGGTTTAGCCAAAGTCTGGTCCTGCCTTGGTATGCTCTCTAGGCCACTGTGACCTGGGCCAATCCTGAGGATAGTTGCAGAGCTGGAACAGATTCTGAGCATGAGGGAGGGCAGTGAGTTTAAAGGCAGAAAAACAGAGGTGGGAAAATGATCTATGACTGGGCACAATGGTTCACTTTACATGCGCATACATTTACAGTAATCACATACTGTGATTACCTTGTACACCGGAGGCGTTTGATACTCATCATTAGGGCTGTTTTACCTGTCTATTTCTATTTCCGTCTACAGGCTTGGTGATATCTACAATATCTAGTTTGGCTCATCATTAGCCCATTATAGGCCTACACACAGTCAAGCATGTTTCATTTCAGTGCTACTCCAGGCTAATGAACAAGTATCGATTTATCTAACAATCACAGCAACTGCAAAGAGCTGAATTAATTTGGTGTAAGTGACTCGCTCTTGGCAACAAACTGCTCTTGCTCCTGCTTTCTACCTCATATTCCCCCACACACACTCTGTCTCTCTTATCCCTGTGGCTGTGTAAGCAAATCCTGACATTAACAGATCAAAAGTTTCAGCACAGTGTAATGTATATACCCCTTTCTCTGTACAGGAACCCACCAGATCCAGCATGGACTCTCTGTCCTTGGTTCTGCCTCCAAACACTGACACAATATTAAAAGTTTAGTCTAATGCCAAAAAAAGCAAAATATAAACTGATGTAAATGAACAACATTTCAATATAATACAAGGCCAATATCTTCAGACTCAGTTGCTGGTCTGACAGTGAAGCAAAATATGCTTCCACACTGCACTCGTGTGGCCAATATTATGAACAGAAAGCCTATAGTCTCCAGTGTTTAAAGCATCAGGCTTGTGAGTTTGAATTTATGAATGAGCTGCGAGTCTGACAGTGCCCTCAAGCTAATATGCTTGAGGGCACAAGCACAAGTTCATTTTAAGCTTGTAAAGCATGTTTAAATGTAAGATATGGCTCTCATAAGGCTTACAGGCAGATTGTTCTGATATTTATCTCAAACAAAGCTTGACTTTTCAAAGTTAAGAAAGCTGAGATCACTAATCTCACTTTAATAATGTCACGTCTCATTCTTGGGCTTTGGCAGTTTTATGTTTTTGTTTCATTCAATTGAATGTAATTTAATTTATATTTTTTAAATCCGGTCATTTAAAGCTCCTGCTTGAAGAACTGTCATGTGATTATAACATCTTTCTAAATATTAAAATGGTGGCAGTCTGCTGTATAGTGGCATAATGCTTTCCATGAAAAGGATGCAATGCTAAACTTTCTAACTTTGCCTATCATACAATAAAGACTAATGCTCTGCTGAAACAACAAAAGGTCAGAAAGAAAAGTAGTTGTTCATATCCACAACAAAAGATTATGACATGTCCCTGTTCAAGAGGTGACAGTGTCACTGACAGTGAATTTTGACCCTAATTTACAGCTTTAATTTTCAGCTAATTGAATACAATTTCCTCTTAGGAAGTGAGGAGGAGTTACTACCCACGCTCCCGCTCCACAGCTACAAATCAGTTTAACTACTTGGTTGCATGAAAGTTAAACAAATTACAAAATGAAGAGCTTCCATTTGTCTGCCTCTAGTGCTAGAGACAGACAAATGGAAACATACAGTATGGCTATAGCGTTTAAAGCTTTAATAGTCTCTGGTGGCAGTTCCATAGATTACAACTGTAATTGGCCTGTGGTTTGCTTTGAAGACATTCCCAGGCCTGACTGTCCCGACTGTGGCTGTCACTGGGTGTAACTGCTCCCCACCTCACTGTGTCGCCTGCTCCGATGTACCAGCAGACGAACTGCAGGCTGAGTCAAAAGACCACACAGACTTCTGGGAAAAAATCATGCAGCTCCATCCATTAGATTGGAGGAGTAAGAGAGTCATGTCCGCCTTGCCCACACATGAAAATCGCATGCAGGCATTGTACCAGACCGTTGTGGTGAAGATGGAGCTGAGCCGGCAGGCAAAGCTTTTGATTTACCAGTCTATGTTGTTGACAGTCTATGTTCCAACCTTCACCTTTGGTCATGAGCTTTGTGCAGTGAAAGCATGAGATCGCTAATAGGGCTGAAATGGGTTTCCTCCATGAGGTGGCTGGGTTCACCCTTACATATGGTAAAGATTGACTGATAGACCCAGAACAAACTGGAGAGACTACACATTTCATGTAGCCTGAGAACACCTTGGGGTCACCCCAATAGGAATTGGAAAGCGTTGCTGGGGAGAGGGAAATCTGGATGACCTTGCTCAGCCTGCTGCCACACAACACCAGATAAGTAGTAGAAAATTGATGGATGGATGGAACAAGAATCATTTCCTGACAAAGACAATCTCTTGTATCTATGCCCCCACACACTCACTCATACACACTTTCCTCTTATTGTATTCCTCACAAACATACACAATTAGCCTCATTTATGCTTGAATTAATTATACAAGTCTCTTTTTAAAATGTAAAGAAGTTGCAAATGATTCTTAATGAGAAAATTTCACAAGTTAGAAGAGAAAATATAATTTTCTGCCACTCTTTGCACCAATCATGGATGACAGTGAACACACTGCTAGAGCATAACTGAACTGAAACTTCATGACTTATTCTAAAAGGATTAATCATATACTTACTTCAGTGACAGAGACTGTCCAGTAGGTGGCAACATCAGCCAACTTCCAACTTCTACTAGACAGCTTGCTCATTTCAAGGATATTGCGTGTATATATTTGGTACAAAGGGATGAAGGATGTATGACAGAAAATAGAGACCATGTAACAGTTCAAATTTGATTGCAAAGATGAGAGGATAAAATAAAAAAACAAGAGCTTTAGACACAACATAAATGGAAGAGGAAAATATAAAAAGAAAGAAAGAAAGAAAGAAAGAAAGAAAGAAAGAAAGAAAGAAAGAAAGAAAGAAAGAAAGATGTAGAGCACTGAATCTAACCCCCCCCCCCCCAGCCACATGCCCACATGCCGAGGAGGGCATGGATAACTGAGGTTGGAGGTCTGGGGGGAGCTGGTGGGGGGTCAGTTGGTGTGTGGAAGGCAGACAAGGGCAGGCAGGGGCAGAGCCAGGAGAGTAAACTATGCCCCGGAGCACAGACGGGTGGAGTGGACCATGATCCTCTGGTGTGGTACGATCACCTGTTTGTCTGTCTGTCTGATCCAGGCCAGAATGGCGTGCTTAAGGTTGACAGCTCCAGCCTAAACTAAAAACCAGTCGAGGGTCTCACCAGAGATAAAGCTCAATGTACGTTACATCATGATTTTATGTCCTTATTTACTGCACATGTATGTACAAGCTGGTTTTGCAATCACAGAATGACTCGAGTGCTTGACTCAACGTGTACCAAAAACACGGACAAACACAGAAAGAGGGAGGCATAATGCCACATCTGGTCTATACTGTATGTGTTGTCTGTGTAAGCAAAGATCACTCAGTCAGCACAAGCAGTCAAGATTTCAACTCGCAGTACATTTGACTCAAGGCAACAAATGCACACAGGCGTCCACATACTCAGACATAGCCACACGGAGAGCAGAGAGGGCTTGCGACAGTGTTGAGTGAGGGGGTCACGGATCAGACTCTGCTGCTGCTGCAAAGGGCACGTGGGAGCACAACTCACACCCATCCTCTACCATGAAGACATGTGCACATGCACTGGGCAGACACAGACAAGAACGCAGTACATTTATTATAGTGATGTGCAATCAGAAAATAATACCCTCAAACACTCACACACAAGCAGAAATGATCCCAAGACACTCTGTAAGTTGGACATTTGGGATCATATTGTAGATAGAGAGATAAAGAGGCAGCACTATCTGCCGCTACCTGACACCAGAATTACATATATAGGATTATATACTGCTATGTTGTGCAAACTTTTGTTAAGGTCAAGGAGTAAGAGAGTGTAAGTGACTGTAGTGCAGACACAGAGAAGAAGGGCAAAGGTTAGGGAGCAATCATCAAAATGAAGTCAGGCAGATGGTAGCACTGACAAACAGATGGCCAAAATGGCTTTCTTGGCAGAAATCCCAGCCATAACTCTCATGTTTGTCATGATCAGGCTTATCTGTCAATCGGCCACAGGTTGGAAATTAGACACATCATCATAAGTCAGTCAGTAAGCGGAACCTGAGAAATCAAGTTTGGGTTAAGAGGCTTGGACTGTAGCTGAACAAATTTGTCCCAAGAGCTCAGAGTCATTGATAGTGTCAGTTTTGAAAAGATTAGCGCCTCTCTGGCATTGTCTGTTTGTTTCAATAAATTACCTATGATAACAATTTAAGCTTCTTTTGTGAATTTAGGATTTTGCAAGGATTCTCTTGGAAAGGGATTATGTATAGAGCTGGTGATAGTTTGAAGCTATAGAAAAGTCATATTCTTGAATGTGTAACTGTACAGAGTAGGTGTTCGCTGTAATTTTGACCTTGCAATGGTCTGCTGGAAATACCAACAACACCAACAATTTTTAGAACATCCTTGCTGTCCTTATATATTATATTTTCATCCTCATTCTCTGGTTCAAATCTGGAGTTGCATTTATTTAAGTCACAAATAATGTAATATTTCAAAACATTTCATTTGAGTGTTTATTTATTGGCATTTTGTGGCACTCATCAAAAGGTTTGTCTTTCCAAAATGAATCACAAACTGCCAATGACACTATGTCATTTATTACCCTTTCATTAACAACATTAGCTTCACTAAATTGGAAAAATTACGTTTCTCTGCCTCTCTCTTTCTGTATCTCTCTTAAATATACACACACTTCAAAATTAAAGTTAATGTAAATCTAGTGCCCTTTATAACATGCATTCATGTTCTTCATGTTCTGCACCTACAATTCAAATATCTGTTGTGTTGAAAAGCTAAGCCATATAGACTTTAGGTACTGTAGACCTAGAATTCATATGGCTGTGGGATGTCTCTGTTACCTGATGAAGAAATGATGATCATGTTCTGAACTTTTTGTGCAATGTCCTAAGGTAATAATATTCTTTAAATGCCCTTTTTTAAATTTAATTTGTGCAAAAAGAAGGAACAGGCAAAACTGTTTGGCCCAAATCCTTTAAGACTGGCAAAAAAGTGCTGAGTGCTGCTGCATGGATCTGATTCTCATCTTCGATGAGCCAGGTCTGCGCTCTCAAAGTCCAGCTAAATCTAGCAGCCACATACGGGCCAGATCCAGTTCACGTTTGGTCTTTCCATGCATCATTACCCAGTCATAATCAGTGACCTGGGGGGCAATGAAATACCTGTACTGTGCTATACATTTCATATTTAACTTTACAAGATATAGTGTTGATGTGCATTTACAGGTTTAGGACCTAAGGTCAGAGTTTAAGCAAGGGAGACTAGCAAAAAACTATTTCTGAAAGTTAGCAGTTTCTTTAATCCACCTTTAGAACTACAGTCTATATATGCATTAATAGGCCAGTTGATGAGGAGTGTGTGTGTGTGTGTGTGTTTGGAAGCAGAGTGAAGTGTGTATATGGATGCATAAAGGTGAGGGAGGTGGGGGGTCATGGGGGGGGACTTTCCCTTCATTCTGTGGCTCTTCCGTGCAGAGGCCACATTCCCAGCACCACTCAGGAGGCTCCAGTGAGCGAGCCACGACACCAAACCCACCCGGAATTCTAGGAACGTTTTCCCTGTGGTTTCAGGTTACCACATACACACACTGAGCACAGATCACAGGCACACACACACACGACACCCTCCACAGTGGTGTACTGTACTTTTGTTGTTTGCACAGAGTTGGATTTGTTAGCTTTCCCTCTCTGCTCCCATGCCTGTCATTCATTTTCATTTTAAACTCACACACTGGGTTGGACAACAACTCGGACTAACCTATAACTTGCAATTGGATTCAGACCAGATGTGTTGTTCAGATTCTCACTCTGATGGTAAATACCACACGCTGAAAACTTAAACTTGTACACACATTCTAACTAAAACTCAACAGGGAGTTCTGCCAGTGCTCGCTATGAGCCCTCAATTTCACACTTAAAGGTATACGCTGCATCACACATAATTAGGTTTAATTTCACACAAGAACTTACACTCAATCAAGCTCTAACTGACATTTGTAAAGTCTACTGTATCCCCCAGGAAAACGGATAACAGTGTCCCTAAAAATAGTCACTACACCAAGAGCCTCAGCTCAGATGTGATCATGCTGTGTGAGTGTTGATGAGTGTTGGTTGTGTGAACGTGTTGTGTATAGAATGTGCGCAGTCTGTGGCACACAGAAATAGTGTGACGGTCTACAAGGCCATAATCCTGCTACGAGCCGCACGTTTGGATCAAAGCAGAGGTTTGAAGGTGGATTTTCTCTGCCTTTGAACGGTGTTAAAATGCACACTGAACTGAGTGAGTGTGTAAATGTGTGTTACTGATATGCTAAGAGTCAAAGATATGACGCCTTTATCATACCCAGGGCTGTATTGCTTGAGAACTAGTTTTACTTTTCTTTGTTTTAACCGCACTAAAAGTCGCACTTCGCTACTTCAAAAGGTGGGATATGTGTGGCTTACTTTGATGCCACTGATCAAATTCAAGCTGCATTCATTTAGAAAGTCACATGAGACTGCCAGTACAGAACTATAATGTCTGGTGAAAAATTTGATCTTACATGCTATGTAAAAATGAAAATTAAACTGAAATTCCTATACAAGCTCCATTAGGATTCAGACTGTTGACACAGGCAGCTCTGATATTGCAACACCCTGATACGCATCACAGAGCATATGCCGAGAAACAGTGAGCACTTCATTGCATGGCTGTAGTGTCTTCCAAGAGCAATTTTTATGACACGAGATAAAACAGCCTCTAAAATATTCAGGGTTCGTCCTTGAGGACTCATCGTCGACTACTTTGTTTTACCCATAATATTTGGGTGGGGTGGTGTTCATCTGAGCAACAGCACATAATCAGTGCTGCTGACATCAAGGGGGACACTTTTTTTCAGGTTTTGTCCTTTGTTTACTGGCACAGTGCGTCAGAATGTGTTTCAAACTCTGGTAGAGAAATCCCTCTCGATGACACACAAACACGCACACAGGACAATGATACACAGACCATTATTGACTGGCACCCAGACACACTAGCAGTGAGGACTTCAAACAGGCTCATAGAGGCAATTAAGCCACAAAGACAGAGGGTTCGCCTAAAGCCACTGCTTCCTGCTGCCACTGACCTACATCCCTTTTTTTCCCCCTCCATTCATCCATCAGTTCATCTCTCCTTCTATCTATTGTATTCTCATCCACCCTTCCTTTTCCCCTCCCCTGCATGTCTGTCCCCCTATTTCTCATCCTCCTCTCCTGCTATGAGTTTGATGCCTTGCCAGTGGGCCAGCACAGAGGTTGGTGAGTGCACTATGTCAGCCTCACCCAGTAGGAACTGCTCCAGTAAAACATGCCAGTCTATTGTGGCATTTTAATTATATTAGCTCTACCCACTCCACCGGCTGGACACACAACAGAAGGGAAAGGCTGTAAAACTTTGTCCCTTCCATAAAAGTGATGATAGTAAGACTGAAAGGAGCTGCAATTTCATAAACATGCGATGCGCACAAGGCACACCAATAAAACCAAAACTTGAGGAGGCTGAAAGACATGAACACTCCTTACTCAGCGGCATGTAAAGTTCCAAATTGGCATATAAATGTACAGTGAGGCCAAGAAAATCACATTGCTTACTATTTTTTTTAACACTTTGTTTCCCCCATTTTCTTATGTATACTTACACATTCAGAAATACCGTAATTCCAGACTCTTACAGTCAAAGCATTTCACCAGAGAGAATAAATAACTCACAGTTACTGTAATATGATCGCTGTTGTTTTCTCTGTCTGCACACACACACACACACACACACAAACACACACACACACACACACACACACACACACACACACACACACACACACA
>JBBMJY010000006.1:11028608-11040581 GCA_037833715.1 Toxotes lorentzi
TTGGGGGAGTGTTGGAGAATATATCAAAAAGGGAAAAAAAAAAGATATGTAGGAAAAAAAAAGAGAAAAAAAAAAATACACACACACACACACACACACACACACACACACACACACACACACACACACACACACACATTAACAGTGTGGCAAAATACTTGCTAAACACAGTATATGACATCATATTGCCCACTCCTCTGCTATTCTAAACCATGAAAATACAGGGTTGAAGAGAACTGCACAGAGAAGGGAAAGAAAAACCTCAAAGTGTGATAACAACAAAGTTTGTTTTAACACCAATGATATTCTTTCATTTCATTGAAGGCCAGAGAAAAAGAAAACAGCTTTTGCAATGTAAGCCACAGCAGTCTACTGAGGTGCCGCCATGGTGAATGGAAACCTTCCACTCATCCCACTGAACCTTGTTTCCATTATCTAAAGGCCCAGGCTGCTATTATCATTCCTCCATAAGACTGTAATGAAAAGCTGGGGTAAAACCAACAAGCGGATAAGGTAGACCTGCATATAAACTGCTCTAATCTGGACCACTGGTACTATTTTCTCATAAGCAGACTATGAAATTCTGAGTGAGGGAAAGAAAGAGCGAGTGCATGAATGAAGGTGTGAATCAATATTGTGCATGCTTCTCTGTGTTAGGATTCATTCAAGTCTACTCATCTTCAGCAAGTAGAAGATATAAAATTACCCTCCAGGTCATTTGTGCCAAATCACATATGGTCTTGTCAATGAACAGCAGTCTGTGGCTTCTAAAGCACAGCTGACTCCAGAAGGAGAAACTTTAAAATGAATTCAACAGTGCAGTATTCAGAGCGAGAAAACCTCACTAAACATTGGAGCTACCGTTTGCACTGGGGCCCAATAAGACTCGCCACTTTTACTGGATATTCTCCAATTTTCTCCTAATTGTGTCTACTCAACATAATCCAGCCTCAGGCTCCCCCAGTATCCATAACCATAACCACTTCCCTTCAACCCACGTTCCTGCTCGTTCATAAGAGCAGGAATGTGTTAAAACAGAATCTAGCCCACATCACTGTCAATAGCTCCCTTTCAGTCTCACACGCACTGCTAGTATTGTCACAGGGTGGGCCACATATCTAGGCTCTTTACTGGACTTCTAAAAACCTGATACCTGCACACGGTTTGGTGATGTGTGTGTATGTACAGTATATGTGCTGTGACCCAGGTCCTACCCTATGACGTGCAGCAACATATAGTGCAGACTCCGTGTAGTCTGCAGCTCTCTAAGTGAGAGATAGAGCAGCCACAAAATGGTTTGGGATAAGATCCCAGTGTAAAACCACACAGTCACAATAATTCCTTTAATAATGTCTCTGTATAATATTCTGACTCTGCAAAAAAAAAAAAAAAGTTTGTGCTTGACTTCACACATTCAGTACGAGTTATAAAAATCCCCAGTAAGTTAAGCAAGGTATTTGAAATCTATTTGCTTTGCAGTAAGGTAGCTAGGATAAAATAGTATATAATTATAAAGAAAATATGTGTTTAAAATGGGGTTTTCGTCTAGGAGGGGGAATATGGGGGTATAAGGGTGAAGGTGGCTATGCTGACACAGTAGTTGTGCACTGGAGACTTAACAGTTTTCCTTGACAGGCCACTGTGGGTTTATAAAAACATACTGTGATTTAAAAAGGCCATGAGTGTCACGAGTGTGCATGTGTATGTGTGAGTACACTTTAGTGTTCATGTTAGCACTCCGGCCTCAGTGTACGCCTGCGTGAGGGCGTATGACAGCACAGAAAATGGGATCTACCAGGGTCTGTGTGGGGGCCACCTCCTTTTCCAGCAGCAATTCTCTGGACTCTTTTTTCCAGCTGGCTGGGTCTAGTTTGTATGGCCTAGCTGGAACCCTTTCAATTCTGTCCCACTTGTCCCCCGTGTTGGACTCCCTGCTCCAGGCTTGCTTGCCACCCCATGAATACCAAGCAGGCATACACACACACGTACATACATACACACACGAAATACAAGCTGGGTCTCTCTCTGCATAGTTGTATTAGGTTAGTCTTTAAGCCTGGCAACCGACCCTCCCCTGTCTGCCTGTGCATGTGTGTATACAGTAAGAGTCTATGCATTTGGATGTGTGTGGTTAATGTGAGTGTTTATTGTAGAATCACTGTTTTGATGTTCCTCCACAACTTTAAAGGACCATACCAGCGGTTTCGCATGTTTAAGCCCAAATTACTTACATTTTATGTTACTGCCGACCATTTTCCACCAGAATAACTGTTACATCTTAAATGTATTTTTCCACCTTCCAGGCAAACATTTGTCTCAGTACATTCTGGTACACTATGAAAATCAACTTGCACAGAGTACTGAAACTTGCTATAGAGACAGACAGATGCCACAGAAAGTCTGTCCAGTTCGGAAAGAGACCCAAGAGAAAACATGAAACATATTACCAGCTGAATCAAATGACTAAGACCTCTTAATGCAATCATGCATATTATAGCTGGCAAAGCAGTGAATTTTACAATAGGTATATCATCTGAACATTTGATTTAAAAAAATACAGTAAAATAATACAAATGCTGAGAGTAAAAAAAAATTTAGCAGGAACTTTCAACATTTCTTTTTCTTGCATAGTTATCACTGGAGGGATTGCGACTGTACTTTAAATCAAACTAAATGGCCAAGAATTTTAATCCACCAACAGCTTGCCCATTATGGCCACTATAGTATTGTGTTATAGTTCCAGTCCAGTTCTGGGAAGAGTTCCAGTGTAGACTTGTCCACAAGTGGTCCCATTAAAGATATTAGAGGCCAACTGTACTCCACACAACCTTTCAACATCTGAAGCATTGTTCTTCCCTTCTATGGTCCTATATTCAACACAGTGCATATTACAGAAAGCTATTGTCCAACTGAGTATCTCAAGGTCTTGACAGGATACGAATCATAAAAACGCATATCTGTAACCGTTCTAATGAGATGAAGAGAGGTAAGGATGAATATGAGAGACACACAGACTTGGAGGATAAACAGAAATAACAGAGACTGTTCCCAGAACTCAGGGAAGTCAAGTCCAGCCACGTATTATGTAAAGGGGACCAGTAAAGGTTGTGGAAGTACACTGTCCAGAACTCTCCAACTCATGTTCAGGGGATACATTTATAATTCCTCTATTCATTAATTTAAATCAGTGAATACACACAGCGGGTTGACAACCATGCCTGAAAATTTAGAAGAGGGAGGGAGATGCAAAAGGACGGTTTTGGTTGACATGTTAGTGAGAATTTAGTTTTGTTCCTCTTCATGTACATAAATCTCTGCTAATCACGTCCTGCTCCTCGGGTGTATGACTCACGTTACCTTCCACCCACATGCATGCCTCTGCCTTTTAATCTTGATACAAAAAAGTAGGGTATTGCTCAAAAAAGGAAAATAAAGATCACAGTGTTCTGTATTTATGGGCAAAGCTGATTTTATATGGTAAATGACTGACATGCAAAAAGAGCCATGAATCACTATAACATCTGTGTGATGTGTATTATATATTACTTTGTATAAAGAGATATGTGTAAGATTAGGAAACAGTTATGGCAATCGGAGCTCCAGTTTTACAACCACAGTGCAGCACTTCTATGTTTTCTAACCATAGCGCTTGCTGACAACGTAAATACAAAGATAAATTGTTAAACAAAATCCCAATTTTCTCTGTAGATTTAACAGCATTATTCAGTTTTAAAAACTGTTTGGCAGTCATCCATGAAACTGTCTACATTCTGTGAACATCCAACTTATAACCACATATAGTACAGTAGTATACATAGTGTAAGGCATATGGTAGTACTCAGAGGATGCAAGTGCATCCAGTTTTCATTATATCCTCTACTTTGTTCATTTTCATCATAGTTAATGAGGAATTTATAATATTCCCTTACAGGAGGAATCTAAACAAGAACTGTTTAAGCTGCCGTGCCATTTTGGAAAATTACTCCCTTTCTAGCCTCAAATCAGCCCCCATTTCTTTGAAGGAGGCTAAACTTTTGTAGTATAAACATTATTTTTCTTTCATTTTTAGTTTCAATACTGTGCAAACATTAATGTAGTGTGCAGGGTTCTTTGTTGCTCTGGTGGAAAAAAGAACTCATAACCCACAAGCAGCCTGCAAAACCTTTCCAATCAATACATTGAGCATTGCCAAGGTATATGTATAAAACAAAGATGTTAAACAGAAACATTTGGGGGTTTTTCTGCATGAGCCATTAAAGCTGCTGATCTATGTTTCTCCAGTGTGTACTTACTGTGGCGGTGATGAGTGGACCATGGAACTGTGCGTAGAGCAAGGCCTCATTAACGTGCCCTCTGACCCCCAGAAGGGCTAGTTCCAGGCTGTGGTGCCCGGCCGTGGCGTGGGTTAGTTGCTCCAATAAACTGGTGTACCTCCTCCAAGGCTGATCCAGCTCTGACACGCTGGCCAGACAGCCTCGCATTACATTGAGACAGTAGCCCACGCAGGGCTTGATCAGCGTCAGGCCTCTGCAGTGGGAGCAGTACACCATCTTCACAAGGCCCTTCACACACTCTTTGCTCAGGATGACATGTTCGGTGGCATTCATCACCTCCACCCCCTCCTCTAGGGCCAGGCCCAGTTGTCGCCCAGCTCCTAATGCCCCAGCCAGCTCCTGAGCCATGACAGCTGGATGAGTCCCAAAAGGGTTGACATCCTGCCTGATCATTCGGAGACAGTCACCCATGTCACTGCCCACCATCATGCTGCTCTCGATACCTGGATTGATGAGCCGTGTGTAGACGAGTGGGAAGAGGTTGTTAAAAAATTGGTGAACTGCTGCCTCCACAGAAACGTTAGCCCCTCGGAGGTAGAGGGAGAGTGAGGAGAAGAGCTGATTTACGTGGGGCAGGGCATGGCGGGACAGGGATGAGTAGGTTCCCTCCAACAGAGAGCTCAGGTGGCCCTGAGAGAAGGATAGTAGGTACTGGAACATGTCTGCAAGCAGAAGAGAAACACAGAGATAAGAGATAGACAGAAAGACAAATACTGATTTCACTCATTTTATAAAATCACTGATGGCATTATCTAGAAGCCCTCCATGAAATGGGTAAGGCATTCAAAATGCAAACACATTTCCAAACCTTGGCTCCCAACCAGCTAAACTTGGCTGGTGTGTATCAGTAAGTTGGGCTGAGAAACCAGTGTCAAGTTTCCCTATAACGCAGTTGGACATCACTGTGTATGAAGTCATCACCCCAATAAGTATGTCTTAAGGAGACAGAGAGAGAAAGAGAGAGAGAACTTGCTGCTGATACGAACACCAACCGCAATCACTTCTCATTTTCTGTGGCAAATATTGTGTATGCCAGATTCTACAGGGATTTCTCATATGCAACCCGCCTACAACACACACACGCTCTTACATCAGTTGTGAGACGTAATGTTTTCCCTAGCCCCTTACCTTAACCTTAACCATCACAAATAAATGCCTAACCCTAACCTTAACTCTGCCTTAAACCTAATTCTAACCTTAACCCTAAAACCAAGTCTAAACCCTCCAACAGCCCTTTGAAGTTGTGAGGGCTGACCAAAATGTCCTCACAAGGATCATTTTAAACCAAAATTTGTTCACATAACAAAGATATGTGCACACACACATTCACACAGATGCATGAGAAAGAGCTGAGTCATCCACTTCTTATGTCATTTCCTGGTGAGCAAGTGAAGCTGTAAAGCAATCAATGATGTCAGTGCAGAGGCTGATTAGTGCCAATGAAGTGCCACTTCTTGCTAAGCAAGGTACTGGAACAGAGCAAAAAGACTGAATGACAGAGGATAAGCAATAAAATTGAGAAAAACAGCTTGAATCTCTTCCTGTTCGTTTTCTCTCCTTTCTCTGCACCCTGCCCCCCCCTTTCAGTGCTTACTGACATGGTGCATTGCTCAATATAATTCCACCTGGAACACAGAGATGGGTGACAAAACCTGAAAAATGAGTGGAGAAATGGGACGATAATGCCTCCGTCCATAGGCCACGAGGAGTCTCTGAATGGTTTGATGAGTATGACAGTGATGTGAATCAAAATGCTATGGCCTTCGAAGTCACCAGATCTCTGGAGATTCTGGACCAACGTGTTAGACAGTGCTCTCCACCTGCATCATCAAGACACCAAATGAGGGAATATTCTTTTGGAAGAATGGTGTTTCATTGATCTGTAGAGTCTGGAGACTTGTAGAATCAATGCCAAGGTGTACTGAAGCCGTTTTTTCCTTTAATTTGTCACCTATCTGTTGTGAATATTAATTTTAAAATGACCGTATAGCAAGAGAAAAATGGTCATTTTCACTAATTGCCACATGGGCTGTAATGTCTACTATGGAGCCAACTCATCCTCTTATCCCACCCTCTCTCTTTTATTACCCGTGCACATAATCCCATAACCCTCCGTTCTGTTCTCCTTCTCAGTAACCCTCCACCCACCCCCCCACCCCCCACCCCCCCAGTGTGCAACTGTGTGGCACTGGATGTACATGTATGTGTGTGCATGTCTGTGTGTTAGTTTGTATATGGACACAACACTCTTCTCTGGGGTGTGATGTCAGCTTAAAAGCATGCCAGGACATGAAGGAGCAGTAGCAACTGTACAGAAATTGAGACAGGAGAAGGAGGGTGCCAACACACATACCCCAGCTACGACCACATACACACATGTGCACACACACGCACGCACACACATACATACATAAAAATGAATGAACTAAACATAATATGACAAGCATGTTATTAATGACTTACTGTGGGCTTAAGTTTTTTTTTCAGCACACTGATTGTTACCAAATGATTGTATGTGTATTTGTGTGTGTGCCTGTGTGTATCCAGCCCCTCCCTACTCACAGACAGAAGGATAACAACAGTCATGTCCTCCTCAACAGCTGCACTAATATGACCGCTGTCTGTGACACACAGGGACTCCCCACCGGACAGTAAAAGGCACAACGCATTTGTAATGCAAGAGAAAACACTATCGTCATATTCAGAACAGCTCCTGCACACAAAACATTTAAAGATGTAGCCTATTAAACAGGGTTTGAAGAGCGTGACTGTGTGTGACAGAAATAAAGCAGACAGACATGAGATGTAATGGTCTGTTAGGGATTATTACTGTAAAGCACAGGGTGACGAGTTGTGGTCTGACAGTCGGCTGAGAGCCGTCCAGAGATGTCCAGCTAACGACAGACCAGCAAGAGCAACAAAATGAGAAACCCCAAAAGAAAGGGAATGAGCAAAAATAGCATAAGACTGGCAGAGAAGTTGTAAAGTTGCTGTCTCAGTTCCACTTTGGTGTCTCCTAAGCCCATGGGGCTGCTGAACTGGTACCAGTATGAGGTCTGCTTGCTTGCCTATACCAGTCAGGCCACAAGGCTTAACAGCCAAAAGACATTTACACCACAAGATGTACCCACAGGGTTGGATTACACAGCAGTACATAATGTTATTATAAAATTATCATGCTCAGAAATTCCACGGGTTAATCTTACTCTCTGTGAGGTGTGGTGGGGGCAAAAACAAAACTATCTACATATCAAGATGTGTAGATAGTTTTGGTTTTTTTTTGACTTCTTAAGAGTTCCATGACTGGATGTACATCTTTCTGAGGGTTTATGACATGATCATTAAATCCCTAAGACATTCTGTACTTGTTAAAAAAAAAAAAAAAGTTTTATTTGCCAAGAGAGTGACACAGAGAGACCACGAAAGAGAAAAAAAGAGGAAGACAGAGTGGGAGACTGCCAGGAAAAAAAACGAATAAAAAGAATCGACTGAACTTTTAAACAAGGAAAAACAACTACTGTACAAGTGGACTCCACCTTGTGAACATGTTCTGACATCTGGATTCATTTGGCCCCTGGGTTCGGAGCACTTCCCTGTCTCTCCATGGCTGTTATTTCAAACATGTCCTTTGCTGGATATACAGAGGTAGGACAAGATTCCACCTTTCTTCCTCTCCACACTTCCTCTGACAAACAAGAACCATGCTATTTTCTGTTCTCTATCAAGTTCTCTCCCACACAGGGATCCAGTTGCTCATTCAACGATAAATCAAGCACAATCGTTGTGGGTTTCTCTGCACTTTCCAGTACTGGGAAACAGGGTGAGAACAAAAAAACAAGAAACCAAAGAGAGAGTACTTTTTATGTCCTAACTACCACTGCATGATAGTCAAGTGGGTTTGATTGTTCTGTCTGACCACTGTGTCTGAATCTGGATTCGACCACACTCCATTGCGACACACAGTCGTGGGTGGCTATCATTACCATGTCACAGTCTCCCATCAGTAAGCCTCTTGGGAAATGAAGTCTGGCTGGATCGAGGCTATTTTGCATGAAGCAATTATCTTTAATTTGCAAGGAGGCCCAAAAAACACTGAAATTCTAAACACATAATTCAAGCTAACTATACAGGAATAAATGAACGGGCCTGCTTTGACTGTGGCCCTGTGGGGCTAATCTTACGTGCTCTCTGCTCGGAATAAACAAGGTATTAAATGGATAAAAAAGCAGCGGTGGCAGTGCAGAGGAGGCATTTGTCCTGCAGTGGCTTAAAGTGAGTTGCATTTATGACTCTGAGATGGGACATTATACCATATTTTTCCACCAATGCTGTGCCAACGCCACTTTCTGTGATCACAGGGTTTTAATCATAAGAAGCTATTTCTACTTTACATTCTACATGGCAACACAGTGTTCTACTGGTCTAATTAAAGCAAAAGTGTCACCATGGCGAAGCTGCCACAATAACCGAGTCAAAATAAGCACAGTGGCGGCTCTGTGATTTAAGTCACAAATATTATGTTCCTTTCCTTTGCTATCCAGTGGTCTCTGATTTCTAAGCCACTTCCACACTGAGCAAGATGCGTGTGTGTGTTTCAATGAGCAGTATTATCACAGCATGACAAGGTAACTGAGGCCATGGCATCAAAACTGGGTGGCCAAAACTCAGCATATTGGCACCGGACAGTCAGGACTGACCAATATGGTACGTGTGTGTACAGAGGTTAGACAAAACGATTATTCTGTATTACCATTACTAGCAGTTCTAGTAGAAGTAGCCATAGTTGTTATGGTGGTTATAAGTTATTTGTTATTTATTAGTTAATGCACCTATATGTAACATTTCTCTAAGTATGTAGCATTTCTGAAATCCACTGTCCTTATTAGTCATGATTACCCAGAACACACTAAAATAAATTATTAATACTGATTGCAGGTATAGAGTTTGGCTATAACAAAAGGTGTGTAAACTGTGAAAACACACAGTGATGTAAAAATGCACTGTAAGGAAGCTTTAAGGTCTTGAGTTCTTAATTTTATGTGCATATAAATATTTTGATTGAAAAAATGGAAAATTAATGCCGTGTTGACCAACAGCTTTCCCAATCCCAAACCAGTTGTGCAGCTCTGGCTTATAACTGTCTCTGTGTCAAAAGTGAGACTGCATCTTTGAATGAGTGCATGTATGTATTTTTAAGCATGTGCATGTAGGCCTGTAGAGGCGGGTGTGCACATGTGCATATGCTCGCATGTGCTTGGGGGATGCGGTAATATTGTGATAATGAGGTAGGAGACACTGTTCTCATACCATAGAGCTATGGACCATTCCTATCTTGGCAATCAGTCCTGACTGGACCTGACCAACCATCTTCTCAGGCAAAGCATTTTAATCCGACCAGAGGCTTGGGTTTCAGACAGGTCACCACTCAGATATGTGACATAGTGACACGTGTGTAGATTACATATCCTTGTTTTAATTAGTAGAAACGCTGTACATAGGGCCATCTCCCACTCAGCACTGGTCATCTTAGGTTACAGAGGAGAGCTGCAATGTCATACACTCTCCCAGCCTCTAACCTTTCAGCAAACAGTTTAATGGTATTAAACTATTAATAAGTCAGTGAATCAATCTGTTGATTCATCATACTTGTGTGGCAAAATCACGAGTCCAAAGTCTAAAGCGGGAGCATGACTCATCCATCAGACAACAGGCGCAGACACGCTGCTCATGCAAATTTGACTTGCAAGAAGTGGAAAGCTGCACAAAAACACTGACTCGACGATCCACAATCTAAGAAAACCCACACATTCAATCACAAATGTGCACGAACATACTCCAGCAAACCCTTGTCACAAATTGTAATTTGCTTGTCTTGTCCTATCAGTGGGCTAACAGGTGGAATAATTAGCCTGAGAGGGTGGACAAGAGGAGGAGGAGGTGGTGGAGGATGGGGGGTAGAAAGCTTCCCCATCTCTCCATCAGCATTCCAGTAATTAAAAAGGCAGCCCAGCTATATCAAAACTCTGAAACATAAACAATTCCACAGATGCCAGGGACATTCAGGGTGCACTGTGCTATAATGTAGTGGGGAGGAGGGCATTTACAAAGGGGGTGGGAGGGTGAGGGGGGAAACATGATCGAGGGGAATGAGCAGACGAGAGAAGGACGGGGACAGAAGAAACAGAGAACAGGGGCAGTGGGTGAGGGGCTAAGAGGAGAGCAGGGGAGGGAAGAAAGGTTGTTCAAATGGCTTATACCATAAAGGGGAGATGTGGAGGGCAAGCCTGGGGGACAGACTGTTGACAGGCTGATGGACAGCACCTCTGGTCCCAAGCATTAAGGGGGCCACAGGTCTATGGTGACCCCCCATTTCTCTTTTGTTTATTGGTCCATAAATCACAGTGTTTCCTTTGATATGGTGTAGTCTTAAGGGCTGGCTCAGTGTCATACACAAAAAAGTATTGGCACCCACTGACAGCTACTTAAAACTATATTCAAATGTGTGCCAGCTGCATAAGTAGGAATGACTTCTGACTCTTGAATACAGCACAAGCAGCATTACTACTGCTGATACATTTTACCCCAGAGATTCAGTTGTGAAGCATTGTTTAGATCAACAGATTGGAGAAAAGAAGAACACGTACGTCCAAAAAAACACTCAACTGCTGGAGGACAGAATTATAAGAAAAACAAAATTCCATGCAACAGCAAATCAGCTGCCAGTGGCTTTATACTTTACAAATAAGAACATTAAGAAGTGAATCTGAATGAGACTTGGGACATTTTTTTCCAAAACATGGCTTTATTGATGACTGCGTGGTTTTGTGATAAATTCAAAAAAAAAAAAAAAAAAAAAAAAAAAAGCTTTGTCAAGTTAATGATCCATAACATTAAGTAGAAACTGATGATGACTAGAGACGACCAGAGAAGGGGACTGGGCTCCAGATTTTCACGAAAAAAGAAAGGAAACATTTAGGCTAACATAAGATTAACATCAAACAGACCCTTGAATGGAGTCTGAGGTGTGAAAAGAATCCAAGATGAAAGGGAGTTTAATGAAGAATTTTCCACTTTCTTAGCAGGTGTGGCCCCTGTTTTCATTTTTCAGCTTTAGCATAGAGAGGGTAACTTATACATTGTTTCAATTATGGGGCAAAAATACTCTTTGATTAGGCCCAAGCCTTTATGCTCATGCCATTCAAAACAGAAAAACACTTCGATCTGTTTTGTGGGTTGGAATAAATCAAAGGGAAATACTGGAGAATCAAGATAAATATAGAAATATTTGCGAAGGACAAATTCCATCATATTACTGAAACCAAATGAAGTATTAAGAGTTTGCCAGTGATAGATTGTGTTGCGGTTGATTTAAGAGCAGATCCATGTAAACCCTCTGTTCATTTTGGCAGACAGCACAGCAAATATCATAATCCATCATGGATCAAAAAAACAGGACATGGCTGGGCAGGGTAAGAACAACAATCTGTCTATCCATTTCTCTCATTTATTGCACCTCCTCCTCTGGAATACAGCGAATGAAAGACTGGATGATTAGCGAATAAATAGTCAGCCTGCCCGTCAGATCACTCACACACATCCATGACCAACAAGCACTCAGGTTGGCAGGAAAGATAATCAA
>JBBMJY010000006.1:11040681-11056510 GCA_037833715.1 Toxotes lorentzi
CTACCTCATGCTGCTCAATGTGCCTTAAATTGCCCCCCGGGGACAAATAAAGTTTTCTGAATCTGAATCTGAATAAAGTCTACCATGGGGACTCCTTTATGGCGTTCTAGGAGCCACAGAGGCAAGGAGGAAGAAGAAGAAGAAGAGGAGGAGGACTGTCCAACACAGGGTGTAATGAGGAAAGCAAGTAGACTTCAATGGTGGAGTGATGAAATGAGCTGGTAGTGAAAGATGGCCAATTCCAACCTACTTTGAGCTGAAGTAACAGCATGAGTCACAACAGGGAAACATGTATATTGCGATGCTCATCCACTTATGCATTAAAAGCACATATTGAGCACACACCCTGATCTCCCACAGGCATCGGGTGGAAGGGGCTCTCCCTCGCAGGCACGCATGTCTGGCCAATTTGCGATGTTCAACCCTTCTGTCCCTCATGCTATGTCTCACCAATGTTCCATTATTTCTCCCAGCATGACATTATTTTGGCCAAAACCCACCACATTTCCTTTCATTAAACTGAGTAAAAGGTAGACAAAATCTCACTGAAAATATAACTAGTCTGGCAAAATTGTAGATTTTCAGTTATTTTCCATAAAGAATACTGACTGACAGCTGCTATACAATCACATGTGTGCACACACAGATCTCTACCTCAGACTCTTTGGTCTCTCTCTCT
This sequence comes from Toxotes lorentzi, assembly GCA_037833715.1. Classification (NCBI taxonomy): domain Eukaryota; kingdom Metazoa; phylum Chordata; class Actinopteri; family Toxotidae; genus Toxotes; species Toxotes lorentzi. The sequence continues at coordinate 11,041,361 of JBBMJY010000006.1, forward strand.
CTCTCACACACACACACACGCACACACACATTTCATGGCTTTTGGGATCAGTCTCGGAAGGACGGGTGCAGCAGAGTCAGACAGGACACAGGAAAAGGCCAGGCTGGACCAATCAGCAGCAGTAGAGTACAAATCCCATCAGCCAGCCAGACACATTGTGTTCCAGAAAAGCCAAATTCTCTTGGACAGAGAACAAGCCCCAGGAGATGTGACTTTGTCTGATTACCAAGAAACTTCCTGGACATCAAGCTTATTGTCTACACACAATAGCAGTAAGACTGATGAAGATTAGTCTATACCAAGAATGTTTGACAGGGCTGGATGAAAGTGTGTAGTGCATGTGCCTTACGGGGTCTCCGCGTGACAGACAGTGTCAGAAATAGTATTTGTGAAGTTGTGTCAGAAAATCATTCAGGGTGAGAAGAGATCATGTTGGCTAGATATGAAGGGCAGTTTATCTTAGTTTCATTTCATGCTAGTATGTCAAATTATGGCTGTGGAGCCTGGCAGCAGGCTAATCTACACAGGCTTCATATTTGCTTAGGCACTAGATGTAATATCGGAGAGCATGGATGGTTGATGAGGAAGACTGGGGCTTCTGGGGAGCAGAATAACAATGATTAAGGGAAATGAAGGGAGACTTTTGGGGTGAAGAAAAAGATGGCAAAATAAATTCTGCGTTTATGGTTTAATTCTGTGGAGCGCACATTTGGCAGCTGGGTTATCTCTGAGACATGAGGGATCCCTGCAGAGCACATGCCAGCAAGCAAGCTGTTGGCATAGTGCCTGCCTAGACCCAGCATGCTCTTGTTAAGGAACCACTGCTGACAAAGCATGGATCACAGACTGAGAGAGGCACCTAGGAAGAAATACAGAGTGAGTGGTAAAACCAGTTGAATCAACCTCCTTTAACACAGACACATACGTCAATACATCCACCTGATAGAGCCACATTAAAACACACCTGTGCACACTTTCACTGAAATTCTGCTTTCACCCTCAGCCCTTCCTCCGTCTCTTTTTTCTCTTCTCACTTTCCAGGCCCAACACCCCTCTCCTCTGGGTTATCACACATTCATGCTGAGGTGAGAGGGGCAGATGAAAAGCAGAGGTAATTAGGGAAGCTTTGAGTGTGACTTTATGACTGCGAGAGGCTTTGAGCTTTTCTCTCCCTCCTCCCTCCTTTGCTTTGTTCTTTCCCCCTTTTCCCCAGTGAGCTTGAGTCCTGCAAAGTCGGAGGGAAACGCATCCTGCCCGTATGTGTCATGTCTACTAAGGGACTAAAAAGGCGTAGTTAAAACACAAACATGCTTAGGACACACACATACACACACACACACACACTCAAATACGCAATGTATTTGCTCCACTATTAGGTCCATAAACACATTTCCCCTCCACCCTGTATGATTAAATAAGACGTGTAGGGATAGATTCCGGATATCCTCCCCCTAATTTGAGCATGAGCTCATGGTGCAGTGCAATGTCATCCTGTGTCCAAGCATCAGCCTCTAGAGCAATAACCCTGTCGGTCAAAACATCTGCGGAGAAAAATACACGAAGGCATGAAGTGAGAGGGAAAAAAACAAAAAAAAACAATGATGTGAGACAGGACAGGCTAAAAAGATCACAGGCAAAATGAGCTAGAGAACTTCCAGACAATGCAGAGAGATGGCAATATAGATAGAAGGACTCGTGTCTGATGAAAGAATCAGGATAGGAGACAACAGCCAAGTGATTCATCATCCCTATCAACTGCGCACACATATATACACAGGCAGACGTACCCACACAAACTGCGAACACAAAAACATATAAATCATCACTTTTTAATAAATGAGAGGGTTGCCTTTGCACAGGCTGTGTCTGAGTGAGCCACCCAGGATGATCTTGACAGTCAAAGTGAAGAAATCAAGGAATTTTCAACTGTTTAATCTTTGGTGGCTAATAAACAACAAGGCTTCAGGCTAAGGTATCACTGGCTGTCTATAGCTTCAGGGGGAATGAAGACACACTGGGGGGGGGGGGGGGTTTTTCCACTGTCTCAACAGGCAATCACTGAGACTGAGAATTCCCAAGGGGCAGAGAGACAATTACAGTGGGCTGAATTCAACCAGCTGTGAGAGCCTAGGGAGACAAACAGTCACAGGGGGAAATACACCAAGCAGCCACACAGTCTGTGTTTCTTATTTCTTGTCCTGACTTAACCAATTCTCACTTCTCAGAGTCCTCTTTTTCTTTTTCCTTTTTATTCTGCCATCAACAGCAAAAGGCCCTCAAGTATCCCTTTGCCTCAGGCTGTAGTTTTGTTCACTTGGTCTCTCGCGTACACTCATGCACACACTGTCTCCCAGGACAGTGGGGTCTGGAGAGTTCTTGGATGATGAGACAAGGATCAGCTAATTATGTCGCCTCAATGAGGAAAGGCACCGTCCTTGCCATGGCCTCTTTCTCCGTGTCTGTCTATCGCACTCTCTCTCTCTTTCTCAAATGTAGTCCTTGTCCCTTCATTTAAGGGCACTTAAAGTTTTAAATGTAATGCACTTCCATTGATGATAGAGTGCTATCTAGGTCAGGAGAATACATTTCTCTGAAAAAAGCATTTGTCAACTCGTGTGAGGACAACTTGAGCCTTGAGATGGTCATGGTGACATGCAAGGGTGGTAAATACTGTACATACTCACTACACAAATACACACACACCCACAATGATCAAGAAGTACAGTACACTTAAATGCCAGCATTACAAACACACACATAAATACACACACACACCTAAATAGACACACACACAAGCCCATTGAAGGTGTGTCAGACAGACAGCCAGCCAAAATGTCCTCACTTTCCCAAAATGTCCTCACTCCGTCAGGTCTATAACTCAAACTTGTTCTCACAAAGATAGAAGTACAAGTACACACACACACACACACACACACTCACTTACCAATGCACACAAACACAGATGTCATGGCCTTTAGCTGTGGGCCAGGTCCCCCACATATCGGTGACACTAGTGATCAAAAGTGTCAGCATTTTCTTGGCATCTGCTTCCCAGCAGTGTGACTATATACCCAGATAGTTACACTCTTGCTCATCATACCCACCTGTTGATCACACACAGACACACACACACACAGGATTGCCTGCACAACAATTTGTCGACAGGAGATTGCTGCATATTGGAATGAATAAGTAAGGCTCCAAGCCAGTGATTCTACCATTTAACTATAACATAGGAAAAGTGACACACAAACGTATTCTAGAGGCCAATCCATCTGCTCTTCCAACTTTCCTTCAGCCAATCAGGAGGCTGAGGAAAGGGGTCCAGCCAGTCAGATTACACCAGATCTGATTGGCTAGAGCAGGCTGACAGGCCAAAGCCCTTGATGGCAGCTTTAAGCTTGCCCAGCTTATACTGGCCCTGCTTAGACTGTGCTCTGTCGTTGACACCTACCCACCATCAGGCCTCAACACTCATTACCTATCAACAATGGCATGGATTAAGAGAGTCTGCCTCTTTGTGTGTTGGGGGTGAGAGAGGAGACCAGTGGGGTTGGCCTGGGTGTACCTCTGAGTATGTTTTGAGAAAGTTGAATGGTAGGAGGAGGTACTAAGGAGGAAGTAGGCTGTTGCATAAAAAGATGAAACCTGCCTGCGGGATTTAGGGCTTGGCAGTCACAGGGTAACAGAGGACAGGGGTAGCTGGAGAAGCCCCAACAGATTATTGGTTCTGTTTCACTAAAAGGCTTTGTTATTACAGTCTACAATTGAACCTGTTCCCTTGTATTAATAAAGTGTCGGAAACACTGATGAAAAAAAAAACAAAAACTCAGCATTCATAAATGTGGTCTGTGTTTAAGGGGTCATACTCATGACATGACAACTCCCACACATGACAAAGCACAGTAGGGCCTTTAGGGCTGTCAAAACAAAGGAAGGCCAACCAAAACACACTCACGCACACATGCAGACACACACACTCACACTTTCTAATGGGCATGTTCTTTTGACTAAACCTTACCAATCAGTAGGAGGCATTTCGAGTTAAAACAATAAAAGCTACACTGCAAAAAAAACGTTTGACTTGTCGTTGTAGGATTTATGATGGTGATATATGTACATACGTAATGATGGAAAGCTGTACAGAAAATAGCAGCCACATCATGAAAGAATGACCAAACAAAAACAACAGATCAACAGCACAGAGTGTTTAGCCTGGAGACAACTGCCTCAGCGGTGAACTGCATGTGTGCAGTCGGAAAGATACAGAACAAACAAACAAAATGGGGCAGGAGAAGAAAGCTACCCACAAATAATTTTCCACCATGCAGCGTGTGAATAACAGTACCAATGGTATCAGCCAAAATCATATTCTCATTACTTCATGCGGTATATGAGCCACTTGCTACTTCACATTCCACTCAAGGCACTCAGACAGCGCAGAGACTGTCCTTAGATGGCCTTGCAAATTGAGGGCTAGTGACATCATCATTTTCGGCACCACCATAGTCCAGTTTCTATTGTTATTCCATTGTTATTTTCCATCTTGGCCTTTTCTGGTCATGTGGAACACCTGATCTTCATTCTCCAGACAGGCTCAGACATGAGGTAAGAAGGGAAAGATCTTAATGATGATGAAAAGGATGAATACCAGGAACACTATTCAAACATGGTTACTTCTAATCATGTATCCTGCTTGTGAATCAGCTGTATGTAGGGCTTATCTCCAGCACTATGTGAACATCTACACTGTATTTATTATGTTTGAAGGGACTGGAGTTTCATAGGTTCTGTTATAGAATGAGGAACATTGTGTGACATTAATATATCCCGTCCATATGACATTTACAAGTTAAAAATGACAACAGTAATTTCCATGACAACAAGGTCTAAAAACAATAAATTCACCATGACTGTTCCCAAACAGATCACTCTTTATTACACCATTTGCTCGCATATGATATGACTTTTCCATATTGGACACCAAGACCAGTAGTGTTTTTACATCCATCATAAAATAAAACTTGGCCAACACGGTGTCTTAGCAGCCCATTGTCTTATAAAAGTAATTGCATGGTACTGAAATTCCTGTAACACTAAAAACATCCAAAGCATGTCTCCAGCCTTGTGGGATTGTGCAGGAGGTTTTGGGGAGGAAAAACTTGGTTTGTTTCGGAAATTTTTAAATTTAAATGACACTGCAATTACTAGAGGAAGACGGAGGACAAGCTTGGGCGACTAGCGCACTGCTTCATTCAGATGGGTGTAGCTCAAAGCCCACTGGCAGGCAAGACCAAGCCAAAGCAGGCTTTGTATCTACAGAAGGGCTTTGTTTTTCCGGAGCTCAAGACATCTGAACTGACCAGGCTACCAAAGCATCACAACCGAAAAACAAACAAAAATAATTACCCCGCACATATTATTTTACTCTCCAAAAATTCTGTAATTTCTTCAGGGGTTCCAGTAATTGTTTTGCTGTCTTGAGAGCAGGATCAGATAATGACAAAGCAGACCATCTTCCACCAAACACTAGAGGCTGAAAAAGGCCTCTATACCCTCTTTTCCCGTCTAACCTCAGTGATCCTTCTCCACATTTCTGTTGCTGCCAAACCCACAGAAGAAGGGAAGAGGGGGGGTGGGGGGGAGTAAAGCCATTCCCATTTTGTGAGTTGCACACTTGCCTGCACACCAGCTACCATGGCCCTGGGGAACTGAGTAAAAACGTTTTTCACCAAATACTGAACAAATAAATATTCTTTGCAAGCAAAAAACAAACACAAAGTTATTTTGTTTTTATTGCTCAATTTAGATTCAAATAAGGGGTATAAAGTTCAGTTTCAGGTGAGCAAGGAACTGGGTCAAGTTTTCAAACTAAATACTTTGCAGAAAGTTAGGATTCTGGGGCATCGGTCTCATGCTGTGGGAGGTACAGTACGTACCAGATAGCTATATGATAACTGAATCCCAACATCTCTTTCCCTTCCATCAACAACAACCCAGTGTTTCAAGCCAACCCCAGCTTGGCCCCTTTGTCCCAGCTCTTACCCTGGAAGGCATCCGAGTGGCCGGCGATGAGGTGCTCAAGCTCGTAGCTGTAGGAGTGAATGTTGTGGAGGGTTTCTCGTTTTACAGCAAACTGGTAGCTCTCCTCCATTTTCCGGGTGCAGCAGGATGGACCCTGGTGCTTACAAATCAACAGATCCACATCTAGGAAAGAAACGAACAGATTTTGTTTTTGTTTTTTATTAATTTGTTTATTTTCATGTCAGTAGTTGCACATTAAGAAGAATATCACAGGAAATAGCAATGCAGAGGCACTTAGGTATCGCAATTTGCATGACAACTTCAAATTTAATTACAAATAATAGAATACAAAGAATATAAATACATACAAACACTCACTACATATATATTAGATAGCTAGATAGATATAGATATAAATGTAGATACTGATAGATATATATGATATATGATTCTACACCGTGCTGTGCAACTATGTGTGAATATATGCGTAGTGTCCTGAGTATGCACATAGATAGACAGGTCATAAATGCACTGCGAGACAGAAGAGGCACCATGGGAGGGTGAGAAAGTGGACCAAGAATTCATCCACGTTTCCTGCTATAAATACTGTCTCTGCTAAATATATAAACATCTTTGGCTCATACAATTGCACACGTCAACAAGACATACATTTGCACATATGTATGTACACTGTATGTCCCATAAAAACACAAAAATACATGCATGCACGTATATTTTGCAATGGTGAACATGCAAAACTTGCTGTCAATCACACATATGCATATGCGCGTGCACACAATACGGTAACTTGTATGAAATTCCCTCTTGAACTACACTGTCTTTAGCCATAATGCTGAAGTTCATAACGACCACACAAAGGCAGTGACCTAACTGCAAATACTACGATCCAAAGAACAGCTCAATCAGGCACAATTACATCAGCTGAAACAGAGCCCACCCGGTCCTGCCAGTGTCACCTGCTTCTCACCATCGCTGCATATATAAAACAGTCATGACATCACTGAGACTGCTAACGATTAGCATGAGCTATTAAAACTCTCCTTTCCCACACATTTCCCTGCACAAATTCACATGTACAGGGGCATTTCCATAACATACAAGTCTGATATGATAACTAATTTTCCAGGGGGAAGGGCTGGATAGGGTGGCTGAAGGCAGGTGTTGTAACCAGAGCCTAAAGCATGGCCTTAGGACAGACCGCAAGACCAGTGCCTCACTGTCCAAATCCCTCCATGAAACACAATAGGGTTGCATTCTCAATCCCTCTTTCCCTTTCTGCTCCCTCTCTCCCATTTGCCTGGCATATCCTAGTGAGGCCTGGGTGTCTCTTAATTACCCAGCGAGGCTCCATTTGTTCCCATCCCAGAGCCAGACGAGTGAAGTCATAACTGGCTGTCCTGCCCCTTCCAGCTCATTATCTCCATCTCTCCAGCAGTTTTTTATGTCAACACTGTTTCTGCAAAGTCCTATCCTAATTTATTTTACACTAATGCTACTCTCTTGTGTACCTCCACCATTAATGTATAAAGTGTTCCAACACTACACTTTTGCTTTGAACTTATGTTTGCTTCTCTCTAACGTACCTTGGACATTTACCGATTTAAACATACATTAACATGGACAAAAAAATACATCAGGGCCCATATTAATGACATTTCCAATGCAGGACAGATCAATTAATTCCAAAAAATAATGAGTGAGTTCTAATTTTTTCGGTTTTGGTCTAGGTCACAAAGACACATGAACAAGCGAATGTTCTGTTGACGGTCCTCCTCATCCTTGGTTTTAATGTCATGACACCCACCTTTTGAAATGGATCTCTCAGGATGAAAGTATTACGGTAAGAGCAGAGCTCACCTACGCCTACGTCACCAACTAACAGATCTTCAAACACTGGATATTTCCACTACTGGGTAACCACTATGCAGAACTGACTGGCTAAGATATTGGTCGTCTGGGGGTGGAATAGTATGCAACAACAAACCATGAATGTCCTTTATAGAAGCTATATTGTCCAACAAAGCATTAGTGCCCTTTCTTAAAACTGTTCATAGCAAAGCAAAATCTGGAAAGCAAGCCGTATGAGAAAGGTGTCCCTTTTATCAAATATTTATTGACAGTTCAAAGCGTGACATATTGGTTTAGTTGTGTTTTAGGGTTGTCATTCCACCATATTTGGTGTCTGTCCTCTCTCCTCTTCTGTCCCTGACCCTGTTCACTTCGCTGGCTGGCTCTCTCTCTCCTTTGTGTTCGTGTGTTATCTGTGATATGAAACTAATATCCAGGGACTCACAGTGAAATCCAGCCTGGGCTCTCCGTCCCTTGCGAGTAGCTGCATGGAGTAAGTGATACTCAGAAATACTTTGGCTGTTAAAGCCACCACAGCAGTCAGGACAGGCTGACTGTGTCACGAATATACCAGGCCACTTTCTGGAATCATTAGAAGCCATGTCACTACTTGCATGTCCAACAGCAAACAAACTGCTGAGTCTGTCCTTATTTATCTTTGAAAATATTTTACATACAGCATATTTATAAACAGCATTTCAGTGGCTTGTGCCTGAAGGGTAAACTAAAATATGTATTGAGGACTCGGGGCAGCAGTCTTCCAAGGACTTTCTCAGTCATTTAAGTCTATAATGTAGGACATACAGTATCTATTAATATCTGACTGCCTTTCTTTTGAGTAATGTGTATTGTTCAACCAAATGTACGTATACAGAAAACAGACCACAAACCTATAAAGTACACTTTACCCTTGAACTTCTTCATTTTGCCTTGCTTAATCAAATGAAAGCACTGGATGTAATGGGAGTTGTAAAGGCTGTTTAAAGTCAATATAAAAAGAAATATCTACAGATTTTCAACCTCTTCCGGTCAAAATTTAGTAGGCACCTGTGGCAGCAGTAACAGTCTTGAACATCTGGACACTTATTCCCCATTATTCTTTGCAAAAATACTCAAGCTCTGTCAAATCACTTGGGGACCATGACTCAACGGCAAATTTCAAGTCCTGCCTCAAATGTTCGATGGGATGGATCTGGAATGTCTCTGCCTTGACCACAAAAGGCTATCAATGATGTTTTTAAGCCATTCTTGCATAGGTATGACATGTTCACTTGCTGGAAAATGAACCAAGATGTAACACAAGACAGCTAAAAGAGTTCTGGGGAGGTAACAAACAGTCCCCACATTGTAAGTACACTAATTAAAAGCTAAACAATGTTTAATGTTTAAAGATCATAAGAATAAATTAACTGAACTGGCAAGTTAAAAGTTGAAACCAACCAGCTATGATTCTAACGAACATTTGCAGAATACGAGGAAATACGAGTCTTGTTGGCCTGCAACATGACGTGCAGCATTTGCTTTGGTAATTTTAATTTATTTTACAAATTTCAAAGTTTCTCATTCATTGTAAATTTTGTCTACAAGCTGTAGCCATTCTACTGATTTCAATTAAAAACTCTTGGCTTTAATGCAACTCAGTCCAGACTCCAATGAACCAAGAAGACTGAACTCTGCTCCCTCTTTTGTAATTAGTGCCCACTGTGTATGCCTCTCATTCTGCCTGGCTAAACCTTAACACATTTTGCTCTCCAGACTGGATGTCAACTCTGAATCCTAATTCCCTTAATCGTCCTCAGGTGACAAATACCTCTGGAGTAATTTGCCATATTAAAGCCATGACTCAGGGGTCTTGATTTGTTAGTCTCAATCTCTTCAGCAACACTTCAGTGCCCCTCATTGCACAAGTCAAAACTCCAGAGTGGAGAAACTCTACCAGTGTATAACTGACATGCTAACTCACATGCCATTCTCAATATGTGCTACTACAGTAGCAGAACTGAATACGGCATACTGCTGAGAAAATGGTTATGTTATTACAACCCCTTTCAAACACATGTGCATAAACTCCTCCACTTTCAAAATATTTATATGCAGCTCACATCTCAATATCGTATGGAAATTTTGTTATGATTTTGAATGCGATGATGACTGGGAGGGTTGTGGTTTCCTGATGCTGCTGTTTTGATATTTTTCTGAGAACAAGAATAACTTTGTTAGAAAGCAGGCAATTAATGCAGTTACCCCTCTCCTGCCTCAGGAAGCCTGCTCCCTTTGAAGCTCCCAGATCCACTGAACATACAGGATATTTACTCTATACAGATTTGTTGGGCTTTGGATAGACCACGTTGAATGAAAACACAACTCAAAGGGTCTTTGCTGCATACCTGCATTTTTGGACAACCACGAAGCTCAACTGAAATGTTTAGCTTTCCCAGACCCTAAGCTGGAACTGCCCACAGTGATTGGCACAGAGTCCAAAGCCACGCCAGGCAGAGGGCAGAGGTTGGACAGATAGGTCTTAAAGAGAAAAGTGGATTGCTTGTGGGCAGATAGATGCACGTCTGATGAAGCAGCATTTTATCAGAGAGGTGCTCAGGCACAGACTGACAGAGTAATTATGCTACCATTTAAGACAATCAAACTCTTTCTCATGTACTATTTCTACTCCTAGTGCATAAAAAGGTTCATATTTGCTAGATGGTTATATTATTGGAGAGGTAGTTGATATACTTGGCAGTCTACTAAGTCATAAAATTGCATCTGCCTCTACCACAGTAGCAAGCCAGAAGGGTAAGGTAGCACACAATCAACTGGAACACAAGATAGACTTAGGCTGAAATCCAATAAGAGATGTTGTATAGAGACCGACTCAGACAGAATAATCAGCTTCAAACTGGGGCAACACTGGTAAGGCTGGACTGTCTGGTGTGGACTGGAGCTAGAGCATCTGAGGTGCTTGGCAGTTCAATAATCTATACTGTGTCTTGTTACTTTAAGAATTTGTCAGAGCTTTTTTTTTTTTTTTTAAACCAACAATGTCTATTTTCAAGTAGCTTCAGTTTTACAAAACTCTCTCAAGATGTTTTAATGTGAATTTTTATATTAGACTGAAGTAGATGATTGAGAGATGGCCAGGAAAAAAAAAAAAAAGAAAAAAAAAACCCAGCTGATTTTAAGTGTGTGTGTAGACTAGGTGTGTAGTATGTGTGTGGTATCTTTGTGAGAAAGGCCAAGTAAAAACAGGGACTCAAAATAACCATAGCCAATCAAAGACCATGTTGAGCTTTGAGAGCTTGCCAAGGCTTTTGCTGCTGCAACTGGTTAAGGATGTGGCGACATGTGATAACACACTGTGTTCGCTGCTTGCCTCATATTAAAGATATCAGGCACTTTCTCTTTCACTCTAAAATAGCTGTTAATGACTCAAGATATCAGAGAATTGCAGTAGAATAACAAGATAAAAAAAGTGTTCTGTGTGAGGTATGTACACAATCAGATAAGCCCTGCTCTATCAGATAGTTTTAATTGAGCTGTAAAATAAGGTGATCTAATCTGAGGACATTATCCAAGAAGCCAATTGTAGTTGAAGTAGTCAGTCTACGCACAGCACTGCAAGTCTGCTTTCCAAATGATCTATCTCCAAAGGGCTATATCAGCACCCCGTGGTAATCTCAATATGGAGCGTTTGGCTCTGTACCACAGTACCAAAGTCGCCATAACTCAAAATAATCACAGGATAAGCAACTTCATGTCACTGATTATCTAAGTTTCTTTGATGCTGAATCCAGTGTGGAGATAAAGTCACTCTTCATAAATTGTGGCCCAGGGAACAAACATTTAAAAAGCATATTGTTTAGTCTGAAATAATTCAGTACAAAGACATATTGGTAAAATGCTCCTTTTAAGGCTCACTCATTGAGAGAGCTTAAGCACACACTTGTAACTGTAAAGAATGGCATTTTACAACATTTCTGTTCCCAGATTATTACATTCAGGCAGGACTTTCACTTGTAGTAAAAAAATATTTTTACATTGAGCTATTGCAGAATAATGAGTACTTCTTCCCCCACTGCTCGCCAACATGAGATTACAGAGCTCCTTAAAATCACAATGCACAATCACTACTTATTACACTTCATGCTTTCGTTGAATACTAGAATTAAGGACAAGGAAACAATGCATAAAATATGTGTACCATAAAAGTGCAATTCTTTTTAGATACGATCATATCCAACTGGCTGGCTCTTAAGTTCCCTGCTGAGACACTCCTGGGTCTTAGTGAGAAATCAGTTCACCACACATGAATGAAACGCGGCACTGTATCCTAAAACAAACATGAGATTCTGAAAAGGGCTGAGGTTTTGCCACTTCAAATTTCAAGACTTGCTTTTGTTGGCATTTGATCTGAGAACTGAAGCAGAGTAGCATAATTGTGTACACACACACACATATGCACCAAATCTCCCACTCTAACACCCCCTTCCATTGGTCAGCGCTTTGAAGACAAGATTGCGCCTGACCCAAAACAACCTCTCTCGGACAAGTACAAATAAAAAGCAAAATAAGATAGAAGCCCAGAATGTACCAGTGAAGCTGCAGCAATGTTTGATTAGCTGCAAAGGGAAGGAGCAGCAAAGAAGTGGTGGAGTGTAACTGCACAAAAATGCAGTTCACCACACCTTTTAAACAAACACAAATATTTATATCAATTAATAGTCCAGTCCAAGGAGCCACAGTTCATATGGATAGTATCAAGACCGTTTTCCAAAAATGTTCTAACTATAGATAGATGGTGTGTCTCATAGATAAAATATCTTAGTGTAGGGTTCAGAGGTGGAGAAGGAAAATTCATTAAAAGGAAAGACTATTGCATACCCTCCATACCATACTGTGTGTATGCTTCCGTGTGCTCATTGTCCTGTAAAATGCTCATCAACAGCTGCAATTGCAGGCCAAGACAGTCATATGGAGCTTCTGCCAATGCACTGCTGACTGTAAAAGCTTGTCACGCAAGCCTTGATCCACACTGCAGACATCCTCAGAAGACCAAGGTCCTTCCGTTGTCTTTAAGAGCTAACCCTAAACTACTGCTTGCAATGAAACTGACATCCTCTGTTGCTAGTAGTGACACCCTGCTAAACAAACATATCAAGTGGTTTGGATGCACCTCTAGGTATGTTTCCCACTCAGCTATCTATTGCTCTTCTCCCTGTTACAGCATGCAGACTCAGACTGGGTGATACTTAAGCTGCCACCAATCTGCAAGTGACACTGCTGCAGTAAGGATCGTGGTCTGGAGTCATAGTTATACATTGCATATCTACGGGTATGAGTATTCTCAAGGAAAATTACCCCCAAGACATCCCCAAGATTAAAAGACACCCAATAAAGGAAAAGAGATATACAGTAACTGTTAAAAGATTTAAAAGGCTGCAAATGTAATGATAATGCCCCCTGAATAACCTCATTTGTTGAGATGAAATAGGCAGTATATGTCAGTTGAAATGGGCCCACATAGAAGAAACATGACAATTAGAGAGAAGTGATGAAGTGTGTTACTATGCTTGCAGAATAACTTTCAAGCAAAACTAGCATAGTTGAACCTAAGCCTAAAGCCACTCAAAATGTGTTTTGCCTCCAAAACAGATTTGGCACCAATGTTTATCCTTATAAAATAACTTTTCCTCAGGAGTCATAGTTATACATTGCATATCTACGGGTATGAGTATTCTCAAGGAAAATTACCCCCAAGACATCCCCAAGATTAAAAGACACCCAATAAAGGAAAAGAGATATACAGTAACTGTTAAAAGATTTAAAAGGCTGCAAATGTAATGATAATGCCCCCTGAATAACCTCATTTGTTGAGATGAAATAGGCAGTATATGTCAGTTGAAATGGGCCCACATAGAAGAAACATGACAATTAGAGAGAAGTGATGAAGTGTGTTACTATGCTTGCAGAATAACTTTCAAGCAAAACTAGCATAGTTGAACCTAAGCCTAAAGCCACTCAAAATGTGTTTTGCCTCCAAAACAGATTTGGCACCAATGTTTATCCTTATAAAATAACTTTTCCTCAGTGTGCAGGAAGAAAGCACACACCACAAAACCTTCAAGGCATTTGAAGATGCTTTGAAGCATTGCGCTGACAAAAATTTGACAAGAGACAGGAAAAATCTGGCAACCATGACAGCGGAGGTACCAAAGACTCTATAGGCCAGCTGTAGGAGAGCATGGCCCCAAGTGTATGTATAAGGACTTGCCATCCCAAGTATCTAAAGACATAGGGCCAAAAGAGTTGGTGGTGCTGACTTGTGCAAATCAGTCTGCAGATAGCAAATCAATCACAACCCCAATTGTGGACACAATTACCCTAGCATCTTTATCCGCACACATTTAAACCATACGGGACCCCTGCATCACACTAGACTTGTTCTAACTCAAAAACCCTGTCTCAGCAGCTTGTGAATGTGCTGGGCAGCTACTCTGCCAAAAAGAAATTTGCAAAATAATTGTTTAATCTCTCCAAACAGACCGCATATGAAGCAGCTGGGTGGCACGTGAAGCTAGAAATGGTGGAAAAAATCTAGAGGTTCTGATGCTTTAAATCCAACAGATCAGATAGAAGAAATGTATTGGCAAATTTAAAAGTGTAATATTATATACTAATTTACAGATATAGGTATAGATAGATATGTTTTGGGGAGTAAAAAAAAAAGGATTGACAGGTTAAGACACACTTCACTTATTAATCTATATTATTTTAAGAATACAACACATAACCAGTAGCACCCCTATATACAACATCATACATAGATATTTTATGGTAGTCTTTTCAAGTAACATGACTAATATTACAAGAGACAAAGTGAAGACAGAAAGCAGTACCTGTTCTGTCTCTCAGCTTTTCAATTTCTTTCTTCTGTCACTTCAGTGAACAGATTTTTGGTTTTTAGGAGAGCAGTCAGTGTGTGTACTGATCCACATGTGGTTCTGACGGGAGCACAGAAAAAACATTTATAAAAGTATACTCTAAAAACTTAGACCTAGGCGTAAAGTTTCGTATTGAACACATTACCTATACGTTTGCAAATGGTCTTTGCTGAATTGGCAAACAAAAAAAAAAAAAAAAAAAAAAAAAAAAAAAAAACCAAAACCCATTTTGTCTCCCGCGCACTTTCGCCAAAACACTCGTTAGCACGGGTTCAAAACCCACAGGCTCACCTGTGCCAGGTGTCCCCAGTACGCGCTG
>JBBMJY010000006.1:11058853-11071403 GCA_037833715.1 Toxotes lorentzi
GAGCTTCGGGGATGGGGGTGAGGGGGGGGTTTTTTTGGTTTTTTTTTTTCTCTTTTTTTGCTTGGGGGGGGGAAGAGGGGAACCCCCCCCCCCCCCCCCCCCCCCCCAAAAAAAAAGAAAGACTAAAGTAATTTATGAGCTGCATGCTTGGAGAATATCACATCTGATGTTTTTTTTGTTGTTGTTCAGACTGGGGTGTAAACCCAAGCCACAATTTCTGTTACTGCAAAGGTGAAACATAACAGTAGATAATCCGGATGGGGAAGCCATGTGATTCACAACTGTGACAGACATGCAGCCTGCATAGGAGGGCATCAGGAGCACTGGCTCATCCTGCTTGTGTTGTGGAGCATCTACTACAGTCAAAGGTTGTTTGGCCAGATGTATGCCAGCACTTCTTGACTCAACAGCTGATCAGTTTGAAAGTGGTAAACCTAAAAAAAAGGCACAGTCCATTAAATTATTCTGAGACAAACAGGTCGTGCTCCTGCTGTAACTCCCCCAGTGCAGACTGTGCTCAGTCTGCACTTATCTTAGGGAGGCCCTCGGCAAAAGTTAAAGGACAGAGAAGTGCTGGAATTGCAGGCAGAACACCATGCTCTTAGAGTTCCTTCCATTCCTGGAGGGCAAATATGCTCTTAATTAGTCTTAACACCTCAGCATATCTTATGTGAATAATCAAGCAAACTATCAAAATGCAAGTAGTCTCAGCAGGACCTGAAGCTTGGGGGCAAGCATCAGAATTCAATTATGTGCCATCTGTGAATAACCATTGCTTGAACTTACATGGTACTTGCTAGTATAAAGTATGCTGTGGTTCATTAGGTGAGTTTAGTTTGTCTGTAGGAGTATTGTTAACTCATAATATAACACAATTTATTGATCAGTAAAATTACACATTTTATTTTAGGTTTTGGGATAGACTTCTGCTTTTCTTGTCAAAACAAGCCCAAAGAGATCTGACTGGTGCAATATGAGTGAATTCTCTGCCATCAAACCACAGTACGGATGTGGAGATAGCATTTATATAGCAATTATCTGCATCAGATTCTATGCTACGTATCTTTCTAGCAGGACTACAGCGCTAATATACCCACAAATCTATTATGAAACCACCTAAATCACCTAGGTCTTATGTGTGACTTTAGGAGTATGAAGACCTGTGACGGTTCTCACCTGGTATTTTGTATCCGATACTTACCACTAGCTACCTAGCTATCTCCAGTTTTCGTGTATGCCTCCACAGCTGAGGCTACAGGTGTTGCCAATTTGCCTTGATGAGCATCCGAAATCAAGGGAGGTGATCGGGAGGTACGCCCCCTAATGGAAGGTGTGGTATGCAGCAGTGTCCACTAAACGGACTCAAAGTATTGTAAATGCTGCTTTTACACTTGAATATCTCCATATCCCAGATATAGAATTCACCATAAAGTTGGTTGGACAGGCTTATTCAGTATTTGGGACTCTGTTGGTCACAGAAACTCCTCAACACCCACCTCAGCTATAGATCTATGTGTGTATTCAGAGGTTCCTAAAGCAAACAGACTCAGTTTGGCTTGTCATAGCAGGAAAAGCACAGGTGGATTTAATTACATTAAGAATGACTCTGTTCCATTAAGTATCTCAGTATCAGCTTTTCCAGTGAGCCAGAGCCCACAACAGCGAGACCTCCCCTAAGTGGAATGCACCCCGCATTAATGTTATTGAACACACCTGTGCTTTTCCTGCCAGGACGTGAAAATCTCTGCAGTGAAAAAGGCCAACAAATCATTAGGAAACCAGTGTCTATTGTAATATTTCTGATTCTGTATGCATTGTAATTATTTGTTAAATTAGGCTCACAAGAGACAGTGGGCCTCTGGCAAATAGTGTTACACGTCAATATCATCGCACACCAACATTGCCCATACCAGATTTTAACATTATAGGTATAATAAATGCAACATCATTGTCACAGTTGTGAATATGTTTTACTTTGTTCAGACAAAGCCACATTGTTCCGGTCAAATAGTCAATATACTGTGTTCGGTAGGATGCTAGTGCCCATTCTGATCTAACACAAGCAATACCTAGCCTGATCCTCCCCAGATTGTTGCCCTTCAAGAGTTAGTGTAAAGTTGGTCAGCAGGTGGCGCCACATAACCTTAACTTCAGAGCCCTCAGTCACATACCCCTGGTGCTCATTTGTGCAGGTTGAAGTTTTCTGTATGAAGGACCATTAAACATAATTTCCAAAAAGGTCAATAGGAGATGGAAAGGATATAATGTTTTTTGAAATTTTACCGTGTCTGAGGTGACAGGTAATCCATTTTTCACTCCAGCCAATATGGATATTCTTTTGAAGCCAAACCTTAAGTAAGTCATCAGTCACCTCTGGCATCCTTACAATCATCATGTAAAACATGACGAACACAGCATCAAGTTGCGATCAATGCGCACTGGAACAATATTTTCCAGTATGTACACCACCATCAAATCTATATCCTCATTCTATTTTTAGCCCAACAATAGTGGTCATGAATCTTACTGTGGTACCTCTGTTGCCAATTAAGCCCATCCAGTCCTTTGACTAGGACTACAGAAGGATAAAGTAGCTGCAGTAGGTGTGCTGGGGATTCTTCCTTCTGTGTCCTCATGCTATGTCTGGGCCCAGTAGTTAGTAGACAGTGTGTGGGGGCTTTAGCCCATCAGTTCTGGCCCTCTAAACTGGGGATTTAAAGGGCTTACAGGAGGTTAAACCCCCAAGACTGGAGCCCTCAACTGCCTGTTTGAGAGATTATGCTCTTCAGTCTCCCATTTTCACCTCTCTGTCTTGGTGGAACAGCGGGAAGTGTGGAGGGCGGTCATTAGAGACATGCCTCAGCTTGACATCTCTAGAGGGAGGAAGTGGTGATAAATGAGTCTTGAGAGGCTTGATTAAGTAGAACATTACCTCATGCTGTGCAGCTGGACTCTAAGCAATGTGTGGATAAGATTTTGAAAAAAATGTTTTTTAACTAATCTTAATTCCTAAAATAGGGTGTTGTGCATAGAGAAAGAAAAGGGTGCATGCATGTGCAGTACACACAGGCATTTATGAAACATGGAGTGGTCAGATGTCTGCACATTGCTGGTCAGAGCAAGAACCTTATGCTCCATTTCTCTCGGGAGATGTGAGGAGTGGAAGTAAGCCTTGCTGCATCTTTAATGAGAGTCTGACATCTTCAGTGCCACTGTCTCTCTCTCTGTCCTGCCAGTGCCTTCTTCATCTTCACCTGCATGGCACTCACAGGGAGAACAGAGATTACCACTAAGCCCCACAAGCATCTGAATGCCACCCCTCACCCCACTTAGAAGCAGATGCCATTTACAGTAGCACCATGTGTAGGTGCCAGTTCCCGACAGCAAGAAATGGCACTCAAACAAATCTTGTAAAGCAGAGTCCTTGCTCTATTTGTAATGCCTCTGCTTCCTCACTGGCATTTAATTGATTGGTATAATGGTTTTTATAGACTCTTCATTAGCCTGTTATGGCAGTGGATCAATAAAACATCATTACATGCATGATTGAACCGAGTACCAGGCATCTGCTCCAGGTCACATTGGTCTGTATTTGTAAACAGTCATTAATGTCACAATGTTCCACTACTTACATGAACTGACAAGGTTTACTTTGCCAGTAACTTAAAAGACTGATGGGTTAACTACATGATACTGGCTTGTTAGTAAATGATTGAGGGAGATGTAATGTAACCATAAACTTGATCAGCCTTACTGTGATCAGCCTCAATTTAAAATATGTCATTGTTGAGCACATCATCTGTATTGAATTAATAGTAGAAAGATAGAAAGTAATATCTTCCCATCTTTTTCATCAACTTTGATAAGCACATACAATACAGAAATAATTTAATTATCAAAAAACCCAGCTAAAAAAGTAATTTAAATACAGTAAAAACATGCTTTTACTAATGTATTCACACTGTTTCTCTCTTAATGCAGGTCTTTGTGTGCCTAGAAGCCTGTTTGAACTCCAAAGTTACAGGCACTGTATCTTATTTCACCCTCTTTTTCTGTCCCTGAGGGAGTGTCCTCCACTGTTCAAAAACAAAGTGCTGCTGTGCACATACGTGGAAAAATTTGTTTAACCCATTCACCCCTGAGATTTCCTCTCTGTCTGTGTTCATTGAACACTGATGGGATCTAAATACTTCCTTTGAGATTGTACACATGGGCCATACGCTGAGGTCAGACTGGGGTCTTTGTGTACATGTGCATGTGCATGTGGCCATGTGCCGAATCGGTCTGGATAGAGTGACTTGCTTTGTGCGTGATCAGTCGACCACATCTCTCACAATAGGCAGAAAAAGGGGGGTGACTACCTTTTGACAGAGCATTTTATCTCAGTGAGATCATAGCATTTGGCTATTTATGGCATGTGACATGCTGTTATGAGAGGAGTGCTTGAACTGGGTGCAGAGAAATACTGTTTAATTTGACCTAATTTTACCTCTCCTTCCCTCACTCCAAAACAGATGCCTCTTTTGATAACATCATCATATGCAGTCCAGCGCAGTGGTTCATCCCTATAACCTGCTGAACTCACCAGTGTGCTGTTGCTCTTTTTGACTCCTCTGCCCTTTGCTTTATTTTCTAACAATCCCATTATCTAAACTGACCACCACGTGTTTGCGGAAACTGATTTTGAAGCCTCTGACCTCCTAGTCCAGCACCTTTTTTTTCCCCTGTAGTGCGAGACAGAAGCAGGGAGGGGGAAAGTGAGGGGGAGAAGGGTGGGGGTTAAGAGAAATGGAGGGAAGGGTTGATGAAAACAACAGATCTCTGCTCCCTAATCCTTTTGTGTCGACGGTGTTAATCCAGCCGAGTGAACCCAGCCCCACCACCCCACCCACTGTGCTCACCCTCCCTCAACCCCTGCTTCTGCACCATATACCAGGCGCTCCCACCACGTAAACAACTGAGAGCACTACTGAAACCAATACTCATCCCCCAGACAGTCAAGCAGCACAGCAGCTGCAGCAGCCCCCTGACAAACACGCAACTCAGGCTCAACTCTGTCCCTGCTTTCATCCTGTTCATCTTTGTGGCCACTGGGAACAAATCTCTGCTCTGGATTGCTTGCTTTGTTTGTCTATGCAAACATATTTTAATCTTGCATCAGCATGTCAGTGTGTGTGTACTGGAAATTGCAAAGTATTCTTTTCCTTTCTTGTGTGTTTTGCTTTCATGCATTTGGTCCTCTTTGTTTTGTTCTGCTTTGTTTTGGCTACTGTACATGTAATGAATGCACTTGAGAAAAACACGGTGTGTTCACTGCAAGTGTTTTGTGTCGTGGTCTTGTTTACGAGCTGTAAGGGGGGGGGGGGGGGGAAAAGGGGGGGTGTCTGGGAGGGAGAACCCCACCCTTTTTTTGGGAAAAGAAGATTTTTTTTCCCCGGCACCCCCCCCCTCTCTCCCCTCCCCCCTTTCTCCCCTCTTCCTCCCTCCCCCCCCCCCCCCTCCCTTCTTCCTCCCATATCATCTTTTTCGGGGAGGGAGAGCGCAGTAGTTGCTGGGGGAAGAGGAGGTTGTGTCTAATGAGGTCACACCCTGGCAACCCGGTGACTCCTCCCACTTGGCTCCCCCTCCCCCATCTTTCCATTTGGCCCCCTCTGAGTGTGCCCACCCACTCAACCCCCCCTCCCCCCCCCTTCACCCTCTGACAGAGAGAGCTCTCCGTGGTACTGAAAGCAGAAAAACACGTTCAGGCTCCAGTTACAGTGCAGCCGCGAGGGGAAGGCAGACGAGACACACGAGACAGAAACATAAAATGACTAACTGGAGAAAGAGACTGAGGTATGAGTGTTTATGAAGACGAGTTGAGAGGCACACCGCAAGAGAAATAGCAGTCCAGGAAAAGGAAGGAGAGGGAGGGAGAGAGGATGACGCTGTAGTGGAAGGTGGCTACAGTTGGCAGTGGGCGTGTTCTTCTTGTTGTGATCTATAGTTGGGAAGCCCGGTGTCATCTGCTTAAGCACAGACTGACTATACCGACCTGTGTGGCTGAGCAGGACAGAGAGAGCCGGCAGGGAATGCCATATCTGGAAACACACACCACTCTGCTCTACCTTGGTCTCAACCTTCAGGGCACTGTGAATGAGGATTCTTTTCACCTGTGCGACACTTTGAGACATTTTTTTTTGCATTTGGACATATTAAAGCAGAAGGAAAGACATTCTGAGAAAGAAGCATTAGAAAGACTGTGAGTGTTTGGTTCTCAACTGCAAGGGGAGTCTGATGTGAGAGCGTGTGAGTGTGTTAGTGTGTATTTGTGTCATGCTTGCGGTTGCGGGTGCGGTCTGTTGCTACGCTGCGTCTTCGTTCTGTCTCTAGAATGTGCAGATGTGTGGAGCAGTGAAGCTGGCACCTGTCTTGGAGTTTGACAACATCTGGACTGGAGGGGTCGCATCTCCCTTTTCTGCCCAAGGGAGGGAGCACTGGGCTGGGCACCCAATGGCCCAGCTCCCCTCTAGCACCAGCCTTACCCTGGGTCACAGGGACTCCTTCTAGCAAGCCAATCAGTTGGACCATACAATGGATGGAAGTCTATGTGGATTTAAGTGGAATAGTGCACTGGTGCTCCAGCATAGGTCAGAGTTCACTAGCGTGCACTGGACTCATCAGGGGAAGACAGAAGACACGTTTGTGCACAAACCAGCAGGGACACAGCCCCATTGTAAGTATGCATTAGAACACTTGCTTATACACAACAATGACCCAAAAACCTACAAAGAATTACGCCAGCAAGAGCTGATGCTACACAACCACCCACGCAGGTTGTCACCAGACTATTGGCCTTGCAATCTTTTTGACATTGTGTCTCAAGAATATCCATGGTGCCCTTCTGCTGTGACATGGTTGCCTGGAAACAGAAACAGTGTGCCACTTTCATTTACTTTTAAAGCAAAGTGCACCTCTGTGTTCTAGCCCATGTCAACTGGGGCAATGGGAGGGAGAAGAGATGAGACATAAAAAAAACAAAAAAAAACAAAAGAGAAAATGCGTCAACTGAAGGGAGAGAACAATGCTTTGCTGGGGAAAAAATGGGTTGCTGAATTGACAGGTTTTATAGAGATGAGTAAATAATATTAAATAAAAAAATTTTACATCAATGACTTACGGGAGGACAATCCAATGTGAAAGGCCTGATTGGTAAAAACAGTGTTATAAACAAGCTGATTCCAGTGCAGAGTGCTGCTACAGGCTTACAGGGATTAGGCAGGCAAGCTTAATTCAGCTCAAACACTGTTTGAACTGTGCCTTCCCACTGCTGCACCCTTAACACATCTAACTGGTGCACCTCGTTTCCCCTCAAAAACCAAGATTTATTTCCTTTGTACAGCTTCAGATCTCCGACTGTGGCTGTGCATTGGTGATAAGACCTGATAATCATGGGGGAAAAAAAAAAATCTCCAAACACACCACTTGACACCAGGATTCTGTGCCCTACTTTGAGCTCTTCTTGGAGATGGTGATTCTCTCTGTTGGCTCTTATCAGTGCTCTCCTCATGCTAGTAAAAACCTATGCTAAAGAGTGCTGAGGATGCGTCGTACGGAGTGGAACTGGCAGATAAATCCACTGACCTAGGCCCCATGCTGGACTTATTGATAGACAGACATGAGGTAGAGGGATGCTGAGGATGACCAGACAATGGCCGCTCTCTCTTGCCCTGCAATCTTCATCTGGCTGCCCTCCAAGCCCTCCCCTCGCTGCCCTTGCCTGCCTACACACGCAAACATACATACAGTTATCACAAGCCCCCTCCCCCCCCCATGCACACTCACACTCAGTGCTTCTCTCAAACGTAAACAAGCATGAGTCTTAGGCTGATCTGAAAACACTGACCTACATAAAAGCATTCACTGTTTTCTTCTCTTCCACCACTGGCCTCTGCTGTTGCACATTATATATACTATGTTGCATGCAGTTGTACAGCTTTTCAGGCAAGTGCATACTATACATGCATGCACACTGAATAACACCAGTAACTGCTCTATGCTGGGTTTGGGTCTTAAGTGGCTGCAAACAATGCTATTTAAAACTGATTCCCATTTGGAAAGAGTGAATCACAGAATGATTGCACCAATGTGGATGTTCATTGAATAGGCTTTTCCTCACAGCAACATCCATGCTCTTTCTTATGACAGTGATGTTGTCTGTAAATGTCTTTTTACAGAATCAAAGGCAGCATGAAACACTCAAACTCAAGACGAGATAATTCTTAGATCTAAAAATAAGATGATGATATCTGTATGTGCAAAACCACGCATCACAGCCTAGTAAGATTGGTTCATTTCATCTGTGCGGTTTGTCCCAGGAGTACTATATTTTCACATCTGAGCCCAACACATATTACAACTGCAGAAGATGAAAGGCCCTTTTGAGTTTTATTCAGACACTGTTACTCCAAGTCAGTAAATTTCAGCCAGAAAATGTGCAGCCACTACTGATCCACATCCAAGAAGAAAACTTAAGCACTGAAACTGAAGGTTATGAGTAACTGTAGCTAGATAGTGAGTACCTGAACCAGTTGCATATTTACATGTGCATGTAAGCTTTTGTGTAGATGTTTGTGCGTGCGTGCGTGTGTGTGTGCGCACCATGAACGATGGAGAAAGATGTTGCAACCCTCCAGGGAAAATGTTAACTGCAGACACAGACCTGATGCAAGTCTCACCACCAGCATGAACTTTCCGTAGACCAAGAACTCCACAGCAACAATCTGAAACCTTAAAAACAACAGGAACATAAGGCAAACTCAATGTTTGATGCTGATGCAATCTTGCTCCATCGGTTTTCCTCTCGCCAAGGCTGACCTTGAAATTTAAAGGTTGAAACAATAATTACTGACCCAGCTCCATGTTTGTTTAGCATTCAGAACTCACTCATATCATGCTGTGGTGGTCCTTATTATTGGTAGTATTTTGTGACTATTTTAGGCAAATAATCATGACTAATTGATCCTATATTTCCTCATTAGAATGCTGTGGAAACACTTGAAGAATGATGAGCTCCAAAGATGAGGAAACTCTCCGTTTTTTCCAGTATGTTGAGGAGAATGGGCTGAGAGCCTACAATGGCCTGGTAGCCCAGAACTTGGACCACGCCAGGAATGAGAGAAACAGGGCATTCCTACAGGAAAAAAACGACAAGAAGAGAAAACAGGAGGAAGCCATAAGGAGGTAAAATAAAAAAAATAGACAAAAACAACAGACTCCTTGCACAGAAATATCCTATTAAACACATCATAATCTTGTTTAGATAAGTATGAGAGCAGTGGGTTTCCTAGCAATCTCTGAAGTAGATTTGTGAGTGTTACTACAGCACATGAATGGGACTCTGGAAATGCAAGGATGTCACTGGGTTCACTTCAGGAAGAGGTTGTAAGGAACTGGGACAAATGGCCAGAGGGTCCCTGTGGCAATGGCAGGTTGCCATATTTTGGAGTTTGCCAGTGTGGACTGGTGCACTCCATGATCTTTAGAGGATAATTAATTTTTCACTTTTAGACTTATTTGGGACTTGTCCTTGCATGGAGGTCATCGCTGCTCTATTTTTGAGATAGAGAGGTTTTAGAATAAAAAATGGGGAGGGGGGGGGGCTGTGACAGAAAGTGTCTTGGGATGTGAGGGCGGGAATAAGACTTCTTCTTATGCTGTGTTGATTTAAGTTTATCTAAGTGTCCTGTTTGCTGGAAGAAAATTTTACAGCTGTGCAGAAAGTTGCATCATCGTCAAGAAAAGTTTAAGAAAATGCTTTTTCTTTTTCCCAGTCAGCCTCACCAAGAGTCTAGTCACATGTGCCGCTGAACCCTGTTTTCTATGTTGTGATGAGCAAGCAGTTTCAGCAGTGCCACTGTGTGCAGCAACACCACTGTGTGGCATCCCAAAACTTAAGCGAATAAGAGGCATGCACTCAGAACGTGACTAACACGTGGATACGGCGTGCTTGTGTTGTGGGGTAGAAAAGCGAGCACCGAGCCACCCAGTCATTGGGGATGATAATGGGACTTTTGCAAACAGGTTTGGGATGTGTTTGTGCGACGTTCTGTGCTGTTCTCCCGAAAAACACAGAAGCACTGTGTCGACTACTTTTTATTTATTTAATTAATTATCTTTTACATTTTTCAGCAGTTTAACACTGATTTGAGCTTTGCTCCAAGAGCAATGTACATAAGTCATTTCGGTGAAGTGACCAGTCTGAAAATACACAGTGTTATTTCATTTGAAATTGCAACCATACTACAGTTTTCATAGTAAAATTATACAGTCCTCATAAGTAGCATTACAATTTATTGAGTTTTTTTTAAAAAGAGAATATCAATTACGTGAATGGGGACTTGTTCACTTTGATGGTCAAACAAGGAATCTAACGATGCAGCAGGCTAAACATCAACATCCGTTTGCACTGGAAAAGCTTACGGAAACGTGGTGCTATGCTGTCACGGCTGTCAGTCAGTCTGTCAGACACGGTACAAGGTATTTGAGCAGCTGTTGGGAGTTTTAGCTGTGCATCAGATGATTACATTGATGTGGTTTTGGGGGCTGAGCAGTTATATGACCAGATGCGAACTGATGAACTGATTTATTCAGGAACACTTTGAACCCTGTCACGTTTCTGTCGAAGGGTCGTGTGATTCAAAAGGAGCTGTTTCTCTGCTGCCATTGTTATTGTCTGTTGTTGGACTGCACATCACTTGCATGATGAAAGCTGACTTATAAATCAGACATCAGAAAGAGAGCTAAGTTACAAAACCACTCAGAAATCTATCCTTTTATATCTTGCTGCCAACATTTCCATTGTTCTGTTGTTATTAGCAGTCTGATGCAGTCCTGTACAGTAACATGGTGAATGGGCTATGCCTGAGGAGAGTGGCATCTACTGTCCTGCTATCCTTCCACTGGCTCTCAGCTGTTGCCAAAGCTAAAATATTAATACACAGTCACTGGAGGAAGAGTCTAAAAAATAACTGGATTTTTCATGAGGCCTATAAGTAGGTCAATGAGACGACCCATTTTTACAGTAACTGACTGAGAGTGAGACAGTGTGTGTGAAGATTCATGTGTACATGCTTGCATTTGCGTGTGTGTAAACAAGTACATGCATGCTTGTGTACATGTCCCTGCATGGACATGAACAACAGGAAAATAGAATACATTTGTGCGTGAGAGAGGCAAGGAAAGAACAAATGGCCTGTGTGACTGTGGGAGGGAGAAAGAGCTTGTTATAGCAACTGTATTTAAGAATGAGGAGGGAAAAGAAGAAGAGAAAAACCTGTTAGAGATTAAGTGTGAGCTCAGTTGCAGGAGATGTGTTCTGCCTGGTGACAGCTGGAACAGCCATAGGCCAATCAGATCACTACTTTAGGTTTGAGTGAGGCGGGCCTTCCTGCCTGCTGCTATCTCACTCTGGGTCTCTTTTATTGTATTTCATCAGAAGAAGTTATTCAAACAGCCACACACACACACACACACACACACACACACACACACACACAGATGCCAACAAATTTACTTAAACGTGCAAGGGTATTCAAAACACACACACAAAAACACATACACACTTAGATTTACTTATATTTACATATGCATGCAAATTCCAAACGAATGCTTTCCTCTTTCTTTACCCTTTGTGCAGACACGCACACATTCAGTCATCTTTTTCCAGTCTCTTTTTCCTTCTTTACTTTAGTGTTTTGTTTGTTTCTGTGATTTTTTTTTTTCTTGTCACACGGTGTCACAGTGAGAGAACCAGAGCTGCCCGACGACAAGTCAACTCCAACTGGTCCAAGTGCACCTGTGGTCTGTCCTCTAGCCAATCACTGGGCAAATATCCTATAAATAACCCAGTCACCACTACTCCAGTCACACCCACCCACCCACACACACACATACAGCCCATGTGTATGCGTGTGCATGTAGTCGCAGCAGATGCACAACCAAAACATATGAAAACATATTTACTGTACCCCTTCACTGTACCTCTGACACCTGTGGCTGACTCTTGTAGATGAAGATTTCTTTCTGGATAACATGGATGATGAACATTTTTATACACAAAGTGAATTACCATCAATTAAGAGTGTGATAAGATGTTCACGTTTGCCTAATTTTCTTTCTAATAACATTGCCAATGAGACTCTACAGGTAGCTGCAGGCAAAGTTCTCTTGTAGGACCTCTGTCATCTGTTAACAAAATGTGATGTGGTTACGATATACACTTGCCCAAGTGTTATGATGTGCACGTGCAATTTATTATTGTTGTGTGGTGGCAGCTGGTTTTGTGTCTGGTTTCTATGGGTACCCTGTTTCTAGGCAAAGTTAAGCCCCTGACCAATGAACCCACCCTACCAAGCACCTTCTGTTCAGCAGCTGGCCGGGAGGGAGTCAGAGTCAGCAAGTCCCACACTGAGGGGTCACATGCACATATACATACACATACATACATACATACATACATACATACATACATACATACATACATACATACATACATACATACATACATACA
>JBBMJY010000006.1:11075864-11099530 GCA_037833715.1 Toxotes lorentzi
GTGTGTGTGTGTGTGTGTGTGTGTGTGTGTGTGTGTGTGTGTGTGTGTGTGTGTGTGTGTGTGTGTATGTGTATGCACGCATGCGTGCATGTAATGATGGTGGTGAGTCACAAAGTTACGAGAAGTATGCGTGTGTCTGGGCCATCTGGCATCTGAATTATTAAAGGTGTAAAATCTGCAGTTTGAAGATTTCAGACAGGGTCCGGCTGTTAACTATACTTATCTTCCCCTGCCTATCAGAGAAAGGGACACTCCTATCCAAACATCTCTGTCTACTGTGAGTAAACTAGCATTAGGACCGTACTGTACGGTAGAATCTACTCAACGTGAACACCGTAACATAGACTCACTGCACCACATCTAAAGAGGTTCACACTGCAATGCTACGTCACCACAGTCAGAAAGAAGCTCCACAGTGTGTGTGACCCAGATACTATACTCATATACTGCTCCATTGCCGTATATGTGACCTAGAAACATGCATATGCCTCAACTATTCCCACATATCTAACTCAAGATATTGCTCTCAGCTACACACAGTGACCTACATCTGACCCACAGAAGAGCACTAGGTTTTATATTAATGCTAATAATTCTCTTAATGATGAATTACAAATGACAATCACAAAATACATTTTTGTTAAATCAAGTACTGCTTTGTGAAAGCAGAGATGTCTCATGCCTCAACATGATCAAGTCAACAAACGAATAAACCAGAAAACTGATATATTTATATTTCTCTGTTATTAGGCAGTGCTTGTGAAAGTGACTTTCTCCACTGTATTTGTAAAGAATTTCTTTCTCTCTATCCTTTAGCCGTTCAAGGATGCAGTGAGGACTGCAGGAGGGTGCCGCCACCCAAACCCAAGAGGAACCCCAACACACAACTGAGCGTTTCCTTTGATGAGTCCTACATCAAGACTCACGGGGGCAACGGGGTTTGCCCCTCCAAACCCCTTCACCATGTCACCTCCCCCTGTGAACGCAACCCCTCACCTCCACAGAGTGATGAGAGCCCAACAGATGACTGCGAAGATGAACCTGTCTACATAGAAATGGGCGGGATTGACGTCGGAGCACGGGAGCCCCTGAAGAGTGAGGATGAGGAGCCAGGAGAGTCTGTGTACGAGGAAATGAAGTACCCAGTTCTTGATGATATGGAGTACCGTACTGACCCCGTGGGATGCCGCTCTGCGTGCCCTACCCCAGCACCATATGACCCTGAACCTCTCAGTCGCTGCTCCACACCTCGAAACATTCCCCTTTGTGACATTCCTGCACCCTTTCCTAACTTACTCACCCATCGGCCTCCACTGTTGGTGTTCCCACCAGCACCAGCCCAATGTTCACCCAACTCAGACGAGTCTCCCCTCACCCCTCTAGATGTAACCAAATTGCCCATGCTGGAGAACCAATCCTACAGCAAATCCCCAACATCATCCACTGAGCCACCCTCCTCTGCACACATCCGCAGGGAGCTCACTGCCACCCCAACCCTCACCGTGTCTGGGCGCTCCTCTGCGCCTCCTCTACCCTGCACCCTCTATAAATCCTCTTCCTCATCCTCCTATCAGCGCAGCCACTCTGCTTGCCCATCGCCCGTCAGCATGGGCCGCTGTCTCACCCCTCTGAGCCTCATGCGTACACCTCCCTTTGATGCAACAATGCCATTTCCCGGGGGTCTGCCACGTAGCGCCTCTGCCACCCCTCATGGCAAAGGCTCACCGCCTCAAGACGGTGTGGGTCGACTCCATGGCTCTATGCAGAATGTGTCAACAGGGCGTTCACGGACACCCACCAGCCCACTGGACGAACTAACCAACCTGTTCACCACTGGCAGGAACATGCTGAAGAAAAACACCAGTGGCAGAAAGTCTAAAGAGCCCGGAGAGAGTAAGTCACTCCACTTATTATGTTGCTTTGTAGTAAAGCAAAGGGTCCAGACATGTGTCCTCAAACTTAATTATGTGTGTTTCGGAGTGTGACAGTTTATAACTGCATTTCTTAAGAGTCAACAAGAAAGCAACCCTACTAACACTAGAGAGGAGCTGCAAAGCAGACTGGACAAACAAAATTGCAGAGTAGGAATAAAATCCCAAAGTGTCTATAGACAATGTAGAAAGTGTCTGTGTCTAAATGCTTTGACAAATAAGTAGTCTTCAGTGAAATCAGTGAAAGTGTAATTGATCCCTACTTTGGGTTAACAAGTTTAACCTGGCTAAATTAGGAAGCTGTGCAGAGAATGCGTTGCTTTTACAGTAACATGTTTGTGATGCTCTCTACAACCTACCATCTATTTAATCTAGGCCCTGCGAGCCAAGTCAGATCATATGATTTAATCTGAAGGGATTAGAGACTAAAGGGGACAGCAGGTCCCTCAAACCTACTCATGGCATTAGGCCATCAGGCAGCATTACTTTTAAATATGTATTTAAACATGTTTAAATACAGATACCCATGCCACACTCAAGAGACTGCCAAAAACCAATGCAACTGTGAAGGAAAACCTTTTCTGCTCATAACGATATAAGGTGCACAAATTGCATAAAAGTTTACAGAAAAAGGATCTAAAAACAGTCATGTGCTGGGCAGGTTTGGTGCCAGCAGCATTATCAGTCACACATTAACATTCTTGTTCTCATGCAAAATGCAGCCATTATTTTTGTGTTAAAATAGCCATGTTAAACGTGAATATTGTGAAATCTAATGTACTTAATGTAAATGGATAAAAATACGATGACTGCAGGCATAAGCAAGAGTGTGTTTTTATAAATGCATGAAGGGCAGCAAAGTTCATGTGGAAGCATGTCATGAATTATTATTTGCGTCATTAATAAATTATAATAGAATATCTAATAATGTAGAGTGAGGTGTGAAATGAAATTTAAGCCAAAATTAAATGCTGCAAAACAGAGATTTATTTAAGTGCATTTAGTACATAAATCATAAAAGAACTACAAAGAGTCCACACATCCATCCTTACTCAATGCTCTTAGCAACTACAACATAGCAACAGTGGAAGGAGGAGAAATCCCTGTTTCTTATTTGCAGATTCCCTCCCCATGGGTAAAGCAGCCAATCACAGCTCAGGGCATGCCAGTCTACAACTGAGCAATGAGCTCCTGATGGGGATAGCTATGGCTCTGAACTCAAATCTACACATGATCAGAGGATTTCAGATTCTCTTTTCTGTCCAATCAGCACATACTCCACTCATTATTAAGCCAATCAGGAAGCAAGGGCAGCTGTGCGTATGGGGATAGTAGAAGCTGAGACAATTTATGAGTTCTTGCTATTGTACTTCACTGATGACTACAACTTGCAGCTGCAATTGGTGCACATTTGCCATTTGATCATGTGATTTCTATGCATTTTCTTACTTATATCTGTTCAATCTCTAACTTACATTAAGTGATTGTTAGATAGCCGAGTGTACCATTCAGGTGTAAGGAACTCCCAGTGATGTCTCATTAATGAGTCCTTTGACAGTATCTTGTTTTCTAGTCCCATTTGGATTGTAATCAGTTCTCTGTACATCAAGAGTGGGCTGTGTGGACAGGCCTTTTTATTTATTTATTTATTTTTCCTAACACCTGTGTCACATGAGGCTAAAGCACTCACAGATTGTGTGTGTTGCTCTGTGACTGACTAAGCATACACAGTGTAATGAGTACACAAACCTAACACAATGAATGAAGGTTCAGGTTTTTTTTTTTTCTCACTCCCTCTCTGAGGCGATAGAGGCAGCAACAGCTAGCCTGACCCACTTACCAGCCAGTTAATCGCCATACTCATCCACACACACACAAGCATACTGTATGCATACTATAAAAAAGCCATGTATGACACATGTGGGGATGCTTGTGTATGGTACTCCTAGCCCATATAGAAACCATACAGAAGCACAGCCTATGTGGAAATCAATCACGCACATGTTTTTTACTTGTGCAGCCATGATCTATAATGTCTTTATTGATGCTTGAATCAGTGACATATATATGGTTCCCTTTTAGCATTTGCTACACACGCAAGCTGATTTTATGTATACATGCTAAAGAAGATCGCACAATGTAGTGGTGCATGAAGAAATCAGAAAAAATATTAATATGGGGCAGTGGTTAATGGTTTAGGTTTGGTTTTGGTAATCATGATTACTTAATAGGAGAAAGGTGAAAGAGGCACTGAGACAAAATTCAATATGAACGACAGATTTTAAGTGAATTTTAAAAATGAAAACACCTAATGATAGTGTGTATCACTGATGTTGTGTATCATTACACACTATCATTAGAGTGCAATGAAATGAATAAAATTCAGATGTCTGTGAGCCCTCATGCTGACTCATCTAACTCCAGTGGTTTACTGCAGCTGCTTCAGTGAGTACAGAGTGACACCTAGAGGATATTAGATGGTCCTGCAGACACTTGTAACAGAAAATCAGCATTTTCTCAAAAACAGATATTCATTTCTTATCATTTTTTTTGTAAATATACCATTGACAGTTTATATTTAAGCAGTTGATCAGTTTACTACTACACTGTGAATAATTTAAATCCTGATTTGCTATTTATTAGCCAAAAAAATGCCATGCATTATTGAGTAAATTTGGATGTTAGAATCATTTAAGTTTTTGTCTTCTGATTTTTTTTTGTCCTGTTCTTCTACAGCTGAGTCCAAAAGTAGGTCTCACAGTGAATCCAAGCGTGAGGGTAAGGAACGGCATGGCCACAGTCACAGCAAGGAGTCCAAACGAGACTCCAAGGAGCGCCACAGCAAAGAGTCCTCTCACCGGCGAGACAGAGACAAAGACAGAGACAGAGACAAAGACAGAGGGAGCAGTAATGTAGAGCAACTTCCTCACAGACGCAACAGTAAAGACCGTACTTGTAGTAGTGTGGAAGCATCATCTGTTCGCAGGGATAGCAGGGACCAGGGCTGCAGTAGTGTAGAGCACATCCCTGTGAGACGGGACTCCAAAGACAGGGGCTGCAGCTCCTTAGAACCCATCTCTTTGATGAGAAGAGACTCTAAGGACAGAGGAATCAGCAATGGTGACTTGATGCCAAGGAGAGACAGCAAAGATCGGAGCGGGGGGCATGGAATGGAGTCTCTGATGAGACAGGACAGCAAAGACAGAGAGAGACTGCTGGATCAGCCACCTGAGCTGTTACCAAGACAAGACAGCAAGGAAAGGGCAAGAAACGGTGTAGACTCTAGACATGAAAGCAGAGAGAGACTGCTAGATCAGCCACCTGAGCTCTTACCCCGACAGGATAGCAAAGAGAGAGCCAGGAACGGTGTGGACTCAAAGCATGAAAGCAGAGACAGGCCACCTGA
Organism: Toxotes lorentzi; assembly: GCA_037833715.1. NCBI lineage: Eukaryota > Metazoa > Chordata > Actinopteri > Toxotidae > Toxotes > Toxotes lorentzi. The sequence continues at coordinate 11,081,202 of JBBMJY010000006.1, forward strand.
GCTTTTACCACGACAGGAGAGCAAAAACAGAGCTAGAACTGGAGCAGAATATAGGCATGATAGCAAAGACCATCGTCCAGATTTGTTACCCCAACAGGATAGCAAAGAGAGAGTAAGGAGTGACATGGAACATAGGCATGAAGGTAGAATAGACCAGCCACCTGAGATCCTGCCCCGACAAGAAACATCCAGAAGCACCAACAGCAAGGACAGAGTTGGCTACAGCTCTGAATCCAAGCATGAGGGGAGAGAGCGGAGCTGCCACAATGGAGATCTTCCTCCTCCTCCTCCTCTTCCAAGGCAGGATAGCAAAGATCTGAGCAAAACCAGCCTCGAGGTGAGACGGGACAGCAAAGACAGAAGTCTGAATGGCTCGGAGCAGCATCATTATGATATGAAGAATACCAAGAGCCCCACTGCAATGGAGTATCGGTGTGACAGCAAAGACAGAGGATACAGATCAGATGGCACGCCCCGACGAGATAACAGAGCAAACTACAGCATGGACCAAACAAAAGCACAAGAAAGGAATGGCAGCACAATGTCTGGGCAGCATTCATCCACAACAACACCTACTCACCATGGTAGATCATCTGGTAGCCCACCAATGACCATGGGAACAGGAAATGGTGAGGGTTTAAACGAAACCTCAAATTCAGAATCTAATATTAATCCTTAAATTAATCATTAAATTGTAGTGTGTTACAACATCCAGCTGGATAAAATGCATTTAACTATTTATATTACACATGATGAAACATATGATTTTTACTTTGTAGATCTAAAAGCAGTGCCCAAGTATGGCCGGTCACCTTCTATGCCTGCTAACCCTTCACCAATGGGAACTCCACAAAGGAGAGCAACAGAGACACATCAAAGTCAGGTATGCAGATTTGCTTGTTTTTCTTAACTTGTATTTTATATAGCATTGGGGTCCTACAGTGCATGAACACAATTTAGAATTGTTAGAAATAGAACATTTCGGTAATTCTTTTTAATTTTTAATTATGCATCAATCAGGATTTAGTCAAAATTTTACTCAAAATCTGATGATAGTGAGTTGTTTGGTTACGGTCAATCAAATATAATAAAACCACACCCACATTATTATGATACAGCAGAAAAGATGAGTTTTTCATTGTTAAAACCCTTACTAATTAACACTGACCGTTGACTGTTTAATCATGAATATTTAATGCTTTAGAGAAATACAGCACTTAAGATTTGAAACCAAGTCTTCAGCGGTTTTAAGTGTGCAACTAACTCTAAAGTCAAGCTGTATCCACTTGACTTAATGCATGGACTGTGTCCCTTAGATGCCCCAGATGCCATGGATATGTGGGGATACCACTATGCTAGAACAGATTGAGAGGAAACGCATTCTCTGCATGGAGATCCGCTCTAGACAGCATCCACACCTGCAGAGATCTCTGGAGAGGCCTCCTCCTCCGGACAGGAATGAGGACAGGCACAAGGAGCGGAATCAGTGCAAGCAAGAAAGTGCGTCTGTTCTCCCAAGTTGGGGGAAAAACAGTGGGGCCAAAAAGATTCATCCTCCTCCTTACCCCACACAGACAACCGTATTCTGGGACACAGCCATCTGAAAGTAACAACACACTTACACCTCCCTGCCACACAACCCCCAATTACCCACTCCCTCTCTTCTCTGGGTTGTGCTGATTCCTCCCTGCAGCATCAGGGGCATCAGGACAGCCAATAAGAGGACTGGAGGAATGATGATACTTGCTGATGTCAAAGGACAATGGTGGTTACCATAGCAATATTTCTGCTTGTTCAGGTTGTCATGTTTTCTTATCATCACTGGTGATATTTGATATTTTTCTATTTCCTGTGACTGGATTTGTGTAATATAATTAGTAGAATAGATATTTGATGAATAGATATTTTCTAAATGAGATGGGGAGTAAAAAACAGCTTAAATTATGTATAGTAGATGTAGATGCAATCTAATGTTTGTTTTTAAGTTATTTTTTCTTTTATTTTACATTTGGAAGCATAATCTATCAATACTTGTACTGTAGTAGCATAATTTTCTTATGCCCAACTTTTTTGTTGTGCTCAAAAGCACTAAAGTGAATGGACTATTCAATTCTGTCTATATATACTTTACATTTTCACTGTTGTATTGTAAGTTGAGGAGTTAATGTCAGCGTGCTTTAGATTCCAGCGCCCTCCATGCCAGTGTGTTGTAGAATGTACAACAGTTGGTCCTAGAACAGAGACAGGAAACTTTGTGTGCTTCAGTTTGTATATTACAGTAAGAAGCTGTGTAGTCACTACGTCAAAGCCTTTTGAAGCGGTTGAATCGTCCTATAGGTAAACCTGTTGGCTGGCATGTTGTAGATGACGGAGAAAGTGCAAAATGTTTCTGCTGTATTCTAAGATACACTATGAGGGTGGGATGGGGAGGTAGTAAACTAGAGCATACATTATAAACAGTATAATTTCCAAAACCAGCCAAAGCCTGTAAAAGCGTAGACATGGGTGTGGTTGCACCTGGGACGTTTGGTTATTTGAAATGGGGTTGGTGGCAATAGCTGGAGATAACCAGCGTCTTTACTTTGCCATGCACACTACAAGCACCATGACACAGTGTAAATACTTGATGCCAACGACCAGCCCGTACAATCAACACCGGAGCTTTTAGAACATTTCTTAATTTTACTGCAGATTATAATAGCCATATGCACTTGCTTAAGAAATAACTTTCAAGATTATGCTTATATATATATTTTTGAAAATGTTAGGAGTAGGGAGCTGTGCCATGTAAGTTTCAATTCATTGGCTGGGAGGTAAAAGCCTCAGGAGGCTGTGTGACACAGTCTATGATTGGTTGTCTCTGACAATATTCCCAATTCAATTTTAGAGATAAAACTGTTTAAGGACCTATCACATGGCAACAGCTCTACCCAGTCAAAAGGACAGGGGTTGCACAAGGGCCTACAAATATTTGAGGCGTTGTAAAAAATAATAACAGTAAAAAAAAACAAAAAAAAAAAAAAACAAACAAGCTGCACTACCCGTCATTTTCCATCACATTTAATCAGGCTGGTTACATACATGTCCTTCTCCCCCAGCTCTCTCCCTCTACCTCAGCCTCCTGCTTACATCATCTAAATTGGTTCTCTTTGCACATTAGAATGCAATGTCAACATTGCCAAAATAGTATGGGTTTGACAAATGAGCTAACCCTCTGAGTGCAAGTGCAGTACCCCCCTTTTCTGGTGAGAGTCAATGCTACAGAGGTCCCTCTGTGTTGTACCTGTATATGTGTGTCTGTGTGTGTGCTTGAGTGTGTGTGTGTGTTTGTGTGTGAGGGAGAGAGCTGTGCGTGTTTGTGTGTGTGCCAAGCTACACTGTATGCAAGTTGAATCTTTAAAAATGATTGTTTTAAGACATTCACTTTGCCCTATCCATGATGTTGGTGGGTGGAGGTTGGAAATGTAATAATGATGATGTACAATCTTTTTGTGTGTATAAACGTGCACTGTGAAAAGGTAGAGAGAGCACCGCACTGTCAGAGTCCTCTGTCCTATTGCACTGAGTGTTCTCTTGTTTTGCGTAATAAAAAAAAGAAAAGGAAAAAACGTGTTTGAGGAAAAAAGTACTGTATTCTGATTGTCACTTGGGTTCTGTTGAGAGAAATAAATAAATATGAACTTGAAACCCACTATGGAAAAACTGTATCCTGTGGAAATTATTCATTTTATCCTATCTTGGGATTTTTGCATGTAGGTTATAGTGTTTTCAACTGTCATAGCTACTGAACTCTGAATGACTCTGAATGTTAAAACTTTTTATTTTAAGTGTGGAGCACAACTTAGATAAAGAATGAAAAGTATTTTGAATATTTCTCCTAAAGGATGATTTAGGATTTCAACATTAATCTGAAAAAGTGGGTAAAAATGTAACTGTAAAGGATAAGGAACAGCAGCAATATGATCGATAATTAAAATATTTTTTTATCATTAGAAATAGCAGCTCATTAAAATAATGACAGAAAAGATACAGTGAAAGCAATATTGTATAGATAAAAGTTGCTCAGATAAATGGAACACTGTGGAAACTGTCACAAAATGCAATCTAAATGTGGCCCTGAGTGATGATCAGAATTAGGTTTTGAAAATGGCTTAAGGTTACAACTAAATGGGACAAGGGGACCTTTATTTCTCTCTGAGGCAGACATGACACTGACTGGTCTTGCGTCGCTGTGGCTCTGCAGCTTTGATGACGCCGGGTATCGGGGTGATAAACTGCTCTGTCTGATTCACAGTAGTCAGCCAGAAACTGTAGAGGTTGGCAAAGTAGTGACAGGAGCCTCGTGCACCCTGGCACTCTATGACGGGATGAGTTCTGAAATCGCTAAGGCAGCTACCAGAAGAGGTCAGAGACTGGCCACCACCTTCATCACCTGCCCCCGTTTCCTGAAGACAGGGAGCCAGCAAGTAGACATTCAGAGTTGATGTAATTTTTCTTTAATTCACACAATCAAGCTTTTTATTCACACTCACCAGGAGGAATGAGTACCCCGTCCACATACTCCTCCAGCCAGGTGGGCATGCGGGAACTGTGTGATCCTGGCTGTGAAAAGCCACTGCGGGCGAAACTGTCTCACAGACAACACAGCGGCTGATGTGGGAGCTAATCTCCTGGCCAAACAGTGGCATCATGGGTATGGGAGCAGTAGTGGAGAGCCAATAGGATTTGTCGTTATGACTGGAGTAGTGACAGGCAGCTTTGTTGCAGTAGGAGAAAGGCATGGTGGAGAAAACACGGAGGCAGGAGCCAGCCTGGCCTACAGGTAGAGGAGGTAAAAGAAGACAGAGAAGTTTGAAGAGAAACAGGAAGAAAGACAACAAAAAGACACAAACAAAAGTATCCCTTTATGCAGACCCTTACCCAGGTCTTGTGTGTGAGCCTTCTCTTGCCCCTCCAGGTAAACCAGACTGTACCCCACCCAAAGCTGACTGCTACCTTCAGGGCACTGTGGCACCTGAACTGATTGGCTGTGGATAACCAAAAGGAAGCCCGATCTTGATGTCCCCCTAGGGCCTGGCTCACCTGGATCACCAGGTGGGCCTGGGATACCTGGAGGATGGAGGGGTTGAACAAGTATCAAGTGGGGGATTTGGAAGTAGGAAAAGCGTGAGAAAGGGACAGAGGAGACATTAAATTAGCTATTTACTGGAGACTGTCAATGATTTTATCTATGACCTTGAGTGAATGGCCACATTTTGATTAAGACCTTTCTACATAAACACAGTGTCTGTGTTTATGTGCCACTGCTTAAGGAGCCACAGTGCCTCCTTAAGCGGTGGCAGTTTTGAGGAGTTTCTTGTATACAACAGGTGTAAAACGGTACAAAGGGTGGGATTGTTACGTGACTGTGTCTGATTATTCACCTTGTGGTCCAGTAAATCCTGGCTGACCACTTTCTCCTGATTCTCCAACAGGACCAGGTAGACCAGCAGGACCTGGTAGACCAGGGAGGCCCACAGACCCTATAGAACCCTTCTCTCCTGGAATACACAGATACAAACAAGGATAAATAAACACACAGACACAAATCAGTTCAGGCACAGGCCAGAAAGTATATGCATACACATTTACATACACTGAGAATCTGTTAGACTATCTTGCCTTTACGTCCTGGAGTCCCAGGTGGACCCACATCGCCAGGGAATCCAAGAGGTCCTGGGGAACCGCTTAGTCCTGGAAGTCCAGGGGGAGCTGTCCCTCCAGGTCCACTGATAGAATCACCAGTAGCACCTTTGATACCTGGTAAAAACATAATACACTGATGACCAGATGTACTTCAGTAACATTTACACCAACATTTCAGTAATGTTTAATCAGTGAGAATAAATTATAAACTAATCGCAGTGAAACAAGATAAATATAATGTATAAAGAATCTCGAGTCATTTTTTTTCTTATTCAAAAAAATACTTTCACTTGTCTTCCTCTTTCCATGTTTTCTGTTACATTCTACTGTGGAAAGCCCAGAAAGAAAGAGAGAAAGAAAACTTTTTTATAGAAAAATCTTTAAAAAATTCTCAGCTCTCAGGTACAGTACCACTCACCTATAACTCCAGCTGGGCCAGTTTCTCCCTTGCGGCCTGGGCGCCCAGGGAAACCTTGCTGACCTTTGGGTCCTACAGCACCCCTGCCACCAGCGGGACCTCTCTCACCTGTCAATGTGTAGCAACATTTAGAGTGTATTCAAGTGGATGGCGAATGATGGCAGCAGTCTTTCACTGTAAAGTACCTTTTGGACCAGCAAAGCCTGGATAGCTCTGTGGTCCAGGAGGTCCTGGGAGGCCCCTTTCTCCCTTACGGCCTGGTAACCCAGGGAGGCCAGTGGGTCCTGGGTCTCCTTTGGATAAAATGCTGCTGCCTGGAGGGCCTGGCTCCCCAGGACGACCTGATAACCCAAAACAAATTACCAGATGTGGACAGACAGATATAGGACATGTACTCAAAAATCCGCACAAAGTTCTTTCCTAAATGTGGCCACACAAAAATGGAGGCGTAACATGAACATAAATAATCAAACACACACCTGGGAGTCCTGAAGGTCCTTCATATCCTGTATCTCCATGGGGTCCGGTCAAAGGTGTGGGGCATGCTTTGCCAGGATAACCAGGTTCACCTGGAAAACCTGGAGGACCTGAGGGACGAAATGCAGAAAGCACAGAATATATAAAGGAATGATGCACACAATCAACAAATGGAGAGTGACAAACCTCAAACAAAGTCACATGGAATGATTAAAAAAAACACAACACAATCTGAGAAACAATTACAGACTGTTGCATGGTAAGAAATCAATATTTTATTGCTCTTACACGTACGTCTGTATGAGACAAACACTATTCAAAATGTAAACTTGTTTGAAAATGTTTGTTTTCAAATGTTCCTTTCTTGTCTGTTATGGTAAAAGTAAATCCAGGACATGAATTGACTTAATTAAAACTGTATTGTATCCACATCCTTGTAGACTGGTTATCCTTGATAATAGCAGATATGATACCTGTGTCACCGGGTGGGCCCCTCAAGCCTTTGGGCCCAGGAAAAGTGGCTCCTGGAGGCCCTGGGGGGCCCCTTGGACCTTTGGCTCCAGGAAAACCATCTGGTCCTGGAGGGCCAGGGATATCTGTACCTTGAAGTGATAAATGGGTACATTTAAGACACAGTATTACATTGTAGCATGTGCTCACATTTATTCATGTAGAGTAAACGTAATAATGGTAAATAGACTTTTTAGGATGAAGTTAACAGATATTGATGGACAGTGTTTAGATGACACGAAACTTCAATATGGACAAATTACTAGTACAATCTGAGAAGCAGCTTCAGCAACAGACTCCTGCTACCACGCTGCTCTAAGGAACGGTACAGGAAGTCATTCCTGCCGTCTGCCACCAGACTCTATAATTCATCTGTATCTGTCAGTGCTATGCTCACAAACCTGGACTAATGCAGTTACATTAACTGTATATGTATGTGCAATTGTCTGCTGCTATGTGTATATGTATGTGTATATAAGACCCCCCCCCCCCTCCCCGTATATATTGTATTTCTTTTCCATGTTTATTTTTCCTATATATAGTGTATTTATTTATTTTTTTTATCCCTCTTACCGCTTGATCCTTTCATCCCTTTTGGACCTCTAAGTCCATCCAATCCATCCAAGCCTGGTGGTCCAGTGGGTCCTGACATAAAATCACAATAGAACAGAAGAATAATCTTTCTGGGTGTTTTCAGCACTGACAAACATTTCCCCTCTGGCATAAAAACCTAAATTTCTGTCTTTCTGTCTTCAGAAATGTTAGTACAAGTACAGCCTTCATTATCACTGTCTCTAACAGTTGTTCACATCTAACAGTTGGATTCCTGATTTTTTTTTTTTTTTTTGGCAGCCACATTTGAAAGCCCTTTTGACTAAGTAAGATGGTAGCCAAAAACAAGCCAAATCAGTTGACATATTAAACGCTTATTGTGTGTGTGTGTGTAAGTGTTTAAAGGATTTTATGTTAGTACCTGGATGTCCACTTGGGCCAGGTGGACCTGGTGGTCCCAGGCCTCCATAATCACCCGAAATACCTGGAAAACCAGGACTGCCTGGTGGGCCATGGGGCCCAGGTAGGCCTGTAGAAACACACACACTTGTGAAAGGTCACAAAGCACAAAATTAAAATAACTTGAGGGAATAAACAGACGTGTAAGACCTGAGTCATATTATTATTATTAGTAGTAGTAGTAGTAGTAGTTTTGTTATTATTATTATTATTATTATTATTATTATTATTATTCACAGAAAATCACCTGGGCCTCCTTGTCTTCCTGGTTCCCCAGGAAAGCCTGGTTGTCCAGGCTGTCCTGGCCTTCCCCTGGGTCCTCGGTCACCTGGATCTCCCGGACTCCCTCTAGGTGCTGAAGGAAATAATTTTGTGTCTAGAAACATATTCCCAATTATATATAACCACTTATTGTGTGTAGTCTAGGAAAACAACAAACCTTCCTCAAGACATGTTTAACTAGGATTTTATGGTTCCTCTTAATTGTGTGAAGTATTTTCTAAATAGTTATTCTGTTCAGTGTGGCATTTTCTTAACTCACCACTGCATCCATTCTCCCCAGGCAATCCTTTGGGTCCTGGTGGACCAGGGTGTCCGTAAGATGTTCCTGGCTCACCTGGAACAGATTTGGACTGGTTTTAAGCCCAACTGAATGAAACATATGTAATCCTGAGAGAGATTTTACTTTACTGTTTACCTGGAGGATCTTTTCTTTGAATTTGTTATAACAATACAGTATGTCATACTATTTTTGAAACACCTGACAAAATTGTCAGTAATGCTGTGGGTCCGCTGTGGGTTCACATCCTGATGTATATTATTTGTTTCCCTTGACATGAAATCAGCTATACATACACCTACATATATAATAAAACACATTACCCTGTCTTATTACTCACCTTTGGCACCGGGGAATCCTGGTAGCCCTGGTATACCCACATGTCCCGTAGGCCCTGGATCTCCCTATGACAGACATGAACATAATCAAATTAATTAACATCACTTCTTAGTCTCATATATAACAGATTAGCAAGAAAAAGACAGTTGGAATAATCAGAAATGATAAGCAGGTTGTCTTGTATTTGGCATGTAACTGTGTGTAGTTTGAGTAAATGATTTGTAGTTTTATTGAATGTGACTCAAGTGGCAGCTATTTTTATTGTCCCTGGGTATAGACTAGACAGATATTAAAAAACTGAGCACAGACACCTGTTACTGAAATATTAATAAAATAAATTTGGGTTCATTGTGTACCAGATCTCCAACTTCCCCAGGATATCCCCTTGGACCTGGGAAACCTTTGATTCCAGAGGGTCCCGGAGGCCCTGGTATTCCTGCCCTGCCTGGAGCACCAATGCTGCCCTTAAACCCTGGGGGACCAGGCCATCCATCAGGTCCTGAGTCACCTGGAATTCCCCTTGCACCCTTTGAGCCTGTAAGTGACAAAACAAATCAGACAATATGCAATCCTTAAACTGTCTATCACAATCTGTATGTTAGTCTAGTGAAATGCTACTAGCAGGAATTCAAAAAATCGTCTAGTTTGAAGTTTAAGTTGAGTGACATTGCCTGGAAGTCCTGGTTGGCCTGATTGCCCCCTCCTTCCTGAAAGTCCTGCTGGGCCTTTTGTCATATTCACAATCCTTGATGGGCCTGGTAACCCTGGGGGACCACATAAACCTGGATGGATCACAAAGTTGAGATGAAATGCATGTCAGTCTGCTTCATGAAGTAAACTGAAAGTTCAATTTAGTAACCTAAAAAACAGAGCAGTGTTGCATGGTTCATCCTTTGCCTTCCTCAATCATCCTTACCTAGTATTGTACCTATATAGCCCTGACCGTAGTTGTAGACAGGCTGTCTAGTTGACAATCTAATCAAGGCCAAATGGACTGCAACAGACACTTACCTTTATTGCCAGGCAGTCCTGGGTCTCCTGTGTCACCCGGTCGACCATTAAAGCCTCTTTCTCCCTGTTTGCCTCTGGGTCCTGGAGGTCCAGGATGACCTGGTAAACCACTTGCCCCAGCCCTGCCAGGGTAGCCTGTTTCACCTATGTGAAAATCTCATTTGAGTCCAGGCAGACTAGTTTGCCGATATTAAGCATTGCTGTTAATGTGCAGTTGATGGGCTAACAACAGGATTTGGGGATGAACTCTACAGTAGGTCAGTAACACCTCCAGGTTGAAGTGTGGACCTGGTAGGGATGGTAAACATGATGATCATATGTTGTGATCACTGTCAGGGTCTGGAGGTAGTCTGTACAGAGGTACTGGTGCAACTGACTGGGTTAGTTAAAGCAATCTGACTAGCAGCTTGCTCCTGAGTGTGAATGTGAGAGGCAGTTTTAGGCTTAAATGACTTTATAGTGTACACAAAAGCATCAGTTTTCTGGGTTTTACACTGAAAAGAGTTGATTTCAAATTATCAATCAAAGAGATAAAGCTTTTGACAAACATTTTTCAACTGAGACAGAACAGTGGTTCACCTTTTGGTCCTGGCCAGCCATAAGTCCCAGGATCTCCTGGAGGGCCAGTGGTGCCTCCTGGTCCAGGTGGACCTGGGACACCAGGAGGGCCAGGGAAACCTTGAGGACCCCTGTGTCCATGACCGGTGGGACCTATATCTCCCTTCAAACCCTTCTGACCAGGGTAGCCTATGCAACATCATAAAAGTCAATAAGACAAATATGTTCATGGACGGTTAGATTGCTATACAGCATAATATGCGTGTATGTACTCTGGTATTAATCTTGGCAACATTTTTAAGGGACACTCAGAGTGACAGAATCACATCCATTATTTTGCCTGCTGCTGACATGATCACCTGGTATTCCCCTCTGTCCAGGGTTTCCTGGAAGTCCTGGAGGGCCTAGAGGTCCATGCAGGTCACACACAGTACAAGGTGGGCCTGGGAAACCAGTGGCACCAGGATCACCATTGACTCCTGGCTCTCCTTTATGACCTGGTCGTCCAGGTTGGCCTTGTATGCCTGTGATGCCAAAGCACCAATGGTCAACTGACTCCAATGCACAGTAAAGAATGGGAAGTACAGCCCATGCACGTTTTTTCTGTGATACACTTCATATTAACTAAAGCCTAAGATGTTAAGTGGTGTGCTTATGTTAATGTAAATATAAACAAAATTTACCTGGATATCCTGGATTTCCAGGAAAGCCACAAAGTCCTTTTTTCCCCGGAGTACCAGGGTGGCCAGGTGGGCCAGTAGCACCTGGACCAGCAGAGTACACATCTCCTGGGGCACCCTTCCTACCTGGGAGACCTGGTAACCCAGGAGGGCCTGGAGGGCCATCCAGGCTAATCCCACTGGGACTCGGGTCACCTGGATCCCCATTTAAACCGGGAGGCCCTTTTAGGACCAAGAGAAACTTATAAGCTTACAAACAACTCCACTAATTGTATAATTAACCATCAACTAGATGCTTGATGATCCACATGCTTGAACATGGACCCTCCAATAAAGAGACAAGATTTTAGAGTGCCATTACCTGGCAGTCCAATTCCTACAATATCACCATCATCTCCTTTCAATCCTTTAGGGCCTGGGAGTCCTGGAGCTCCTGGGAGACCATCTCTTCCTGGTGCACCTGGAATCCCTATGATGCACCGAATAAATTGCCACATTTACAGTTTCAAGCGTCATAAACCATGTTTCTTTCACAACATATGGCTGAGTATGGCAAACCAATTCTGCCATCAACTTTTGAGCCAATAGCTTCCAAACACATCACTTGTAGTAATAATTGCAGGGCCGATTCTATGTAACTCCAAAAACACTGTAAAACAGTGGGGAAATGCAACTTTTCTGCGAACTTTAGAAAAGTCAGATCAATAGGCATGGTATTGGACTGGCCAACAAACAATGTAGGAATCATGATTAACTGCTGATTTTGATCATTTTTAAGCTATCACGTGTAACATCTGTAAGACTTACCTGGGGAACCTGGCTCACCCTTAGGACCAGGCAATCCAATCTCGTCTTCATGACAGCATTGTTCAATTTCACCTGGTGACACAAATACAACATGATTTTTGAGCCCATGGCTGGTGCCTGGTTTATTGAGGGAAGGGGTGTGTTAAAACAAACTGAGAATCTCTGAATTTGGTCAAGTCTCTGACCTGGAGGGCCTGGCCGTCCAGGAATTCCTGGGGGGCCAGGTTGTCCTTGATTTCCTCTATGTCCAGGTGTCCCCCTAGGACCTGGAAAACCAGGGCCTGCGAGGCCTACAATCCCTGGAAACCCTTTGGGTCCAGCAACACCAGGGTCACCTTTTGGACCAGGTAATCCTGCATATCCAGCACCCTGCAAAAATTTAGTGAAGCGAAGTGTAATGTAATTAGCCTGGAACAAATTAAAGATCATATTAAATAATCATACCATCCCTTCCATAAATTACATTTACAGTATTTAAAATGTACACACTCACTGGTGGTCCAGGGTCTCCTGGAGGGCCAGGGTGGCCATCCTGTCCTGTCCTTCCTGTTGCTCCAGGAGGGCCAGGATGCCCAGGCACTCCTTGGTCACCCTTGGCACCTTTCAACAACAAGAAGAAGCAATAGAAATTAGGCTGTAAGTGTGTAATAAACCTTGGTGTAAACATGTCTTTGTTTTCATATTTGACCAGAATACGGTGCACTGTGATTGCTTTACTGTGTGGTTTTCATGGAAAATAGAAGGCTTTTGACTTTAGCAGGTGCTCACCTTCACCACCTACCACAAAAGAGTCACCTTTCTGACCCTTCTGTCCTTTTGAACCAGGAATTCCTTGAGAGCCCTGGACGAAAACATAAAGTGAAACACAAAACTGTCTACAGCTGTGTCACAAAAACATGTTTCAGGAAATGGCATTTATTATATAGTTTGAGTCCAGCTATCCTTACTTGTGGTCCTCTTGAGCCTTCATCTCCTTTCAGTCCTGGGTCCCCCTGAATTCCCTGGGCTCCAGGAAATCCTGGAGGTCCTGGATCGCCAGGTGGACCAGGGAGCCCTATGCTTCCCCCACCAGACTGACATTCACATTCCCCTGAACAACCTGCAGGAGACAGAGATGGCAAAAATGAATGACTATGATGCAGCACATGTACTGTACAACACATATCCACAGGAACATTTTAGATTCTACTAGAGGTCAGTAGGCACAGAGAATAAAAAAACTCTGCTTCTGGGATCAGATAATGCACACAAACAGCCACACGATGCACATAAACAGATCACCTTTAATTCCTTTGAGTCCTTTGTTTCCAGGAGATCCTCTGGAACCTGGGTCACCGGGGTCGCCTGGGTAACCAGGCTCACAGTAGTAATCTGTGGGATCAACCAGCCACAAGCATTGACCAACGTAGGTTAAAAAAAATCAGCAGGTAGTCCACAAAATTATTAGCCAGCTTAATTGAAAAAACAAAAAAAAATCCAAAACTTACCTCCACATCCTAATCAGACCCCATCGAGTACGCCATTCCATAAACACAGAAATGTGCAAACACACACACAAACCAGAAGATGATTCAAATGGACAAAAACAAAAACATTTGACAAGCTAACTACAGTTCAAATACTGAAATTATACTTATGAGATCAACTAACACATATAAAGATCTGTGCTTAATGTGCAGTGAGAACAACTCATACCTGGAGGACCAGGGAGGCCTGTGACACCTTTAGGTCCAGGGAGTCCTTTCATTCCCTTTGGTCCTGGTAACGGATTGATTTCAAAGTTATTATACCTCCCTGGCTCTCCCTTGTAGCCCTTTGGACCAGTGGGCCCTCGTGGACCAGGCAGACCTGGCTTCTCTAGAAAGGTGTGAGAGACAATGCAAAGCTATTAGGTAGGGTCAAGAAAGATTGTTTCCAACTGAGAGAACACAAACTTATGATGTGAAACAAAGAGTTTAGTTTATAGTTTGGGTCAAGTCCTACTGGTCATAAAACCACGAACTGTAATCAAGAGTTTGATTCATAATAGATGAGCATTACAACTAGGAGGAGGAGGTTATGCGTGACTTTTATTTTTCTCCCTGGAGTGAATGTATTTTCCATGTCTCAATTTCAAATTACATCTAGATTGAGAAATAGATCCTGACCAGACTGAATAATACACTCACAGTGACATATAGTACTTGGGTACATGAATAGACATGAGTAGCCTGAAAGTTACAGAACCAAGACAAAGGCTGAACTCTGACCTGGTATTGTTAACCCTAGTGGTCCAGGAGGTCCATGCATGCCCATGTACCCGGGGTCACCCGGGGGTCCAGGCATTCCTGGATATCCACGCTCACCTTTAGCACCTGAAACATACAGACATAGCTGTGAAAAAGTCAGAGAGGCTTTGTTTTTTCCCAAACAGTGAAGAAGTGGATTATGCTCCAGGAGTGGTTTTAGAACCTTCTATAGTTCATGCCTTTAACACAGTTTGATGTTTTTTTGAATCTGTACTAACTGATACGATTGAAGATGACCACAGCTTGAAACTAAAAACATTTCACAGCCACCCTTCACCCCTCCAGTCAGGATCTGACACTAGATTTTTCATGGAGTATGCTCCAAGCAGAGCTACTTCCAGTGAAGTCCATGTTTAAACATTGTCTTATCAAGATACTAGAGTTATTTTAGTCAGGACTGTAAGACTGAGGCTGTAAACTAGTGTACTTTAATTCAAGAAAATATTTCATCATAATGTTACAAAAAAAATTTTTTTTTTAAATTAGAATAGGATGGTGCAACCAGTGGCCTCACTGAGGTCGACCAGTGAGGAGAGTGTAGTTACCACAGTGGTCTCACCTCTGGCATCACTTCCATTATGAAAGTACAGGGGACCGGGGAGGCCTGGATCTCCTGGGTGACCCTGTTGGATGCAAAGACACAGATGGAAAACCATAGTCTTAAACTAAAAATGCCACCGATGTATATAATTTTTCTAAAGATAAGAAGAGTGATCAGGAATCACTGATTTGGTCCAATAAATGTGATTGTACCGTAGAACAACCACGGGAGGGCAGCAGAAAAAGGAAAACAATATTTTCCTCACTTTATTTCTATATTTACAGAACACCTCTCAGGTTTACAGGAACAAAGGTGCTGACAGACATCTATCCTGCTGGAGGATAAAGATCCAAGTCTGTATCCTTTCAATTTTACCCCCTAGTAGCCTCATATGTTTCCACAGCTTTTTTCTTTTTTAAAGAAATTTGGTTTCTGTTAGTAAGCAACACAAGTTTAGTTCAAATTGCTATATAGATTGCTTAGATGCAAAAAAAACCCCTCACCTTTTGTCCAGTTCTTCCTAATAGACCTGGAAGTCCTTTCTGTCCATGGAAACCCTGAAAATATATCATTGTATATAACCCGAAAAAACAAAAACAAAAAACGTCTTAATAACACAAGGGAAGGCTTAATCATATGACAGGTGTACCTCAGGTCCTGTTTGTCCATCTCTACCAGGAAATCCTGGAGGACCCTAGGACAGAAACAGTGGGGTTAAAAGTCTGTATAAAAATCTAAATTAATCTGTATATGTATGAATGTGTTTGATTTAAATCACCTACCCGAAGTCCAGGAAATCCAGGGATTCCTTGTTCCCCTTTTATTTCATGTATGTGGTAGTCTCCTATATCACCCTGATTAGAAAATAAACAAATAAATGAATGAATGAATGAATGAATGAATGAATAAGCCTCTCTCTCTCTCTCTGACGTGACTCTATTCTAAGATATAGGATAAAACTGACCATTATGCCCTTCGGTCCACATGGTCCAGGACTACCTTTCTCTCCCTGGGGAACAGAGAAAGAGAGAACAAGAGAAATAAGGAAAGGCAAATACAGCATGTATTTGATTTGCAGCTTTTAAATTTTGCTATATCATGATGATGCTGTTTGGACAAACCAAATGAATGGGTTACCATAAAACCATTAAAGTCATGAATTAAAGCTGGATTTGTCTTTACAGAGGTTAAAAATCAGCAGTCTTTTATAAATACAAATGAGGGCTTTGCTTTCACCGTGTAGCCTTTGTGCGGAAGAAAGTCTGGAGGAAATTCTATGACTTCTTCTAGTCCTGGGGGCCCAGGTGGCCCTTGCTCACCCTGGAATATTGCATTAAAGAGGTTAAGACATTTGCAGGCATTCCAAGTTGGATGCATCCATAAGAACACATACGTCTCACACATATACAGACTCACTCGCACGCACACACACTGCAAAACCTCAGTCTATAGCTGTCAAAAGCCAAAATGGTTTCTTACATTGTCACCTTTATCGCCTGCCAGTGATCTCCCAGGGCTGCCCTACACAACAATGCACAGCTTAATAAGATTTTGTGTTTTTGTGGACACATGTCCGTATGCATGCAAGCATTTTTTGTTATAGCATGCACTGCCAAAGATTATGAAGCAGGTGACTCACTGGTAGTCCTTGAGCACCAGTAAGTCCCTCCAAGCCCTAAATGGAATCGCACATACATAATAAATATTAGTGGTCAAACATATTGCTGAACAAATGCATGCGCNNNTATATATATATTTATTTTTTTTTTTTATTTTTTTTTTTATTACCTCAGGTCCAGGAACACCAGGAGCGCCAATGCGGCCTTTAGACCCAATGTCTCCTTGTCTTCCCTGGGTTTAAAAGAAAAAAACAAAAACAGTTATTTGTTAAAAAGAGTAAACATTAAGACGAGGCAACTTAACCTTAAGTAACGTAGAAGATTTAAAACATTCAAATCATGCTTTCGTTATCAGAATAATAGCAGAGAGAACAGCTGCTCTAAAAAACATACAGGCAAACCTGGGTCTCCATCTCTCCCACGATCCCCCTGTAAAATGAAATGAACAGAAGATGAAACACGAAGATGAGAGGTTTGGCACATGGTAAATTTTAAATGAAGGCCAACGCATAACAAACAGTTTTTCTAATGGAGGGAGAACGTACAGGAAGTCCTGGAAGGGTAGCGCCATACAAAGGTTCTCCTTTAATTCCTTTAGGTCCAGGTAATCCCTGACAAGAAGAGGTAGTAAATGCTGACATTAGACACCTTATAAATGGATGTAAACTTTTCAGCAGAGAGTCGGTATTGGACAATGTGGCAAAACCCTGAATTAGTGTTAGTGAGAATGTTAACATCCAGTGGTGATGTGTGTAGTATTTAATTTGTTATCCAGTTAAATTATTTAATTATTAATATTCGATTATTATCTGAATATTGCATCTACCATATTGAACAAATATGGCATTTTAGGGAAAGATCAGGTTTGTTAAAAACCAAACGAAGCTGACTGCTGCTAGGAGACAAACTCCAGCCTCTGGTCTACATATCCAACCACCACCTGAACCTGACTGAATGATGGCTAACAGAAACATCAGAACAAGACCTCTACTCACCGGCGGCCCGTGGAGACCATTCAAACCAGAAACACCAGGGACTCCTGGTTGACCCCTTGTCCCATTACAGCCATCCTCTCCTGGCAAACCAGGTTCACCGCCTGCTCCAGGGTGACCCTGAATAATATTGTACAGTTATGTTGGTGTAACTGCAGTGTGTTGGAGTTAGGAAGTTCACAAGTATGACTCTAGTTGAGAATGATTTTTTTTAAATGCTTTAGATCTTTTACATTTCATAATTATGCAGTGGTAAAGTTGAACAGCTTGAGCTTTTGTTAAACCAAACGCTTGGGTAGTGAAGAGGCTACTGCATTAAAACCGTGAACAGAACCAGGCCCACATCTACACTACACCTTGATTTGTCCACTGGAGGGCACACCAGACACATGCATCAAATCACTGCACGACCTACTGTGCAGGCTCCAGTATTGTATCTTGAATGTATGATCTGGCGAATTACACAATTAGGATCACTACATGGCATATTTGCAAATGGACGAATATCTGATATTGTTATCACAGGTATATTCAAAATTCCTTCAGAGAGATTGGAAAGAAATTAAATGAGACGTTAACTCCATGTTGAGCTGTACCAGGTTTCAGTGTAATTCAAAGGGTTACTGACCTCAAAAGGATTATTATTGTGTATTTACGATGGTGTACTCACTAGTGAGCCACTATGACCTGGAAAGCCGGGAGCACCAGTCTTGCCCTGAAATGACAGACAGACAGACAGATAGATAAATAGATAGATAGACAGACAGACAGACAGACAGACAGACAGATAGACAGATAGACAGATAGATAGATAGATAGATAGATAGATAGATA
>JBBMJY010000006.1:11099630-11145354 GCA_037833715.1 Toxotes lorentzi
ATAGATAGATAGATAGATAGATAGATAGATAGATAGATAGATAGATAGATAGATAGATAGATAGATAGATAGATAAACCCACCCACTGCTTTATTCTTAATAGGTTAACTAAGCATTGCATGCATATTCTACCTTAGACACAACACACAAATACAACATGCACATGAACATGCACTCACGCGGTCTCCTTTGGGCCCCTCTGGGCCAGGTGATCCCTCCGCTCCCCTCCTGCCTTTCTCTCCGAGTGGCCCTTGATGTCCCCAAGGTCCCATTATTCCCCGGGGGCCTTGCTCCCCTGGCTTCCCGGGAGCCCCCTAACAAGAGAACAGTCATGTGTATAACACTTTAACATATATTCTCAGGAACTGGCTGCTTCTTTGTCATTTAATATTTTGTCTTAAGAAACTGTGCCCACAGAGTTGAATAACATCACAATTATACTGCACACAAAATTCGATTTTGGATCATTTTATGAGAATTAAAGGACAACAAAAATATTTTCCAAAGCTAAATATCAAATTCAACAACATTTCAAAATATCAACCTTATTGGTAAAATATAACAACATGAGAAGAAACAGTTCATACCCTTGCACCTTTGGCAGGAAAACACTGACATACAGAGCAGTCTCTACCTTGACATGGACCCTCAAGCCCCCCCTGGAACGACAAACAGTGACAGATGATAGGCCTTAAATACCTTTACTGTATGCATTTGCTGGATTTGAGGAAGAGAAGCATTCTCGCTGAGGCTGTGTGGGAATCTGTGTCTGAGCAGAGCAGATGACAGTAAGAGGTCAAAGAACATCAGCAGGCACATCAGATAACATTGTGGTTTTGTGCATATCCGCCATTCCTGAATATTTAACAGCTTTGAGAATCAGCCCTGAGAATGAAAACATTTCCTTGTGGAGACTTGGCAGTCCTGATCAGACTTCTGTAAACAGTGAGCACTCTGACCTTGATAAGAAAGAATCTAATAGAGTTTTATCATTCTCATAATGCATCTGCTAAAGAACCACTCTGTGTTAACACCTCCAGGTGCCAAAAGTTCCCACAGATGTTAGTTTGTGTGTGGGTGTGGGAGTTTTGCAGTGCTCAGATGTCAGTGTCGCAAACATTTAGCAATGTTTTCTAAACGCTTACTAAATATTTGGATGAGTTTATTCTGGTTCTGTCGCACATCTGTTGATAAACCTGTCCCGCTTTCTTTTTTGGTCCAAACATTCAATCATATCTCTCCATTAGTCAAAAAATCAAAAAAAAAAAAAAAAACCCAAAAAACACATACTTTGCCACTGCCATTAAGATTTAATGCATTAGCCTAATTGGGAACACCATTGCTACATAAACCGAAGCAGCTAAACAGCAATTAGCATTAAACTATACTTTGTGATTTTCAACACCACTTCACATTTAAATGTACGGCCTGCTCTAATGGCATAAAGTGTTAGTAATTTTTTTTTTTTAAATAGCTGTGATCTTGTAATTATTTGCACAGTTATTTTATTTTCAGAGAATGTGACATTGGGTAGAAAAAGAAATATGTAAGTGAAAGTGAAACTATTTTCAGAACATGTTCTGATAGCTGAGTACTGGTGTGTGTGATGTCTTAGTGTTTGTCAAAAATAGACTTAACTACTAAAAACAATTTACCGTTTGCTGTTAAAATGGTTTCTGTCAGATCACAGACAAACACACAACGTGATCCATTCCTTCCGTTTGTGTTTTTGGTTTGGATAACTTGAGGAGAAAAACAAAATAAACCCTTAGAAACTATGGATGCTGATATCACTTTTCTGAGTGTCTCACTTTGTTTCAGGTTCACAATAGTGCCGGTCTAAAATGAACAACGTAATATTTTTTTTTATTTAATTTCTTACGAGTTTGATACAGTTTGAGTTCAGCTCCCGCCTACTACAGTTTAATATGTTACCAAACTGACTGCCAGCCCTGTAAATGTAAACAAACCCAAACACCCAAAACAGTGTTAAAAACTTTCTTGAACACACAGTGTGATTCCTGTTGCCGGCAGTCTTTGGAGAGACTCATTGTTACAGTTACGTTACAAAGCTTTTAGTTCCTGTTTGTGTTAATAATTGCTTTGCATTTTGACTTAAATACTTCTTTCGTCTCCTTCCACTGTCATGATACAACATATATAGCAGTTGCTAGAATTTAGTTTTGCTGTAAACATACGCACATAGCATCAACACAATTAGCACAGTAAGCTGAGTAAAAGCACTTTTTGAGTTTGTAAGTTATCAGCTTTCTGTAGCTTGTTGATGAATATTTTGGAAGGAAAATGAAGCATATTGTTTTACTTCCACTTTATACTAGTGTATTATGTTAGTGTGTCATGCCCACTTGTGGCCTGAAAGGTTCACAACACCCAACACTGGAAAGCTCAAACTACTTGAAATACTGTGTACCTTTAGTAGTTGGCACAACTGGTGCTTAGGGGAGGGAAAAAACAAAAGATCAGTAACAAAGATGTGTTTGCACCAAGACAAATGCTCACTGAGAATGTGTGCGTTTCCAGCAAATGAATGTATCTTTGTATGTCATTGCTCTCTGCTGGACAAACTATGTAATGGTGGTACTCTTTCGAGGTTCCTATTCATACAGTGTTTTGAGCCCCTTTACCTATGCCCTTATATAGAAAGCTGCATACACTCAGTGACCTTATGGGTGCATTGAGGGAACATCAAGTTTAGGACTATCTTGGTTTCACATTGATGAATGGCTGTTTGTGACAGACCTAAACTGCATTCCTGGCTATAGTAGCAGCAGCTGCAGTGCTTGCAAATGTGTAGCTGCAGTTAAACTATACAATGTTTTCCACCCCCATTCCCCCATGAGGTGAGCATGGAGTTGAATTTTTCAATGAAAACTGAAGGTGATACGTGACATGCTTCACAATGCACTAATGTATTGTGTTGCATGAGATTGTGCACTGTACAAAACGTGGAAAAGATCATTCATTTTGAATAATCTGCAGTTTATCTAGAACAAAATCAAGAATGAAGGAATGCACCTGCGCAATGGTCATTCTCAGCAATGTGGTCATACAATACAGTATGTTCGTTTAATTATTTTACTTTTATCTATCTTTATTTATTTTTTTTTTTTTCTATTTTTTTTTATTGGTTTGTGTATCTAGAAGATTTAGAAGGAAAGACTTACTGCATTGAGCTGCTGCACAAAGATGCCCAGTACAAGGATCCACCTGTGAATATAACAATGGTAATAGATTAACTGTAGTCTATTTAGCTCCAGCAAGTAGATCCCTTTACAATAACCTCAAATGACTGTGACATACACTATGTGACAAAAAGAGACCCTAGTGCAACCTAAAATGCTTGCTCGTTACCATAACTCTGGTTTACTACCAACTTTCAACAAAATGTCATTGAAAGTGAGGGGAGAAAAGAAAAAACAGGGCAATTCCACATAGTAAATTGTTGTACACTAGCTTGTGATTTGTTGCTCTTGTGTGCAGGACACCACAATCTGTGCAAGTGTATCTTTGAGCCTGCAGAGGTCAGTTTTTATAGTCTACACATTGGAATGCAAGTGTGCAGATGTGTTGAATATCTGAGTAAAAAGGCATGAAGTGTGTTTGTCTTCTGGTAAACAAATTTACTGAGTAGGGGATGTGAATTTCATCAGGCTTCATGACACATACCTTTTAAATGTTTACAATAGTGTAAATACATTTTCAGTGTAACAGGGCTCAGTGACATATACATACTGCAGAGGAAGAGAAACACATATTTTTGAGGGCAATATTATTTGTAACGTAAACTCCCTTGTCATTCCATGGCAAAAAGCTTTGATTTTTCTGATAAAATGTTCCCAAATCATTAGCAGTATAAGGCAAAATCTAAATTCTGAACGATGAAAACATAAATCAGTCTACATTTTCTGACATGTATATTAGGATACAAAACAGTTCAGTCACAAAAACGTATCATTAGTTATCATGATCAAATATCTGTGCTTCTACCCATACCAAAGTGATAATATGCATTTCACATTGCTCTTATTGGTAATAATTTATTATTAATATGGTTCCTGTGGGACTCACCTGAGGGGGCACAAAGTCTCAACAGTAACTGAGGATCTCATCTCACATCTCATCAGTCTGCTTAACAGGTGAGTGTTGGCCTCATTGCTGCCCCTTGTGGTGGATAAAAGCAAACATGAAACACCAAAGACACCTGTGAGCCATGGGCCAGTTGACTTAGGAAAATACTTCCTTTAAGATAAAATGCAGTACAATGTGACAATTATGATATCTAAAACAATGAATTTATGATACTGATTAAGATACTGTTGGTGTATTAGATTTACATCCCTTTTGGTCTGTGGCACATATAAGAGTCCATCATGCACAGAAAACAAACTTTACTCACCCAAATTCAGAAGCTGAAATTAATCTTCATCAAGGTGTCAGTGCACTCCAAGCCGGATAATCTCTGAGAAGATTCAAGCTAATCTCCTGCCACCGTATCAGTAAAAACCAAACTGAGTTACTGCCACTGTTTATTAGTGCCGGGAGTGAGATGAGGAGAGGGATGATGATTGGGGTTGGATGCATCAGTAAGTTCAGACCGCCTCCCTCTTCAGGATCAAGTTAAACAACTTCCCTGGGCTGTCCTGTCTATCAAGGCACTGAATCCCAGATTGAGAACTTTGATCAAACTGAAGCAATGACCTAAGATCATCCATAGTGCAGCAGTGGATAGGTGTACTGAGAAGGTTAGTTGCTGAGGAGGATGCTCAAACAGACATTCATCACCTCTGGGGTGTCTGTGGTTAATCCTGAGCTTGTGATATAACTGGAGCAAGAAAAGCCATGGGAAGGCCAGTGTTCATAGTTCCTCTGATCCTGTTTGCTCTGATGCTGATGGGCGCTGGGGCCAAAAATGTAAGATGTTTCTGTTTTGTTTTAGTTTTTTTTTTTTCATTACTGACTGAACATTGTAGAAGATTCTGATTTCATTTAGCCAACAGCATCGACTCCCATCTGTGCAGGTATTGAAATGCAAATGTTGTACTGACTATCTTTTTTCTGTTATGTTTTTAGTTCGTGTTGTGCACACATGGGGCACTCTTACTTTGATTCTTTAAGGGTCATACCATTGCTTGTTATTTCTTGAAATTTAGACATAGCAGACTGGTTTAGTTTCTGAGCCACAGCAGTTGACTGGTGTGAATGCTTCTTTTCCACTGTGCTTTTATCAGAGCAGATTCAACACTCACATTCTCTGTAAATGTTTTCCTTTTTATCTTTTAAACAGAGAGTCAGTAATATTTTAAAGTCTTTTTAGATAATTATTTACTCTGTTTAGTATTCAGTAACTTTACCTTTATCTTGCTATAACCCAGTCTCCCAGATGCCATACAAAAATTCCACTAAATCTCCATTTATGGGAGAGTCGCATTTTTCGGTAACACTATGTTCCTTGTGTATTTCCTGTTGTATATTATGTGAGCATGGTTCATTCTTCACTGCCTTAAGTTTCATATACAACACTGTGATGTGTTTGTAACTATGTCTGTGCTTATCTGCAAACATCTTGGCAAGATGGGTTTATTTGAGGTCTGTTTGCACATTTAGTTAAGTGTGTACAGTATTCTTCAGTTGGCCATGTTGGTGGGCCTTTCAATGGGAGGTCACAGAAAAAGAACAGGATATGGAAGAAGACAAGTTGAAAGATAAGTGAAACTAAGCAAAACATGCATTAAGCAGAAGAGGAAAATGTGATAGTCAAGTATATTGGTTAAATATGGTGCTGTGAAGAAATTATGGATGTTGCACATAAACAAATGATGAAAAAAATGATTTGAAATTGGACAAAAAGTATATGAGAGACATTGGCAATTTAACGGACAAAGAACTTTATAAAGTTTCCTCCTACCATAATACTTATAATAAAACAGGCAGTAATAGCATTAGTCATATCTTCTCTGCACTTCACTAGATTCAATAGAGGAAACTAATTATAAATAAAGGACTGAATATCAGTTATTAGGCCTGAAGGTCACAAACAACGACTCAATCTACATTTTCTTGTTGTTGTGGCCCAGTTGCTGTTATAGCCCTGCCAATAAAATGCATCTCCAGCCTTATGACACCAAGATAATAAAGTCCAAATGATTTCATGTTTAATCATCCTTTTATGTGCACAGGGAGGTTTAATTCATCACAGCAAAGAGGCTTCTATTAAATGAGACATTTTTAAGGTATGAGAGAAATGATATCAGACCCCGTATTCCCTCTTTATATTCACGAGTAGTGCACTTTGGTTAATGGCTGCATCTCCACAAGACTAATGTGAATTAGAAATGTAATGCATCTGTAATTAGGCAAATTGCTTCCATAAATCCTCCCAAAGTAAACTCTCTTCACATTGCAGATGACAAATTAATGATCAAAATAATGTCTATAAAAGTTGCACTTGATCATGCAACAATTTGAGTCACTCAAATCAGTCGACTCCCTTCAGTAACTGTAGTGGTTTCCAAGCTGCTGGGTGAGCAAGAAGCCATTCAGGGTGGGTGCACATGACCATGGGCAGAAAAATGATGAAGGGAACCGAAGCTGAACGAATCTAATTCAACAGGAGAGGAAATAGAAGTGCTTTAATGCCAGGGGCAGCTATCAAGATTCAGGTGAAATGACAGAAAACATTAAAAATCATTGCAGTCTCTAATATAAAATTCATTGGCCAATGTTTTGCATTTACACAATATATGTTGAACACTGTTACAATTTCTTTTCAGTGTGTGTGCAGTGGAAAATCAAGGTGCCACTGTAAAGGAGTGAAAGGCAGCAGGGTGAGTGGATCATCTGTTGTTTGTGCAAAGCAATCAGTTCTTCAGTAATTAATATGAATGACTTTTTCCTTTTGCTATTTTGAAACTACTAGTATTTTTTTTTTTAAAGTCCTTCAAAACAGACTCCACATCAGAAACAAAATTTTACTGTAAAATAGAAATGCTGTATTAACATACAGCAATTTCCAGGTACAGTTGTCCAGTGCCAGTCAGATCAGGTGCAGAGCCTGAGTAGATCTTAGCTGAAAAAGCATAAATAGCTTCAAGTTTGGGTCCAGATCCTCCATAATTATTTTAGACGGACCAGCAGTTTCATTTTAGATCAATTTGCTGTGAGCTCCATGCAGAGAAAAAGCACATTAAACCTCTTTAGTGTAATACAAATCAGCCCTGGTAGACCAAAAATGTCTGACTGTATACGTTCCATGAACTGCAGTGCTGAATATTTAAAGCTAACATAAACTACTCAGTAAAACATACAAAATGTAATGAAATCCACCCCATTGGTCCACCCCCATAAAAGCAAATAAAGTGAATATGTCTGTTTGCGTGTCTATTTATACTTGAACACATGCAAGTAAACACATTCATTGTAACCACTCAGTTTCTTTATTAACCTTCAACTGTAATTGAGAAGTGAATAGGTTTTATTTGCACTTTGCTAAACATCAGTCTCAAAAGTGTCAACCAACCGCCAAAAAGAACTAGCTATCTTTTTTTATATGGGGGACTAAAACTTGATACAAACTTGAACGATACTATTAATATTTCTCTTGATGTTAGGATTGCTTGTTGTCAGTAGGAACATTAGGAAACTCAAAAGTCTTCAACAACGTTTTACTCATATATCACTTTCAAATTACATCTCTTTTGTCTTTTATTTGAGGTCTGTGGGTTGCCTTGTCTCTTTGTCTCTCTCTCTCACACGTATACTCACACACACAGGGAGACAAAGGTTTTCCAGGAGTTTCAGGTCCCCCAGGACCAGAGGGCCGTCCAGGACCAGATGGTCATCCTGGGCCTATGGGACCAAAGGTAAAATTTCAGCCCGATTCTTATATTCTGGATATCTCCAAATCCCATACTGTTGTCAGAAAGCAACATTAACTCAAACTGTGTACAGACTGTCAGACTGTATCCCACTGGATCACTAAGATTAATTATAGGTTGCTGTCTTTGACAGGGCAACACAGGACCTGATGGATTTGTGGGACCAAAAGGCGACCTGGTAACATTCATTTTCTATCCAGGCTTGTGTCTGTTTGGTTGTGCTAAACTTGAGTTATGCTTAAACCTATGTGTGTGTATAGACAACATGCAAACATGGTGGTAGACCAGGTATCCATTCTGCTGAACCCGTCTGCCTGCCTGTCTTCAAAAGTGTACTGATTTTTTTACTGTCATCACAGGGACCCGAAGGCAAAGAAGCATTTGCTGGGTCTCATGGTTTACCGGTGAGGTGTCTTATCCTCTCATACATATTTGTTACTCTGATCATCGTCTGATATATGTATTGTGTAAATGAATGTTCCTTCTGCTGGTATTCTCTCACAGGGTATTCCAGGTTTACAAGGACCTCCAGGCCCCCCAGGGTTTCATGGATGCAATGGAACTGATGTAAGAAAATATTACACACTAACACTGGTATCTGTAACAGTTTTCGTTCATTTGTGACTTGGTAAATAGAGCTTTACCAGAAATGATATCACAAAGAGAGAACAGAGCTTTTCAATCACACTGTTTCTACTCTAAAACAAACTTATTCATGCTTAAAAGTGTTTGCGGTACTTGATCATTTTAACACATTAACACATTACCTTCTTTTAGGGCGAGGATGGACCTCCTGGTATCCCTGGGCCCAATGGCATTGATGGAGAGCCAGTAAGAAACAAAATCAAAACAATTCATCATTGTGTTGCACTCTAATACAAAATTCTGACTTACTACACCTGTCATCAGCTTCAATATTTTGTTGTATAGTGCTAAAAAAGTTAACCATCAAAGAATATGTTCACTGTCCAAAACTTGCCTCAGCTTTGTCTTTACTTCACAGGGTCTACCAGGTCTGCCTGGACCTAAGGTAATGAAATGAATGCTGTGCCACCCAGGGTGTTGTATTTAGGAAGGATGAGACTGCTTATCAGCAGGAAAAGAAATAACATGACACTGCAGTATCCGGTGCCCTCTATGCCTCCCCGAGCTCCCAAAGCTAATTTTGTACTGTGTCCATGAGAGACCAGTAACTTCTTTAAAGATTTTCTTTGTTTTTATCCTTCTGTCAAATTTGTCCTTACATCACTTCATCTGCAACAAAAGTGTATACAAAAGTGTATGTAATTTTTAAAGCTAATTTTCAGTACAAAAAAGATTGGGGACAGTAGTAGCAAGAATACTAGCATTAAGTGTTACTAGAGTATTCAACATAGACATCCTAACAGCATCACAAACTAGGCTTTTTGTGAGCATTATCATTGTTGTCATCATAATGAATTTGCATCACAGGCTTTGACCTCAGGTGTGGATCTAAAGCCTCTATAGGGTCGATCATCTTTATGTATCCATGGACTGATAATTTGCATGTATCTGCTCTTATGTACATTTCATGTACAGTGGCAAAATGGGGACCTGAAACATCTCCCAAGGCTGCACATTCTCTACACACAGGGAGAAACCACTCCACATGTTTACTCCAAAGAAAACATACTATATACATAGGCAGGAACCACTCCACCTATTCTAAAGAAACTAGCGGAAGATATTCATCACCACGATAGACCTGAGAGTCGCCTCGATATGTCCACGATTTCCTGGGTAAAAAGCTATGATGAAATTCCTCAGTTTACTGGGACTAGTTAAGTACAGTAGGTTACTGTCTGGTTCTCCCTAATCCCCACTCCCCCAAAATAAATACTTAAAATAAGGAAGCGTTCATGGACAACATCCCTGACAGTATGTAAGCAGAACTTCCACAATGAGGTCAGCATTTGCAGTATAGACTCCTAATGAGAATCAGGACTCAGACATTCACTGGCAATGTGCTTGAGTCTCTCCTCAACACTCTGAAAAGACTTGTGAGTGATCACTGCTTGAGAGTCCATTAGAACTTACATTTCTAATGCTGTTGTTGTCGTCATGTCTGTGTCCTGATGGTGGATGCTTTTAACTAGTTTTACCCCTTGAGCTTGTATTTAACCCTTTGGAAGGAGTAGTCTGTGTGAACTATACAGTTTTTTGTAAGCCACGTTCCATGAACACAGCTAAAACCCTTTAAATGAGGGTTGATTCTGCTCTTCCACTAGTTGCTGAAGACATAGCAAATGAGAAGTAGGGTGGTGGATTCACTGAGACAATGACCACATTGAATGTTGCCATTGTAATTCTGAGCACATGCATCCATGTCAAGTGTGCAGATACATAAAGATGAGTGATGAAGTCCACAGAGCCCAACTGAGAAATAGATTAGAAAATGTAACTGTTGAGCGTTATGGCATCTTCCATGCAATATTACTTCATACATGTGATTACCAGCAATTTCAACATTATTTTCAGCATTTTTATCAACTCGGATGTTAAATAAACTTACTTCCTTCATTTCACAGGGTGAATCGTGGGTATCAGTGACTTCAACACCAGGACCACCTGGGCCATCTGGGAGGGACGGAGAGCCTGTAACTATTTAGATTGCATCAGAAATAATACAGTTTTTGTTTGTACAACATTCTTTGTGATAGTTAGTGACACTTACCATACTTTGGCTTGCTTTGTATTTCAGGGACTTCCAGGTTTCCGTGGAGTGACTGGACCATCAGGGGACCCCGGACCAGCAGGCTCTGTTGTGAGTGAAGTGGTTTTTTGACGCTTTGGACAGAGTACAATTGACACTGTAGAAAATTATTACATGATGCTTGATGGTTGCCCTCTTCATGAACAGGGATTTCCTGGCCGTCCAGGGACTCCAGGATCTAAGGTAATGCTAATAGAGATTTCTTTGGACGTGTGTATGTACAGTATTTGACAGCTTATGCCTGCCTGTGATGATGAGTGTGAGTATTTACTGGCTCAGAGTAAAATAATTAGAAAACCACAGCTGTAGGATTTTTTGGCCCTTTGCCCAATTATCATAATTTTCTATGTTCACACCACCTGGGAAAGAGTAAACATTTCCTGGCTTTTGCTAGATTAGCCACAACGGTTGTTTATCAGCAGGGCAGTATTTTAGAATGTTGTGTGAATGTTTACATGGGTTCCCAGCTTTCTATGAAATTCCTCAGACAGTTGTAAACAGCCGATAACATGATTAGTATCAGAGAAGGGACAGTCTGTTCTGGTTGGTTGGGGTTGCAGCAACAAGGATGGTAAACAAGTGAAATGACCTTGATGAAACTGTGAGAAAACTGAGTAGAGAAAAAAAAAAGCAAAATAAAGGAGAAAGATTTGGAGCCCTGGTAATTTACACAAACAAGTTACAAATGCTTTCCCATCCTTACAGGGTCAAGAAGGCTTAGGTGGTATCCCAGGACCTCGTGGACCAAAGGTATGCTCTATTTCTAACACACTGCCACTGTCATGAATAATGTTACACTTCACTGAAGAGGAGAAGAGCATGACATTGAACCATATTCTTTTTTTTTCTGACCATTTCTGTTAAATGATCATAAAATGATCTGTGTGCATCATGTCTTACATGTGACTGAGGATGATCTCAATTTGTTTGATGTAGGGGAGACAAGGACCACCAGGACCACCGGGGCCACCGGGTCAGATTAAGGAGTTCTTCACTGAGGATTTCATGTTACAGATTGAGGTTAGATCACTTCGACAATTACATACTCTACAGTGTTGTTTCCTGTATATATAAGGACAACTGTAGTGCAATATCACAACTGTATTGAAGCAATCAAAGTTACAGTTTCAGCCAATTTTTTTATAAATTATTTCATCATTAAAATCTATCTTTGTGGTACAGTATTGTAAAATGAATTACATGCAGTATTTATTGTGGTTAATCAGCTTGTCATTGTTTTTTGGGGGGCTTGCAACTTCCTCAAACAGTGCCAAAAAAAGTCCATTTGAGGCACAGCCAGTGCACCTGAGGCAACACATTTCACACCATGCTTGTAGTTTCACACATCAAAATTAAACAAAAGCCCAGTCGTGTCACACTTTGCTAACTGCAAATTTTGCAGAACAGGAGGCTTTCACACAAAGTTCAAAACCTAGGCTGGTGAAAAACTGCACTTTCTCTTCGTAAATGGAAAGAGTAAAAGGAGGAGAAAGTTTCAAAATAATGATGCTTTGTATCCGCACCTTTAATGACCATTACAGGTCATTATAATTTGACATTTCCTGTGCAAAAATGGAAATCACTGCCTGAATGTGGCACCAAAGGAAAGGACACAGCGTCACCAAAAATGCTGGGATTCATCTCTGGGGACTGTGAATGTATTTGTGGCAATGTGGCCGACAGTTATTAAAATATCTTGCACAAGTTGGGACCAAAGTGTTGGAGAAATAACTACTGAGCCATACTGTAACATGAGGCTTATTCCTTATTCAGGGTCTAAAAGGAGATAGAGGAGCTGTGGGAGAAAAAGGCTGCAAGGGCGAACCAGTAAGTTTCTCTTTAAAATTCACACCAGTGACACTCCTGGCCTATCCTGACCTGGCATTACACTATACACATTTCAAATTTAATGCCCTTTTTTATTTTTAAAATCTCCAAAGCTGCCACTACTCGTGCGCATTCTGCCTTATTAGTGTTGTTCACTTCTCCCTCTGATCCCTGTGCTCATTTCAATCTGTTCTCAGGGGGACCCTGGCTTTGGTTTGTACATCAAAGGCACAAAGGGAGACAAAGGACAGCAAGGCCCAGAAGTAAGATTCTACTTCCCATGTCTTGCATCAACCCTCAGCTTTGAGCCTCCTCATCTGATTGAGCCTCCTCACTGTTCTCTGCTGAACAGCAGAGGGCAGTGATGCAACATTAAACAGCCACTGAACAGGACAAGGAAAGGAGAGAGAAGCAAAAAAGATCCTGTTATCTATGTATATCATTCCATCAAAATTCTGTGCCTAGAGAATCGTTTCTAATGTGAAGTGCACAGTTTTACCACCACCCCTTTTGGAAGAGCCTTTTGAATAAGAGTTACAATAAAGTCTGCTCTGAAATGAGGGGAGAGGGCTGAGCCCAAGTACTAGGACAAAATCTTATTCTAATTCCACACTCGGGTGGATACAGAAACACGTTACAACATTCCGAAGGCCTCAAAGGCGCCAATGTCATCCATAGCTGTGGTAAATCTGGCTTTCTTGGATCCAAGTGTGCGTTTTTTTTAGTAATCATCTGCATCAGTGCATCAGAGCCACCCAACATTACTTGAATGTGGCAAGCATTTGAAATCTGAGCTTGACCTTGAAATCTTCATGTTTAATCCTGGAAAGACAGTGTAGTTGTGCGTCATGTGCCTTGCTTTTAAACAGGCACTTCATTTAACATAAAGACAAAAAGATCAATTCAACTGGAAACTCAAAACTGTTGATTGATTTTCATTAATTACTATTATTATTATTATTGTTATAATTTTAAGGGCTTGTACCATAAACTTGAGCAGAGGCAATGCTTTTCATCCCCTACAGTTGATTACAAACAGCTCTTCAATAGTTGTTCTTAACTGTCCTTACAGGGAAAGACAGGGAAGGATGGTGATCCTGGACAACTTGGGTTTAGGGTAATGTTCTACTGTTTTACGAGTGTGTCAGTAATGTGCAGAGTCATTGTATTCTTGTTTGTGTGACATTTGAAAACAACGTAGTTTTCTCTAGGGAAGGCCTGGGCCCCGAGGTGATCCAGGATATCCAGGGACAACAGGAGAGATGGTCAGTAACATGCTAGTGCCAAAAACAATATTAAATCTTTTGGTGAGTTGATATTTTATGTTTTGTGCTTTATTTGTAAACTCCTGTTTTAGGGCGAAAAGGGAAATAGAGGTCCATCTGGTCCACCTGGAGATGTGAGTTTCTTATCATTTTCTACTTAATACACCAAGTAGAAAATGAGGGGGGGTATTTTGATGTCTGTATTTCCAATGCAATCTTCAATGTAATATAAGCCAGTGGGTGAGGTCCAGTAAGCCAAACTGATATGTTAGCCTTTGCAATTTATTTTGAAACATAAACTGAAGAAAATGAAGGAGAGACTTTCTGCATATTTCTGTGCATTTTAAGTGAGTTCTATAGTACAAGTGACTACAGCTATTTCTGTTGTCCCACCACAGTTTCACTACATGACACCTGTGGTTTTGTTTGCAGATATTTGGGCCTGTTTCTCAATCACTCAAAGGATACCACGGAGATCCTGGTCCCACTGGTCCACCTGGGCTTCCTGGGCGTCAAGGTAAATCAACAGCTGCATGATAAACAAACATAAGTAAGGTGAAATACAAACAGATCAATACAACAAAGGCTGAAGTCAGTATCTGCCATGGTTAGGTTGTATCAAATTCAGTTGGTGTAGCAGTGGTAGTTATAATTCTATAAAGTGATCAGACTTGCACATACAACAATAACACAAGGTTCTGTTTTCCCCTCAGGTGTTGTTGGGTTTCCTGGACCTGATGGACCTCCAGGTGTGCAGAAAAGAGACTATTCTTATCCTATCTATCAATTTATTGATAGATATCTGTAGTAAAATTAAGTTGTATTTAAAAGGTTCAAAATGAAGAGGTATAGCTTTTGTTTCTTCTACATATATTGGTCACACTCTTTCACATTACATTACACAGGCCATGCATCTGGGATTCATACACCAGGCCCGCAAGGTCCCAGTGGCTTTCCAGGCCCCAAAGGGGACCCTGGGGATATTTATATCGGATTCCCAGGTCTAGATGGGGATCCTGGTGATCAAGGGCTTCCAGGCAATCAGGGCCCACCTGGACCTCCAGAAGACAGAAGTATGTGTAAATGTCTTCCTTCTAAAAAGTTATTTTCTCTAAACAGTTCAACTACTACTATTTCTGCTATTAATACCAACTGGTGGACCTTTTTTTCCTTACATTCAAAAAGCACTAAAAGCATTTCTATCTATTCTCAAAGCTCACTTATTGTCCTCTCTTTTCTGTTGTTCAGAGACAAAATGTCTGCAGTTCCTTTACAGTGATGCTTGTAAACATTAGCTTTATGCAATAGAAAAAAAGTGTCATAATTGAGAAATATCACAGTAAGATTTACAGAGAGCATTTTTTGACGTGCATGAAAACCTTTTTGGACATGAAAACAATGGATTGTGCCTGTGATTACAAAACTGTAGGGGCTTAGCGACTCATTTTAACATTTTAAAACATTGAAATTTGCATGCTTGTGTTCAGTCAATCAGGATAAGCCTATTCAGCCACATAACTCCTATTCAGTGACCTGTGGAGCTGCAGGATGAATTGTTCCGTTTGTGTTCAGCAAATGAGCCAACATTTATCAGCAACAGTCCTAACAAGTGCACCAAAGATAGAAATACATTTTTTGTGTAATTGTGGCATTATTGGGAAACATTTAGTAAACTGATGGGCTTTGTTTGTGTTGTTTGTAGCTAACAGGATCACCAAAGGTCTTCCTGGAATGAAGGGAGTAAAGGGTGTCCCTGGACCTCAAGGGTATGATGGGGTGTTTGGAATGAAAGGTGGGAAGTGTTATTCATAAATTAATAATCACAGTATCATTTGTTTCACATTGGTTTAACATCTCTGATCATCAGACCTGCTAACTCACAATCATCAGTAAGACACATGGCGGTTTATGGAGATCTTTAATTATTTAAGACTTTTTAGTCAAAGTTTTCCTTCGTACAGTCTGAACTGGAAGGAGTTAAAAAGAAAATGTTACGATGAGAATATAATACTGTATCATGAAAATGGGACTCACAAAAAATATTCCCATTTCTATGCTCTGTAAAGGACAAAAAGGGGAACGCTGCTATGAGTGTATCGGACCAGGACCCCCAGGACCACCGGGTCGCCCTGGTCCACCTGGAATCCCTGGTAAAACCATTCACTACATGAAAAAAAAAAAAAAACAACTCAGTTTCTACCAACTCTGCCCTTCCACATTCAAAGATGTTTTACATTTTACTGGTAACAATGGAAGTAAAAGAAATTTTAATTTGAAACAAGTATTCCATATGTTTCTTGCTCAGGCTACAATCAAGGACCCGGTGCCAAAGGTGATCCTGGCTTCCCAGGTCCTAGAGGTTTACTTGGAGTGCCAGTAAGAAAGCATGTCTTAAAAAAGTAGTTTGTGTGTTTGTTTACAAATGCTTGTAAACAATCATTATTCTCTGAAGGGTCCTACTGGTGAAACAGGATTTCCAGGCCTTCCAGGAGAAAAGGGAGACTCATATTCCTACAACAGGCAAGGGGTAAAAGGAGAGATAGGAGACCCAGGACAGCCCGGCAGGCCTGGTGCAGATGGCCTCCCTGGATTTCCTGGGTTACCAGGTAGCAAAGGCAATCGAGGCCCCCCAGGGGATTTGGTGAGAAGGTTTTGACTGACTTGAGTGTACAGTAACAATCAAATCTTTGCCATTTGGCATCACATTTCATCACATTTGGCATCATATGTCATCACAAACACAGTTTTCCGTCCCCTCTCTAGTATCCATTCACGGGTGTGGAGGGAGACCGTGGTTTTTCAGGTCCACCAGGGCCTTTAGGCAGACCGGGACCAGCTGGCTTCCCTGGGCCAGTGGGATATGGTCCTCCTGGACTTCCAGGAAGTAAGGGAGATGTTGGAGTACCTGGCTTGCCAGGACAGCCTGGAGCTCCAGGTAAAGAAACATGCCAACAAACATAAAATTTGACTAAGACATTTTGCAACAACACACAAAAAGACTGATAGCCATTGTATGTTGTTTTGTCATTCGCTCATTCATTGGTAGGCCAGAAGGGGGAACCTAGCCACATCCACGGCAAAGGACCACCTGGACCACCTGGATTTAAAGGTCTACCTGGTTTACCTGGCAGCCCAGGTAAGCATGGCTATGGATGGCATGGGGTTTGATGGATGGATGGGCTGTACATAGTCATACAACAGATGATGGAAGCATCTCTCATACTTACCAACAAACATCCAGGTGATCAAGGAGTGCCAGGTTCCCCAGGAACACCAGGTTTGCCAGGACAGAAAGGAGAAAGAGGTGATTGGCCATTTCCAGGAAGGCCAGGGCTCCCAGGACCAAAAGGTAATCCATGTGCAGGTCGAGCGAAAAAAAAAAAAAAAAAAAGTGTTATATGTAAATTTATTTTCTGTTTAGGTCACTTTTCAATTTTGTTGTTTGAATTTTTTGTTTTATCAATGTGTGTGTGTCTGTGTGTTGTTCAGGTGACAAAGGACAGCCAGGTGACCCAGGTTTACCAGGAAGGGGCTTGCCTGGTCAGCCAGGTTTACAAGGCCCTCCTGGAACTCCAGGACCAAAGGTCAGAGACACCAACAAAATTCCCTATGCAGCATGAGACATCTACAAAGTAAAAGATAAAACTGAAGGTGTCTAGGTTTAACTCTGGATTCCAGGGTTGAAATCCTGGAATCCTTACTGTGATGTAATTTCTGTTTTTTCACCTTTGGACAGAGCAAAGCCAACTGTTTCTCCCTGTTCCAGTCTTTGTGCTAAGCTAACTGACTGTAGCTTCCTATTTCTCATGCAGTAGTATTAGTCCTCTAACTCTCAGCAAGACAGCAAATACGCAGATTTCTCAAAATATCAAACTATTCCTCTAAGTGTGATTATTATACCAATACTGAAAAAAAAACTGAATTGAGTAGACAACGTTGAGGATTCCTCAACTGTTTCAGGGCCAAACACAATTCTCACTGACCTTTATGCGGCCCTTACTGTCTCTGTGTTTTACAGTGAGGTGAAAAGTCATGATAGATAACTGTCACATTACTGGCAGATCACAGCACTAGAACAATGCCATATTGCAAGCACATATGTATTACTGTGTACATTTGATTATCAGGGCGATGGTGGCCCTGGAAACCCTGGCCTCCCAGGTCTCCCAGGGCATCCAGGAGAAGATGGAGCACATGGGCCTATAGGAGATCCTGGGACCCCCGGTCCACCTGGGAACCCAGGGCTGATTGGCAACCCTGGCTTTCCAGGAGAAAAAGGTACTCATACACCAAATGGAAAACTAGCTCGCAGACAAACAGAAAGACATAATTAGATAATTCAGATTCAGAAAACTTTATTTGTCCCCGGGGGGCAATTTAAGGCACAATGAGCAGCATGAGGTAGCAGAGAGGCATTTAACAAGGAAGGAACACAATATATATATATACACACACACAGATATTTACAATCTCAGGGTGGGTAAAGTGCAGACAGTGTAAATGTAAACTTACAGGGATGATATTGCTATTATTGCAGAGGTAGTGTGGCTAATAAATAGTAAATAGTCAGAGAGCGGGACAATGGCTGGTGTGCTAGGGGTTGGAGTTTAGGAGCAGGATAGCTTTGGGGACAAAGCTGGCCCTCCTCCTCTGGGTATAATAATGTACTGTTCATCCAAAAAGACGAGTGCATTCATACATATTCAAACAAACATATTCATCTTATTACTGCATTTACTCTATTCTAAATACAGGAAGTAAAGGCTCTGTAGGGCCCCCAGGACTACCTGGTAGCAAGGATTCATGTAAAGGTTTACCTGGACCAGTGGGACCACCAGGACCAAATGGTTATCCAGGACATCCAGGTCAGTGTGTACTGGAGTCAAGTGATGTACCTTGATGTAAATTCCAGAAGAACACTGAAAGTTGAAAGCTGAAAGATAAAAGTAGATTAAATATCAACTCTTATTTCTGTTAAACATCTAACAAACTTAAACAGTTTCTTCTTGTAAGGAATAAATGCTTTTTCACCATTTTCTTCCCTCCATATTTTCCTCCACTCCCCACTTCCATTTTGTTCTTTCCCTCTGTCTCCCTTCCCCAAGGACAAAATGGCTTGCCTGGTGAGAAGGGCAATCCAGGTTTGCCAGGGTTTGGTCATCCTGGCCCACCTGGTGAGCCTGGTCCCCCTGGAGCATCAGTGCCAG
This sequence comes from Toxotes lorentzi, assembly GCA_037833715.1. Lineage (NCBI taxonomy): Eukaryota > Metazoa > Chordata > Actinopteri > Toxotidae > Toxotes > Toxotes lorentzi. The sequence continues at coordinate 11,118,559 of JBBMJY010000006.1, forward strand.
GTTTTCCTGGGCTTCCTGGACAGAAAGGGATTAAGGGACAAAATGGCCTGCCTGGTCAACCAGGTATGGCGTCATTTCTCTGACTGGCCGCTACACTCATTTGATGACTCTTAATTCTTCAATACATGATAGATTTGAAGTCAGTTTTTTAGTGGATTTAGTATCCACTGTCTTTACCATGTACTGTATAACAAAACATTATGTCCAGTCAAAGTGCATATCAAAAATACTTGGAGAATATATCCATAGATTTGTATTCAGATCTTGCCTTTAAATGTTCCACTTGGATTACTTCAGGACTGAGAGGAGACCCTGGACCACATGGGTTACCAGGATATGGACCAGAAGGACTGCCTGGAATTATAGGATCACCAGGTCATATAGGTAACACACAAACACACACACCTTCACAGACAAGTTAATCATTGTGCATCTATTAAATATTCAAACACACATAAGTTAATAAAGTCACAAAGTCTTATCAATATGGAACCTTCTGCCTCTTCCTGCTATTCGTGATTTTATACATGGTTCTCAGTTATGATGGAGTTAATGCCCCCATAATTGTTCCCCACACAGGTTCCCCTGGCCCAGATGGAGCCAAAGGTCTCCGTGGTCCCCCAGGCTTGAATGGCGAGCCAGGTTTCATAGGTCCTCCAGGCACTTCATCACCAGCACCAATAGATATTGTTGGGCCCCCTGGAGACCCTGGTAATTCAGGTAAGCTTCACAGTGAACTCTTCTTACAAGAATATCTTTCCACTACCAGCTACAGAGTTGTTTCACAAAATATAATGATGGTGATAACATTCTAACTTTAAGTGTACTTTGTAAGGTCAACCTGGTCTAGCTGGTCCCCCTGGAGATACTGGAATTACTGGACCAAAAGGACAGAGAGGGATAGAGGGAGCACCAGGGGGTTCTGGACAAAGAGGTTTGAAATAGGTTTCACATGCATTACAATAAAAACAGTATTTTGCTTCTACATTGACAGTTTTCAAACCTGTATTTGTGCTGTGTGCTTATCTGTGTCCAGGTCCCCCAGGTGATCCAGGTGTTGATGGACCAGTGTTTTCACAAGGGAGTCCAGGAGCCGCTGGACAACCAGGAGACCCAGGAGTCAGAGGGCCCCCAGGTAGAACCTTACTGCAAATACTTACTGCTTCAATTCAAATTCACACCTCCAACCTCACATGTTCAAGTACAAGAACAGAATTAAATTGCTCTTTACAACCAACTCACTCTTTTGCCTTTTGGAAACTATTCTAATTACATGCTCAATAAGGGTCACAACAACATCACTTTAATATGTGATGTTTAGGTAGAAAATTCAGTAATGTTGTTAATGCCCTAGCTTCCCTCAAATACATAAACAAGAGTTGTACAGTTGTAGATACAAAGGACTCTTCCAGGTATCTGTTATGATGGGTAGGCAAGGAGTGCAAGGAAAGGACCCAAATGCAGAGACTCAGGTGGACCAATTCAGTGTTTAAAGAGAAAATAGGCTTATAAGCCAATGAGTGGAGAAACCAGAACCCATGCACCCAAAAACAAAAACCAGGAAAATCCACGTAGAAACAAGTAACTCAGAACGCAAACTTGAAGGAAAACTAAGGAACAGGAAAAAAAAACTGAAACAAAAACTCAAAGCAATCTAAGAAACTTTCACATGAACAATAACAGCAAAGGAAGGAAATCCTCAAGAAGACAAGGGAGTGAACATGCTAGTGAATACAGAAGCTAACAGAAAAACTGACAAAGAGGCAGGTGAACACAGAGACTTAAATACACAAGAGATAGTTGGGAACAGGTGAAGCACATCAGGGCAGATCAGACAATCACTAAGGAGGGAAAACACACACACAGACAGGAAGTAACACCAGAACAGCGGAACATAATTTCAAAATAACACAGGAAATACTAAACAGAAAACAAAGAAACCAAACAAGAGTCCACAACACTGAGGGGGCTGATCATGACAATATCTTACCTAACATAATGGTTTGGCTTTACCCTCACAGGCCTCAAAGGAATAAAAGGAGATCAAGGAATTACTGGGAGGCCAGGTCCAGATGGTGTACCAGGTCCAACTGGTTACAAAGGAGTTACAGGAGAACCAAACTACGATGGACATGGGCCGCCTGGACCAGTGGGGCAAAAGGTAGTGATGACTGATCTAAAATGTCTTTGTGACTGATGCAGAAGAGCAGAGTCCAAGCTAATACTTAATTGTGAATGAATTAACAAAATATATGTGTCAATTATAATCAACGCTGATTTCTCTCTTTTTCTCTTTACTCTTCTTCCTGTCCTCAGGGTGAACCAGGATCAGGCAATACTAACACAATGAAGGGTCAGAAAGGAGAACCTGGTTTAGGTGGACTAGTAGGTCTACCAGGAAGCTTTGGAGCCACAGGAAACCCAGGACCCTCTGGAGGAAATGGTTACTACCGCTGATCATGAAAATTAGGCAGTTTGTGATTGGTTGTATTTTTTTGCTCACACTTTATTTCACTCACCACCCTACTCCTATCCCCAACCACTGTTTCAGGTCCACCAGGCTATCAAGGGCCTAAAGGTTCAGATGGGCCTCCAGGAAGCAAAGGACACCCAGGACCTCATGGACCACCAGGCAATATTCTTTAGAATAATTGTTTTTTACTGTACATAAATACCATAAAAATTCACTAAATAAATAAACATATTTTAAAAGTGAAACCTACTGTTTAGACTTTACTGTAGAAAATACTGCAACTGTTCAAGTATTGCAATTTTCACTGTACTTTTTTGTACTTTATTTTATGTTCAGGTAACCCTGGACTGCAAGGCGTCTCTGGTCATCCAGGTCCTAAAGGCAGCCAGGGCCGGGATGGGATCCCTGGACCACCAGGGCAGAAGGGGGCCACCAGTAAGTGAAATCCTGCATCGAAAGTCCTGTATGGCTCTGCGGGCTCATGCATATCCCCTGTATTATAAACCTATAAGTATTGTTGTACTTTGATTTTGAACAGTTGTATCTTTATGAGCTCATAGTACATTCAAAGTCATGGCTGGTCAAAGCTCACCTATCCTTCCATCTTTTCTCTGCAGTCATAATTGGAGGGACACCTGGAAGACGTGGTGACACAGGTCAACCAGGTGAGTCACAGGTAAATTACACTATGCATTTCAACACTTCTACAAACAACCCACCTGTGTCAGTTTGCTTTGTTTTGATGACACATTTTTGTTTTCACCTGGCCCATTTAGAGAATTTTCTGACAATGTTTTGTACCCAAAGTTGTTTGCTTTGCTTTCAAAAAGTCTGTGAAAGCTTTTCACAAACTGGGGGGCAGTCCAGAAAAACAGTCTTGGTAAACCTCAAGAAAATGATCTGGGGTTTCCACTCTACCAGACCCCTACCTTGAGCCTCACTTGCCATACTCACCAGATATTAAGTACTTCATTTGTTAGTAGACAGTACATGAGGTTGCAGAGTTTTAAGAACTGTTCTGTACCTATTATGTTGGACTACTGGGCCACTACTGTGACTACAGTGAGTCTGCATCTTTTAAAAGGATCCACGGCACCTACTCATGTATAACTCTTGTTCATCACTAGTTGTGTCACTGTTATGTGACCAAATTAATAATAATGAAATGATGCAGAGATCCACTGTTCAAAATCCACGGCACAAAGCTGTATTCTTTACAACTGATTTGTACTTTTGTTGACATCAGTGGACTGGTCTTTCTGTATTATAGGCCCCCCTGGGAACCCTGGTCCCCCTGGCTTGTCTGTTGCAGTAGGTCCTGGACCGACAGGAGACAGAGGATTTCCAGGTCAACGTGGGGTTTCTGGTCCGAGGGGGCTACCAGGAAGAGACGGGGAATGTGTTCCTGGGTTAAAGGGAGACTGTGGCCATCCAGGCATTCCTGGTAGACCAGGTGAGGATATCCTATTGGAGGACTTCAAGATCTCATGTGTCTTTCTTATGCATAACATGCAAAAATCAATATTTTTTTCTGTCTGCAAGATTCTTTGATATATTGGATACATTTTTGCTTTGCTTACTTCTCAGTTGTCACATATGTACATTCATTATATTTAAATGATGCTCAGCAATCATCACTCTCTATCCTCACTACTGCACATGTAGGCTATCCTGGCTCACCAGGCCCTCCAGGTCCCACTGTGCCTGGGTATAAAGGAGATAGAGGGAACCTGGGTCTTACAGGGAGCCCAGGCTATAGTGGGCCCCCAGGAGATCCAGGCCTTCAAGGACCACCTGTACGTGACCTCATTTCTTGAAGATTACTTGAAAAATGCCTAATAATCTTCACAAGGGAGAATGACAATTCAACTTACAGCATTCATACTGGTTTATGTGTAATAGCAAATGTGTAATTTTCTTTTCAAACAAAGGTTTTTTTATAGCATATGATAAAATATATCTTTTCTCTTAGCAGATTATCTCAGACGAGATTACTTTTGAGCATTATCTGCAGTTACCTCACATCTGATACCAATAACTTTAATGCTGAGTCTTCAAAATCTCACTGCAACACTAAAAGTCTAATCTTTGACCGTTCATTGTTTCATTTGCCTCCCCAGGGTACAACAGGCAGACCTGGAGGCCCAGGGCCAAGAGGTGATGCTGGTCCTCCTGGAATCCCAGGGCCCCCTGGTAATCTATCATTTCAACTTCAGCATGAAGATTAGGTGCTCTCTTTGAATTCTTCCCCAGACAAAGGCAGATCTGTCACCACAGAACAGTAATAGTCCACAATTGATTTATGTTCCTACAGCTGAGATGAAGTACAAATGGGACAGAGAAAAACAAGATTTATGAGGATTCATTTCACTTTTTTATGTCATACAGTAGCTGTAATTTATGAAATAGAGTGTGAGGACAAACTAATTTATTTGCAATCTGTTCATGACCTGTGTATTTTAGGTGACAAGGGAGACCCTGGATACATCCCAGGCCCACCTGGTCCACCTGGAACCAAAGGTTTTCCTGGACCACCTGGTGAGGCAAAAGTCTGTCTTACTGTTGCTCACAATATCCAGAAATATCAATGAGCTCTGATAAAATCTTCCAAATTCAAACCGCTTCTCCATCTGACCCGTCAATCAAATATGACTTACAGCAGAAATGCAATATTTCACCCATCACAGTTATATAACTCATCTAGTACTACAAACAGATTTACATTGTCTAGATATTCCAAAAAAACACAAAATGTTATACATTTTCAGATTTAATTTGCCTTTGCCTTTCCCATTCCCTAAAGGTCTCAAAGGTAAACCAGCATTTGGCAGGGTTACGTATGAACCAGGACCTCCTGGCTTGCCTGGTCCCTCTGGCAATCGAGGATTCCCAGGGAGCACTGGACCATCCGGACCACCAGGCCGTCCAGGTTCAAAATTTCATCAGTTCAGACCACTGTGATTTTAAGATGTGGTACTGCATTTGTAGTTGTACATCTTAAAATTGTTTTCAGTTGAATATCTTGCAAGTAACAACAAAAATGACACTCAGAGCCGTTGACATGTATTCTGATGTCTGTTTGATAAATGGACTATCCATCTCTTGCTTTTAAAAGTCATTAATCATAGAAATGAAAAGCTGCGGAGATGTGTGATATACATTATTTGCAAATTCAGCTACTTTATGTGCATTATGTGACACTGGATCTTTCCATCCCAGGCCCGCCAGGCGTCAAAGGAGTGCATGGTTCCAGCCCACCTGGCCAGCCTGGATTTACTGGCCTCAAAGGAAACAAAGGAAGAGGAGGGTTGCCAGGTTTGTGAATGTGTGTGGGTTGAAAGATGTGTTTGTGTGTGCAGATGTGCAAATGTGGATACCGGGTTAATAGGAATTTGCTCTATGCCTTCCTATATTGTGCAGCCACATCATGGCATGTGAGTGGTGCAGTGGTGGCTTAAATGCATTTGTGTATGTGGGTGGGAAACCAGAGCGGGATCTAAAAATCCTCAAACAAAATTGCCCTCATGTTGTCACTTTATACTTCATTGTACAGTTTGTCCTTCATTACTGATATATTTATTCTGCAGGTCCAGAAGGCAGGCCTGGAGACCCAGGCCACAAGGGTCCTCCAGGGTTACCCGGTAAAGGTTATCCAGGATTTGTTGACAGTTTCCTGATAGCTAGACACAGTCAGAGCATCCATGTCCCTGACTGTCCTCATGGCTCAACCTTCATCTACTCTGGTTACTCCTTTCTCTTCATCAGTGGAAATGAGAGAGCTCATGGTCAGGACCTTGGTAAGATCATGGAACCATGAACAGAAATACTGTGTTGACTCTGCCTCATGACAATTTGTGTCTTTGCTGGAGTCATGACATTTTTCTAACACTTCAAATTGTCTCACAGGCACCATGGGAAGCTGTCTCCCTCGTTTCTCCACCATGCCCTTCCTGTTCTGTGACACAGAAACTAACTGTCGCTATGCTTCTCGTAATGACTACTCATACTGGTTGTCCACTGACACACCTATGCCCAAAGACATGGCTGTCATCACAGGGGATAAGTTGGCCTCCTACATCAGCAGGTGGAGGAGTGCATACACACAAATACATAGACTCATCTATATTACTGTACATTTCCTGAGTAAATACAAAATACAATACATGTTCTGTCGATTGAAAAATAAATTTGGTTCTATTGATTCTCATTAACTGAAAATGTCTTCTTATGTAACATGATTTGGTACAACATTAACATGGGTGTCTGTATGCATGTGTGGTTTAGGTGCTCAGTGTGTGAAACCACCTCCAATGTCATAGCCATCCACAGCCAGACAACTCTGACACCTCAGTGTCCCCAAGGTTGGGAGTCCCTGTGGACTGGATACTCATTTGTCATGGTAAAGAAGCCAGAGTTTCTTTCCTCTGAATCCCTGGATCTTGTCATATGTCATTTTACTTCAAAGGAAGTAATTTTCTTCCTTTGACCTCCTTCCATTCTAGCAAACAGGTGCTGGCGCAGAGGGCTCCTCCCAGCCTCTGGTTTCTCCTGGCTCATGTCTGGAAAATTTCCGTCAAGTGCCCTTCATCGAATGTCACGACAAAGGAACATGTAATTACTACCCTGATTCCTATAGCTACTGGCTGGCCTCCCTTGACCCCAGAAACATGTTCAGGTAAAATGTTCACTTTTCTGTTTAAGCAGTGGTGGATGCATGCCATAAAGTATGCCTTCAAGCATGGTTTGGATGCAGCTGAGCCTAAAAAAAAAAAAAATCCACAAGTCGTTTGATTTGTCACATTTCTGATATCAGTGCTGTTTCAGATCCTTATCCACCCTGCTAAGAATCAAATGCCAAAGAGAAAACTGAAGACTACTGATATTTGCTCTTGCAACAGCCCAATTTTCCCCACGGGAATCATTTCATCTTAGCAATAATTGTTAATGAATGCTTTTAACATATAATTTTAAAGTAAGCCATCACACAGCTGAAACAGCTTATAACATCGTGTCTGCTTGTGTTTTGTTCTCCCCCTACAGTAAACCTGTTTCTCAGACAGTGAAGGGACCTCATCTACAAAGTGTCGTCAGCCGTTGTCGTGTCTGTAGGAAACCATGGCAGCCCGACACAGGTGACAGACGTGGGGACAATTAACACTGAGTATTTCATTTTTCACTGTCATTTGAAATTTGAACATATAATAAATGGGAGAGGAAACAGTCTTGTTAGTGTGTAGTGTGCATATCTGCTTGGGGAGCTGGTGTGTCTTAACACTAAATATAACACACTTCAACACATTTCAGCCAAATTGCCAGTCATCTTTGATGGTATTTATATAAGCTCTGATTTTAATATGAACATTAAAATTAATGAAACATTTAGTGTTCCATTATATCTTATGGATGCTGTAGCATGCCACCAGAGTTTAATTATTCTTGAGCCTCAACAGATAATAATAGTAGTGATAAAGGTACTAGCAGCAACAGCAGTACTGTGTCCAGTTTTGCTTTTACAAACAGTCTTTTCTGGATTGTAAACGTTTTAACTTTTACAACTTTAAATGCTTCACCTAGATTCTTTTTTTTTTTTTTGCAACTTTCCTCTGATTTAAATAACTCAGGGACATATCAAAAACAAGCCATCTGTGACCTTGACAAACTGAGATTGTGACCGTGACTAACTTAATTGACAAAATGTCACGTAACACCAAAAGATCTTTTGGATTAAAAGAAAGCAAACACCATTTTTGTGACACCTGATTTGTGCACATGACTGTGCCAGACTACTTAACCAAGCAGTACAGTGATGTCATTGATGTGTGTGCTGCTTCGTTCCAACCGACTTGAGCAGACTGGTGCAGTCCGGTCAATGAATGACGTCAAACGTATATTAAGTCACAACAAATGACACACATGTTCCTATGACACCTGGAGAGGAAGCACGTTGTAAATGTGACTTGTTCTTGATTCAGAATTGTAAAGTTGTGTTTCCACACGCAAACATCGAGTCACTTGTGCCCTCACTCTAAAAGCACTTCTTTAAATTTCAGCATGTTAAATGGTGCATGGAAAAGATTAAACTTTACGACCCATACTGCCTGCAACTTTTTTCCCCAGCCCATTTCTAAATGAACTGTTGGGAGGCAACACTGCAATCACATTGCTGCTGTCTCTTTGGCTTTGGGACAAAAGAATGCACATTAAGACCTTGAAGAAGATATTATCTAGAAGATATGGAATGATGTTTTTAACATTCAATTTGTTTTCTTGTTTTTTTTGGTTTGTCAGTTGGAGGAAATGTCATTAACATAAAATACAAATGAAGAGTAATGGTTGTTTTATGATATATTTATCTGGCCTGTGATTCCAAATGTAACCCATGATTTGAAAGAAACCCTCATCAAAACCTTAACCGAGACATGTCATTTTCCATTCTTACAAAACTTGTTCTCTCACTCTTGTGATTTCTGTGATTTCATATTATTTCTCCGCACTATTCACTCATCAGATCTATCACTGGAGCAACACATCCCAAAGGAACAGTCATTCAAGCTCAATCATCCATATCTGTCACTGTGATCAATAGATGAAAACTCCCAGTGTAGCTAGATGCAAAAAGGCACAGTAATATCCACAAACAACACTGTGTTCTGTTTCTTGTTGGCACGCAGATATTCCTAGATATTGATTGCTCAGAGTCAGAAATAACAAACAGCCTCATATGCTTATGTAAGGAAGGCAGCTATCACAAGTAACAGCTGAAGAAGAGCTGAACCCTCTTGTGTGAATGAAAAAACCTGTGATGAAGCATCACACTGATTATCTAATTAATTTTTTGACATATTTGGAGCAGAATCTCAGCTCATCTGAAAGTCCTGATATAGAAGCAGTCACTCCTTGAATGCCACCTTGAATTAAATAAGTCTTACATGGTCTGGTGCAGACAGTTGTCAGAAACACTCTTTCTGTAAAGTGCTCTCCGTAACCTTCTTAACAGGATTATTCTGCTCCCAACAGCTCACTTACTAATTGTTTAGGCAGCTATATTGGGCTTCTACACCTCCCTAATTGGGTTAGGATGGCGATTTGTTGAGAGGTTGAGGTGCATCAAGGTTTTTCGAAGGATACGTCCTTTTGGTTTTCTCCACACAAATGTCTTACATGGGCTAGAAAGACATTTATGTTGATCTGTTTAAAGATTATCTTCATAACAGTGCATCTGAAAAAATTATCAAACAGATACATGCTGATTTTTTTCCCCAGGTCAGATCTCAATCCTGGGTGAAGTCCATCACCATTCACTGAAACATCCCATTATGAACATTTCATTGCAAGAAGCAATTTTCATGCAAACTGCAGAGAAACTTGAATATACAATTCAATTTGACACCTGTTTACTATATTTAGATAAATGTATTACTGTATTACTAATCACTTCAGGTCACTTACTGAAGATGGCACAAGGTATAATGGGATAAGACTTTGTTCAATCACTTCCAATACAATCATTAATACTCAAGGGGAATCAAGCTGCACCTTCATGGAGATGCTTTACCTAATACTGATCAATACCAGGCTAGCTAAGAACTGCAAATAATAAATGTATGTTAAATGTAAAATGTAAATAAACTAATCTGGATTGAACCATAAAGTGTTGCTGTTGTTGTCACAACACTCCTGCTTTGAAGTTAACCAGTTTTGTTGTCTTTGACTTGTGTATCTGATCATTTGAGATAAACTTTGCTGATTAACACTTACTGGTGGCAAAAGAAGGAGAAATGGAGCATCTGTGCATTTATTTTCCTTTCAACTGATTTAAATTTACAGTTTACAGTTTTAAGAAGTCTATCAACCCAATTTGCCTTTACATTTATCTGAATAGAAACTATTGTAATGTAATAACTCTTGGATCTGCCTCATAACTAAACCTTTAGTTATGAGGCAGATCCAAGGGTCTTCAGTCCATGTAATGCAATTGTACATTTACAGCATGTACCATTACAAAATCATTACAGCCTGTGACAAATACTCCTTAATTTAGATGCATCAGAACTGTTAAGTTAAACAGAGCAGAAATCTCATTAAAGAGATGCACGAACTAAACTCACAAGGGTGTAACAAATGATAAGATGACCTTTATGGCCCCTGGATATGGACCCGTTACCCGTTGATTCAACTTTATGGCACAGCAGGGTTAATGAAATCATTGTTTCCCACATGTCAGCGTCATTAATGTTTTATTTTACATGAGTGCACATAGCACTTCACTTTCAGAGATTTGCTTTTAAACAAGGAGGCAAAAACGATCTTTCACATTTACAAGTTACGCCAGTGACGGCAAAGATCAAGATGGTGAAAACGTCCTTATGTAGACCTTTTGTCTCCGTCCTAATGACTGTTGTAAATTACATAGTACATGCTTCAGTGCACTGACGAGAGCAAACAGAAAATTGAGGATGGACTTTACGCAGACAACCTGGATTCTCCTCCCTTTTTTTGGGCCCTGGGTACTGCTTATAAAACAGACCTCTCACAGTATTGTATTGTTAAGGTGCACATCAGTGGATGTTGTGGTGTCTCGCCAAGAAAAAAATCTCTCAACAAGAAGCACACAAGCAAGATTTTCCAACTAAGGATGGCCCACATCTTCTGCATTTTGGCACTTTTGTGTTTTGCATCATGTGTTGCAGAAAATACAGGGACTGAGCAGGGATTTAAAGACCTGCAACTTCAGCAAGACTCATTGTCATGGCTCGACAAATTACAAGACAAACAGGTAAGATGTCTTTATTTTCCTTAATGCCTTTCTCCATGTACGTTCCTGACTCTTAGTGCAACACAAAATCCCATCCTTCCTCCCAGTGGCTTAAACCAGGCCTGATTCCCAACCATGATTACACTGCAGGCATCAGGAATGTCTACAGATTTTCAATTTGAAAAGTTTGTCCATACTGCAGTCACATTTCATTTATCTTGATCTGTTAAAAGTGCAATTTTAGTACATTTACTTTCATAGAACATTCTGGATACTGGCAGAGCAACCTGCCAGATTTCTGTCATTTGACTATCCTCAGAACTGCACTTCCATTAAATTGTAGATTAGAGATAGAGTACCAGCATAACCTTGCATTTCCCTTTCTGGCTATGATCAGCAAATGCAAGTTATGAAAATATGTGATAAACTGATTTATAGTTTATAGGAATAGCATACAGACATAGAGAGACCAAATTTTCACATTTACTAATACAAGTCTGTGTCTGTTCAGAATTCTTTACATCTTGTCAATATTTTCTTCCATAGGATTCGACGAAGACACAGAACTTGGTAGACTTACTTTATAAACTTTTCAAACCTGAAAATGGATTTATCCCCCAAGGACCCAGAGACGCAGAGAAACAGGAGAAGAACCGACGTGGACTCAGCAGTGGCAATACAACTCAGAGTCGCAGAGCCGGCTGCAAAGTCTTCTTCTGGAAATCCTGGACTGCCTGCTAACTTTGTTCTCACTCAAGTGCCAGACTGCTAAGCCATGAATTGTGTATCTCAAGTTTCCTTTTATAATTAAGATGTAGTTCTGCTCTCGATAGACTCTCATGCTCATATTTTAATTGATTGATGATTTAAGGTTCAATATCATACAATCACTCTCTAGTGAGTTATGTTGTGAGATAAAAGAAAATATGCATTTCATGCTGTTAATGGTCACATAAATATTCTTATTAAATATGATAAAAGATTAAATTAATTTTAAAAACTTCAGAGAACATCAGCTTCCTCCTTCAAATTAAAAGCAACTGCCTGAGAATATAAAAATAATGCAACACTACCACAAACTTGTGCAGCAGTGTTACTCTGCAGTCTCTACAATGACTTTATGACACTGCTCTACTTGTGCTGCTGCTGTTACATTGTGGTTTATCATTTATCTCCCATAAATGCCACAGCAAAAGAGACATGGTCTCACTTTAAATAAAAGGCTTGACAGTCATATTTTATTTCTCTCTTCAAAGTACATTGACATGGTTAAGTACGATGAATCTCAACAAATTGGCTGTTTCCGAGGTGCTGGAACTACCTGGAACTGTACCAGCATTCGTATCTGTTTAAAAGCACCTCAGCCACTTTACATTCTTGCAGTTAGTTGAACAATAGGTGACCCTCCTGATCCTGAATGCCTGCATTATTTAAAGTACCCTGACAGTCTGGAGGAGGTGTACACAATGAAGTGAGCCCTGAATATTTAATGATTGGTAAATGAACGGTCATGGTGGAAAAGCCGCTGCAAAACCCCACTTGCCCTGCTTGTCAAAGAGACGTGTTTAAATGAGCCCCGCAGAGAACTGGAAAACTCAGCGGGCTTCCTTGACAATCAGCTGTGCTCCACCTGTAGAAATTTGTGTTGTATTTGACTTTACATCTGTTTTCTTCAAAATCAATCAAGATCACTCACACTCATCTTTATTCATGAAACACATCAAATGATTTATTTCCTTATGGCCCCTCTTTAGTGCTAGTTTTCGTCTCTGTCACAGTATTTTCACTCCAGTAAACTTAAAGCAATAAACCAAAAGCTTTACAGGCATCTATTTGTCGCGTCTGTCTTTGATGTTTCTTCAATTGTAATACCAATGGTGAGCATATTTTTCCTGTTTTAAGAGTTCTGTGTTCTTTGCCATGCAATCTGCATTGAGACAAAAAGCATGTATTGCATGTATTCAATTTATATATTGCTTTTGCATATTCCCGGTTGCACTGATGATCATGCGTTTAGGTAGCTCAGCAGCAATGCAGATCCTAGAGGCCTTTCTGTTAAAAAATGCATTGATCTCCACTTTGTATGTACAGCATTATGCATGCATGTAGAACTGAGAGGTGATATTGGTGAGAATTACCTGAACTCATTAACCTCAAACAGGTAGAAAGGACTGTAGGTGGAACACAAAGAGAAAAGGGAGAAATAGATGAGATGTGCTGGAAACGAAGGCTAGATTGAAGAGAAATGTATCAAATTGGATAGAAGCGCAGAGAGGGAATAGAGATTAGGAAAGTGAGAAAGTGGAAGAACGGAGGGAAAGAGAGGAGCAAAGAGGATAAGCAAAGGGATGAGAGAGAAAATTATTAAAGAAGCAGTGTTGGAGCATAACCGCAGTCAAAGCTTGGCTTAGTATCCTTTCTGTCCCTGGGCTATTGGGATTCAACAGAACAGCTTCCCTCTGTAACAGGAACCACTGCCAGCACATTAACACGCTCATACTGCAGAGCTTCTCCTATAAAGTGATAGCGAGTGTGAGAGTAAGAAATACCTGCAAGTGGATGTGTGGGTGGGCGGCTGAGTGGGTTTACAGTGTGGGTGCATGTGTGCACTGTGCATGAACTTTCATGTGTTGTATGTCTCATAAGTATCAGTGTGTTTGCTTGCTTCTATCCCTCACGGTATTCATCTGCAAACAGGAGAAGCCAAAAGCAGCAAACCACAGGGAAGCAAAGAGAAGGAAAAGTGATCTGTTTTTGTCGTCTGGAGACAGTGGACTGTCTCACAGGGTGCCCACAGAAGAGACTTGAAGGTTTGAAATCAGCCTCTTTAACCATCAGATCTCATTTCATTCAAACATTTTTAATCATTCCAGAGTAGCTCCTCTTCCTCCCCCTTCCTTCTTGAGGAAGTAAACACATTAGAACCAATTATCCAACACTTGTGCCAACTCTGAGCAGTTGATTTGGATGTAAAAGACGCAGATAAAAAAAAAACAAAAAAGACTGAGCCGCCTGGATCAAAGGAGCATCACTGGGCCTTAATTGAACAGAGACCAATTATTTTTAATGAGTAGAACTCAACGCCCCACTTCTGAGTAGGAGTTCCCTCATTCTCTCCCTGGGAGAATGAGAGAAGAGAAACAAGTGGATTCCCAGTGGCGCAGGCCCATATCAAAACAACAGGACAAAAAGAGGTAGACAGAGAGGGAGGAAAGATGCCTGGGATAAAAGATAGAGAACGTTTTTGCTCTGTATGCTCATGAGTCTGCAAAAGACAAACAAAAGTCATGTACAGGCCTGTATAAATAACTGTACAGGCCATAAATAGCTGTCTGCGTTGTTGATCCAGCTAATTGCAAAACCTATGCCTATGCCTTATTGCAGGCATTACGATGTTGTACACAGCCAAAAGAACATTTACATTTATTTGACAGCAGATACCTGTAACACAGAAAATATGATTAATGACACTCACAACAGAAAATTTAATTTGACACAATCCTGGCAAAGGGATTTTTGCAGAGAGGTTGTAAACTGTGCCAGCTGTGACCTTTAGACTGCAACAAAAGCCATTCACTCTTCTGCCACAAATCTGCCACATGTTAACCCAGATGGTTTGAGAGAAAAGAGGAGAGAATGATATTATTAGGTACCATGGGATGAAAATTTTTTGAAAACACGCAGGATGGCATTTAACCAGTCAGAACAAATTTAGTGTAGTTTTAAAACCACCACCTGTTTTGACTGTTAAATGACTCTTATAAGAGATTAAAGCATCAAACTGATGTATATCAGGTGCACAGTGTGTATTTGCAGGCAACCTGTCGGGATAATCAAATTTCACAGTTATTGTATCAGCCACTGAGATATGAGATATGATTCATAGGGAGCATGAATGTGCTCGGAAAATCTCATGGCAATCTTAGTTATATCTTCTATCTTGAAATCTAGAAATCTTATATTTCTCCTGTACAAGTACAGATTTTGTCCCAACATGCCCAGCATGCTGGCATTGTCATTGTTAAGATAGGTAGCATGCTAACATTGGCATGTAGCTCAAAGCACCACTGTGCCTAAGCCAGTGCCTCCAGCATGGCTGTTTACTGTTGGATAACTTTAGACCTAATGGTGAAACATGGGCAGAGGAGGGAGGTCAAACCAAACCATACACAGAAAATTGTAAATACCAGTTTTAATGGTTTGTAATCAGTTTATAAGATTCCAATGCAATTTCCCTGCATCCAAGTCCAGCCTACTATTTTCTTTTCTGAAATGATTTAACACTTTTTGAAGCTCATAATCTGTGCGTCCTGTGTGTCCAGGTTGCTGTGAAGTTTTGGACAGTGGCCAGTTTGTCAGTTAAAATGATTCCTTGCTACATGATCAGATATCTGTCTTTGAAACCAAGGTTATTTTTGATTTAGCCATAAATCCTTTGCAAAAATTGCATTGTCAAGCTCAACCTTACAAAAAGTATTTGGAGGTTGCTGGGGCCTTGTTTTGAGAAAGGTTGATTGAAATTGAGATAAATGTGACAACAAATCATTTGTCATTTTTGTCTTTAGAGCTGCAATGTTCTTATCCTTGTCTGTAACATTTGACAAATATGTGTTTCACAGTGTGACGCATTTAATACATCAACTTACTGCCATGTAACTTACCACACAGTGAAACAGAAGAACAGAATTTTGATAAAGAAAAGACCCGAAAAAGGTAAACTTCTGGAAAGTTCTGATTGTGGTAGATTCACTATTTTGAATAGGTAAACTGATACTTCAAGGCAGTTCTATTATGGTTATTGTGACAAGTACATCCGCACATCCGGAGAGATTTGAATACTGCCATTGAATACAAGGTTGGCTTTTCCCCACAGGAGGAGAAGAGGGAAGGTGGGGGAAGACAGGTGGATGTGAAAGGATGTGAAAGGCCACAGGCAGAGCTGTAGCTGGAGAGGAGAGGAAAAGAGAAGAGAGTGGTCTTCAAGCTGTTTGCAGCCTTCGTCCTGCCTACGTGTAAATAAACACACGACCCCGTTTAGACTCCCGACTCCCAATGGGTGTCTTAATAGCTGACCTTGACTTGTTTTTGCTCTTAGTGAAAATTAATTACAGAGGTGGTTGCAGTGAAAAAGGCGGCACATTGATCGCGATAAAACATGATCTATGTTTGCTTGGTGGTTTCGGGATTCCACACATTTGGACAGCAATAAAATTTGTGATGTGTATTTGTGATATATTCTGTGTCAGGACACATGTGATCACAGATTCTGCAGACGTTGTTTTAGATACACAAGCAGAATGGCTGTAGGGATGGCAATGTTGGTCCACCACTTTGGTCCAGATTTAAATATATACCTTTTGGATAGATTGACATGAAAATTTGCACAGACATTTATGGTCCCCAGAGGATGCGTCTTACTGCCTGACTAGCACCTCTAGCAGGCTGACATTTTTGGTTTTTAATTACATTTTCTGACAACTAAACAAAATGTAGTGCCCCATCAAATGGTCAAAATTACAATATGTCCAATACTTGCAAAACTTGGCATTTCAATCAACATGAGTTTGGTTTTGGTGTGAGCATGTGTACAGATACATTTAAATGAAGATGACAAGAGAAACTAGCATTCTTAGTAGATGGGGGAGATTGAGAAAGTAGCAGTAGTTTCTTTGCCTTTAACTTTTGTCCCTCTTTATCTTTCTGTTCTCCCCACCCCCTTCACCCTCTCTTTGTCTGTCTCTTCGTGTGTATACATACATTTTAAACCCCAGGTTGCAGGGCTGCTCTCAGCTCAACTGTTTGTTGTAACTGAAGGAAAAACACCAAAATAGAAAAAAAGGAGAGCAAACTATCCCTCTCCCCCACCCCCACCCCCACCCCCACCCCCCTCCTCCAACTCTGCTGTTCTCTGTGCTGCAGCCATCACGCAGGGGAGAAGACAAGCCACATCCTGAAAGTCAGGGGAGCCTTCATCCTCCTCCTCCTCATTCTCCTTGCAGACGGCATGGAAGGTCTGTTTCCATGACAACGGGAGAATTAAGGGCGAAGGAGCGCCATCCCAAAATGACACATCGGATTTAGGGGCTACTGAGAAGATAAATCACCCCTGGTGAATTGATGGAGGAAACGGATTGGATTTCCTGAATCTGAACCGCATTAAAAACCCACGTTGATGGATGCAGTTTGTCGGCTTACCCTGCTGTTTCTCTTGTTGATGCAAAAAGTGAAATTAATATTTAAAAAAAAAAAAAAAGACACATAACAGCTGTCAGTCATGATCAGCAACATATTGAATCAATCACTGCGTAGGTGAAAGTTTTTGATAACATAGTCTTTATTCTTAAACAATCACTAACTTCATTCTGATTTTTATTATCAATGCATATTTTTAATTTCATCTCACAATTCATAATGCATATATGAGCGTGTTCCAATGCAGTGAAATCATCTGCAAACATAAAAAATAATAAATTATACTTGATACCACATACAACCAAAGCCTTTGCTCACCCTTTCATACATCAGCAAACCCACCGAAAGTGCTCTCCTTTACTGCTGTCTCGCAACAGCTATTTTTACGTCCTTGCTTTTATTCATCTCTTTCTCAAATCCTCTCATTCTGCTGTCAACGGTTGACATCGAGTACATCCAATTTCATGCATTGCTTTAAGTCCACATGTATCTCATTTGCACCAATATAAACCTCTATAAAAAGATACTTATATATGCTGGTCTTGCCTGTTGACTTTCAGTGTCACATCTAATATACTGTATGTATCACTGTTATGCTGTAGGTGCTGTGGAAGTTGAACTAATCTACCGCTCTTGCAGGTAACTTGCACCAGCGATGGATCAGGGCCCCAGGTGGAAGAACCTCCCAGATCCATGATGAAATATCACTGCGATTTGCTCTGTGCAACTGAATGTGTGCTATTTACTGTACATACCACCAACCTAGCATATGATTTCCAACCAGATATAGGAGAGATTTATAAACTCTCGCTAAAATACTGATCAAAATGTTGCATAAAAAAGTTTTGGACCTATTCTCCCCAAAGTTGCTCTCACCCCAAAATCAAACCAAGCTTACATCAACTTTTACAGTCATGCGATGTTCATGCTTTCTCTTCCCTCCTCTAATCCCCTTTTCAACATTCCTAACCTGACTAGGCTTAGCTGTACACAGTCTTTAATGATAAAAACACCATAGACCCCATCCCGACCTCCAGGTGGCCTGGCTTTGTGCAACGGGTGCTGGACAACAAGCGGTCAGCCTTTACGACTGGCCCCATTCACAGAACATCTGTAGGACTTCCTGAGTTAGACAAACTACTTGGGGATTAGGAATGAGTTATGCAGTGTACACAGCGTGCACAGTGTACCAGTCAATTCACCTTATTTATACAGCCCTGTCAACATGTTGATTTATGAAAAGAAGCTTTCCTCCACAATGCATCAAATGGCTCATTTCATGGGTCACAAAACCAGGAGGGATGGAGACCGTATGGGTTACCATGTCCGAGAAAACAGACAGTGAGATGCTTTTACTGGGATGGTCAGACATCCTTCCTCGAACTTGGCTAAATCCAGATGAACTGGTTCTCTCAATAAGAGGCTCTGCTTCCATTATGATGGGGAAAGTCTTAATGATTGTTACCTTACGTTGAAATTATCAATAGGTCACGTCAGTGGATTATTAAACAGTCAAGAACCCTGTCCGCCAGTGTTGACAAATCTGTAATGTTTTTACAATAAAAGTAACAGAATGTCTTGACAACAGCAGAAGTCTTTTATCAAGAGTTATTTCATGATTTGTCTATATAATTAAAAAGCATGAATACTGTTATATAGTTATACTTGGAGAGTTGTTGTTATTGCCTAGCTAACAGCAGAGAAAAGGGTCTGTGTTTCTTGAGGTGCAAATGTGAAGTGACCGCTTTTGGCCGTGGCTCATAGTGCTGATGCTGGTCAATATTTTCCTCTCAGCTTTTGGAGAGAATACTATTCATTGCCATTTTAGACAAGTTTGGACATCTCTTTACCTAAGACCTTATAGTCCTTTCACATGTTAAGAGTAGATAGATAAATAGAAGCTATATCAACACAGTTTTCCTTTGATTCAGACTTTGACCCACTCATACAACTTTCTTTGTCAGTCTTCTCTACTGACAAACACACCAACCACAGAGATGTGTTGTCAGCTTGTTATTAGTATTATTTAGAGACATACTAGACTCTCTCTACTATATTGCTTGTATCAGTCTTGTCCTGTTGTAGCAGGATAACATAAGGGAAGCCATGTCAGTGTACTGCCCTATGTAGTGTAACAGCCCTATCTATCCTAATAGTCTCATTAGTCTAACTTACAGTAGGCTACACACCTGAGTAAATTACACCCACCCTAAGCACTCTGTTTCATTTGGAGTCCAACACAGAGAACTATCAAATACATTTTGTCTTACCCTCACACCAGAACAGGCAGTGTGACAGTGCATTCAAGATCAAACTGTGGGAGAAACAACAGGAGTAATTGAAAAGAAATACTTTCTTAAGTTTCAAAAACAAAAGAAAGCCAGAATAACCATGATAGTAACTGGGATGATAAGAGCAACTGATTAGTAATGATGATGATATAGTTATTACTGACAGCAATAACACAATAAAGCAGTTGAGAGTGCAATAGCATTAAAAAAAACCCTCAATGTATGAAAATTGAACATGTATTAAAGCTTGTTTTTCACAGCATAAATTGGAAATGATAGATATTTGTATTTGTGTGAAGAGAGACCACCATTCCTTTGTTTGTTTATCACAGCTTTTTCTCTTTTTTTTTTTTTTTGCATAAAATGTTGGTCAAGTCCTGATTGAAAATATTTTTTTTCATATATATATATCCTCTGGTTTCATATTAATTCATCTGAAAGGTTTTCACAGGCAAGAGTTCAGTTTTTGTTTTTGTTGTCTTGGGTGTACAGTAATATTTCCTCGTTGTCTTCGCAACGCCCTCTTTTTTTTTCAGAGGGGGTGGTGGTATGTATTTTGGGGGGCGGTGAGTTTTCCTATGGCCCCTCCCCCTGAGTCAGGATGAGGCCACTCCCCCCTGCTGGAAGCCCCTCCCCTTGCTGCTATGTGGAGTCCTGATTGACAGCTTTCCCTCCGTTCATGGTGGGAGTCCCTGAGCTCTTTCTGGAGCGGTGCTTGTCCTCTATCTCATGCAGTGACGGCTCCCTGTACATACAAACTGTAGTGGAGATGTAGAGAGAGGAAAGGAAAAAGAAGGACAGAAGGGGAGAGGAGAGAAGAAAGGGCGGACAAAGAAGGGAGGAGCTCAGAAAGGGGGACAATGGAGAGCAGATTGAAGAGATGGATGTGCAGACAGAGACAAGGTCAGGTGTGAGGCTGGAGGGACAATTATACCAGGCTGGGGGGGGGTAAGAAAGGGAATTAGGGCCGTGTCAGCACTTTTTTTTTTTTTTAAATCACGTTGCTTGACAAGTTCTCATGATAATATCGAACCAAAAACTGCTCTCGAAATAAACCTGTGCCCACAACAGCTGAAGAAATATTCAAAGTGAATTCTTGAGCCTGTCACTTGGTAAACCAGCAGAACAATAGGCTTTAAGAAACAGCTCATTATATTTGATATTTTGAGACACATATTTACATGCCTTTTTTTTCTGATAATTAAAAAAGAAGATTGCTATCACGCTCACTGTATTAAATGAGAGGCTGCGGCCAGGAGATGGCTAGCTTAGCTTAGGCTGGACGCAAGGGGAAACAGCTGGCCTAGCTCGTTTCGGTCTGCCTATCCGCACATCTGTAGCTAACAAATTAACACATTATGTAATATTTCATAATTCATGGCAAAATCATAGTGTAATTTCAATTTCAATTATCCTATTAACATGTATGTCGGTCCAGGTTTATTAGTTTACATATTAAACACGTGAATTTCAATTTAAAAAGATATACCAGATGTTGTTGGCCTATAAACTGTAAATGTGTATACTTTATTATTACTGTCAACCCTTTTACAAACTCTACCATACATTTTTGTTCCTTCCTACCTTGAGGGCAACCAATGTTTCCCATTAAAAGATATTAAAACTGCTTCAAATACTGAAGCTGAATACTGTAAATGAAACTAGATAGTCATGTGCCAAACTGCAACATTAGAAATGTAAGAATTAAGCAGTTTTTCCTTATTCTTTGTGATTGTATTCTGAAATTACAAATCTCTCATGTCTTAAAATGCACATAGAGATGCACAATTTATAGTTAATGGGATAAAACATGCATCACCACATGTAGAGTACTAAACATAAGTTATAAGCCGTTTTTAAAAAAACAAAAAACATTTTTCTACAAGTACCTTCAATGGGCCTGGGCACAAAGTGTGATGAGGGCTTAGTCTTCTTGACCCTATTGCCTTTCATGACTTGCCCCTCCTTAGTGAGGCCAAGGAACCAGGCTCGGCCCGACTCCTGCTGGCGGTACACAGTGGATGAGTAGATCACATAGTAGTTCTCGAAAACAGACTCCTTGAATTTACACTCCGGAGTGAACATCTCCTGCAAACAGATTGGGTGGAGGACACAGACACAAGCATTCAGTAGATATAAATGGGTGCACACGGAAAATGAATTGGCATCCACATAGATATCAAAGACACATGCAGAAATAACCAGCAAAAGCAAAACAGATGGATGATTTTTCTGAATTCTTGTGTACGAAATAAAAAAGAAAGCTATGTCTGTTTCACTCTGCCAATATTGGCTTTCATCACTAGCATGTGTACATTTCCAAGGTCAGTAAACATACTGTAACCACACACAGACTCACACACAGAATCCAAGTAATGAGAATGATAGTCTTATTAGAATAACGGTGAACAATGGGAGATTTTTATCTCTCGGCTTCATTATCAAAGCAGTAAGTCAAGGTGAAAGCCAAGGGGGGACACACAGGAAGTGGAGAGGAATGACAGGAAAAATAGAAAGATCCAAATACTGATATAGAGTCGGGACTGAGTGGGGTGCCAGATTATTGCCATGACAATGCAAGAGACAAAACAATGTTCTTGGCTCTCTAACTCGTTACAGATATAAGCAGCAATACTTTGGGTAATTTGTTAAATTTTAATAAAGATAATGGTGCCACCGACTTCTAAATAGACAAGTAAATGTGCGTCTTTGTTTTTTTTCCCAAATAAAATCTACACCTGATGAAGCAGGGGAGCTGATTAACGTGCAGTGACGAGGTGGGTGCCAAACCTCATCACCCTCACCCCTCAGCCCTGCTCTCCTCCTCATCTGAATGCTTCCTGACTGCAAGAGGCAAAATTAAACACTAATGCCAGCCAGTTTGAAGGACAGGGAAGTCAGGTGTGTCCAAAATAGATGTTGGTGATGCGGAACAGCTGGCTTGCTGGATGCTGGGTCATCTCACTTTAGGCAGGCTTTGTACTGGGTGTGTGTGTGTTTGGGTGTCGGTGCTGTATTTCATTCATTAATATCTCCTGCAGGGCTCTGTGCCCTTTTAAGGTTGTCTATTTGACTGACAGCCCAATTCTGCTTCCCGCTGGAGGTGACTGTTTACGTGTTTGGGTGTGTGTGTATGCGTGTGTGAGTGAGAGCTAAAGAGTGGGAGAGGCCTTTAAAAGAGTGAGGGGTAAAGAAGAGGCTGAGATTAAAATGTGTCCAAGGGTTGGGTCACCCAAATCACAAAAAGAAATTCTTTGTTACCTGTTGTACTATCAAGCTATGTAAATAGGTTTGATTTTATTTAATCCGGATTTGAGAAATCAGCCTCTAGGTTTTCCGCCACCAATCTTTGTTTGTGGATTTATCAGAGCTTTTACGCTGAAGACAGCTGCCTGCTGTGTCTGGAGACAAGGTTGATGAGAGCGCTGAGAGCGAATCAAAACAGCACAGTTGTGGGCCGTAAAACTCCAACACAATGCATTGGGAAGGGGAACTGCAGAGTCGGGTCATAACTCTCTGGGGTTTTGTCACTGCTAGCAGCACCTTTCACATTGCACATAGTCATTTTATCCATTGTTTACGCAAAAATATGAATTAGTTCAGCTTTAAACTCACCCCAATCAAAATGAATGCTGTTTTAAAAGTATGTGTATCTGTGTCTCTGCTTGCACTCCATGCCACAGATCAGAAATATAAGTCACAGTGTGTGTGGCTGCTCATTTATAAGACACAGCAGTGCATAGCAGGCTGTGTAAAGAACTCAGACAAGGTGAGGTCACATGGTTGGCAGCGGGGAAACGTCTCGCTGGTCAGCAGGAGAGGGGACAAGCTTTGTGGAGAGCTGGCGGTGGAGTTTATCTCAGCCCGAACACACACTGTCAAACAGCAGACATCTCTCCCTCTGCTGGGGCACTGGGGGTCACGTCAAGCCTGTCTGGCAGCGTGTGTGTTTGTGTGTGAACATATGTGTTTGGGTGGGCAGGGGGGAGACAGTGATACATTACACACCAGCAGGCTTTGTCGGCCAGCACACGCACACACCCACACAAACACATAAGTGCTCTCCACTATCCTACCCTTCACAATCAGCTATGTTGCTATGCTGACACACTGTAGAATCCCCTCCAACTTTGTCCACAAGGACAACAATCTGTTACTGTCTGTGAAAAGGCTTGGGGCAGTTTAGAAATCACCCTGGCTGTGGCTTGGGAATGATAGGGGTGGAATGTAAGTGACTTTGAAGTCTTTGACAAAGTACCTTGTTTGTGGATGACTGAGTGGAAATATGAGGTGAAGAGACGGGGTCGGAGACTCTTGTGATTAATGGAATCTCCATAATGGACATGTGCAAACCACAGAACCACACAGGGAATGCACACACTGGAGAATGGACAAATGCGCACACAAACTCAGCGCAGCACACACGCTGTTACACATTAAAAATCTTTGCCACTTTGTCTGTCAGGAATGCATAATCGACCAAAGTCGCAAAACAAGGAATTAAAAAAAGACGTGCCACATTTCAGGACTAACAGGCTGTGCTTAGTGATGGTAAACTGATTACAAGGACACATTTATATTCTGTGGTTATGTGAAGGAGAAAAGCGAAGGACTTGTTGGTGAACGCGGCCACGTGACACTGCTCATTTGCTACCATTAGGGGTCTCAGTTGGGAGCTAAAGATTAATAAACACAGAGGTGCACCTGAGACCTGCTGAACAAACACCATGGAAGTGAGGACAGCATATGAATGTTTTAGCTCTTTTAACAAAAAAAAAAATTACATAGATTGTAATAAAGAAATTTGCCAGATGAATTTACAATGTACTCCCACTTGTTTGAAACAGGCTGATGTAATTCTACAGGCATAGATCTTACACAGGGAAATAATACAAAGGAACTGAAAGGCAATGAGTTGATGACCCTTTTCCCATTTTGTTTTAATTCACCTGCTCTACATACAGAACATACAGATCTGTTTCAGAAACGCAAATATGTAGATCAGAAAACATGAAGGCAACAAGACAAACAGGTGAAACAACATCTAGAGAAGGATAACTAGCAATTTTAGGGATATCATTTGCTAGCTAAACCTGCACATTAAACCAACTGGCAGTTTTATTTTTAATTAAAGGAAGGCTATTCCACTGATGAATAGTTGTGGCGCCAGTGCCTGAAGAAACAAAGCAATACATCAGCTAAAGCTAGAGCACAACAACTATGACAGCCAGTGTAAACATGGATGTAAATAATGCTATGCGATGACTGGCTTAACAAACACTTTCCGATGATGAAAATGCATTTAACACATTCCAGCAACAGACACTATAAAGTTTGGTGAGAAACACTGGATGTAAACAGTGTTTGTTTGCGAAAAACAATGGCATTGATCAGGGGACGGTGTTGTATAATATTAACCTCGGCCACCAGGAGTCATGGTTCACAGTGGGGGTCAATGAAATGCTGTTTTACCATGAGCTGTTATGAGACTTATTTTCCTGTCAGCCATTATTTGTATTAATGCGTGCCATCTGTTTCTCTGGATTACAAGATATCTTAATCCTGGAGCCCGTTGCCACACAATGTCAAACAACACTATCAAAAATACCAGATGATACTGAACATTCAGACGGATAAGAGTGAGGTGATTATGCGTGTTTGTCTGTTGTATACATGTGGAAGCTCGGGGGAGATGAGGGTGATACAGATACTGGTGTAGGAAATGTTAAATGAAACATGAAGCAGGAGAGCAAGATGTAATGGATATAGAACTGAGTTGCCAACAGAACTGGGTTGAACGCATCCTGAATCCAAATCAGTTGCTGGCTCCGTCTGAGAAGGGGGGCAGCTCTCCAACCCTGCATTAAGGAGCCCCGCTGCCGCCGACAGGCGTCCTTTGACTTTGGATAAAGATTTGGGGAGGACCTCCATTTAAATACGGGCCTGAGCCACTGGTGTATCTGAGAGATTTGGCCTCGGTGAGAATCCCAGCCCTGCCATGGAACTCCCGTGGAGCTCATTATTATTCTGGGCGAGATTCAGGTCGGGGATTGTCTAGACATTACTTAAACTGAAAAATTCTTGTTCTCACTTTTTCCATCCCTGTCCTTCCTGTTTATCTTTTTCTCTGTTTCACTCTGAATCTTTGAATCACTTTGAAATTAAGTTCTGTTCTGTCCTTCAAAAACTTGCTTCAGAGAGGACATTGATGGCCGATGGCTAAAATCAAATCACAAACACATACTAAGTCCCAAACACGCAAACACTCTTTCTCTATTCATTCTACTAATTTCCTGCCTCTCTTTGATTTCTTCCTTTTTTTCCCCTTTCCCTGCAGAGAGCACTGTCACTATCTGTCATTAGAACTGTCAGCACATACATACATCTGTATTATGGGCATGCATACAAGTGCAAGGCAGTTGGTCAAATATTCTATTAGTATACCGACAGAAATTTATTTACCAACAATTCCGTTGGGCTCATTCATCAAGCAAAAATACAACAATAAAGCAAAACTACTGAAGATTGGCTGCTAAGATGCCATCTTTGGCTTTGCAAATGGGCCTTTTTACCATTTTCTGACATTTCACAGACTAAATAATGAAGTGATAAACTGATGAAATTATCAATAACAGATTAGTTGCGGCCCCGATGCACCCAAACCACTGCACAGTGTGACAGATTCTGACTCAATGCAACAATAAGTCCTCATAACCATTTTTTTTTTGCTCTATGGACAGAAAAAGATCAAGACATTAGTGTCGTATATGGGGGCAGAGAGAGTTCTCACAAATGCCCATTATCATTTGTCACTCAAATAAAATCTGAAACTCTCCCTGACCTTCTACACCACCTTTCTCTCACTCTTCCCTCGGGGCCCTCACTGAAAGTTTTACTGCGACACAATTTTTTTTCCTGTGACATAAATAAGAAGCAGTAAAATTAGTAGCTGATTGAAAGAAGATGCCTGTTCACAGATACGGGAGGATGATTCTCACATGTGCTCTGAGGATAGATAGATAGATAGATAGATAGATAGATAGATAGATAGATAGATAGATAGATAGATAGATAGATAGATAGAT
>JBBMJY010000006.1:11145454-11161457 GCA_037833715.1 Toxotes lorentzi
GATAGATAGATAGATAGATAGATAGATAGATAGATAGATAGATAGATAGATAGATAGATAGATAGATAGATAGCAAAGAGAGAGACAGGGAGAAACAGAGAGAGAGAACAGTGGTTACTGCTGTGCAGTAAACTAGGTCATATTGAGAAGTGTTATAAATAATGGAAGGGAACTCTTCATTGTAGATGCTCAGCCCCCACGCACTTCATCGCTAAACACTCCACACAAGCATTTTCACCCTGCTCACCCATGGCTACCATCAGCTTCCAATCAGCAACAGGCTCAACTGTGAGCTCTGCACTCTAGACACAAAAAGCCAGCAACCAGCAACCAGCACATGTGTAGCCCCTTCCACGTCCTCGCCACTTAATTGATCAACAGTAATATTAAACTGACTACCCAAAAATTTGCTGTGTACCTGACACCAAGATGAAAGACTGAGAGAAAGGCTTCACAGGATAAGGCTTGTTGCATTCCTTCACTAACAAGACAGAGCAAAGGAGCAGGGAGAGAGAAAGAAAAGGGAGGGAGTGTTAGAGAGGTAGGAGGATATCCCTCAGTAATTATCTCCCAGGGGGAGGAGAGGGAGAGAAGTGTGCGTCTCTGCTCTCAGATGTTAGGAAGACAAAACAAGACGACCAAACAAGCAGTAAGAAACTTTATAGTTTGGAGGGGGCAAAAGAGGGTAATGGAAGCCTTGAGGGAGAGAGAATGGGGGAAGAGCAAATGAGAGAGGGAGGTGGAGAAAAAAAAATGAAGACCAGGACAAATAATAATAAAAGTAAATGTGAATATGTACGAGGAATGAAAGTGAAGGACTTATTTTATAGCTGTGATTGCACCACGAGAGCTCTAAAAGTGTGAATAAAGAACAGAAATGTTCTCCTTTACTGTCCTCCTGAAACACATTAGGAGTTCTCACACCTTCTATCACACGCATAATCTGTATTGGTGAATTAAACAGGTAAATAGTGGGAATTAGAGAGAGCAACCAAGGCTATCTGTGCTTTTATCCAATGCTTTGCATGTTAATTATGAGCACTCTGTGGCTCTCCGAGGCTTAGAAGTCTCCCTGTGATCCAGCCCACCACCCGCATTGTGCTTACCAATGCATGCTAATTTCCCACGCTTCACATCTGAGAAACCGGACCTCCACCATATGGCCAAAGAGTGCATCCAATTCATGGCTTTAATTAAAATGGCCTTTCAACAGTTACCGCAAAAATGTCTTATCTTCTGACAGCCACCCCCTGGCCCCATTAAAGAAAGGTAAAAAATTTGGTCCCACGCACATGAAAATGATGATTAAAATGATGTGGGGAGAGTCACGTTTGTCAAGCTTAACGCTACCGTTTGACACTGGAGCACTGAATCACTTGTACTTAATCATAATCATATACTCTGACGGAAATTATTTCATGAAGGATGGGTGTGCGTGTGTGTGGGGGGCAGTCATACAGCGCCCCCAACAAATTAAAAGATTGCTGTCTGGGTGTGATTAGCCTTTAATTAGACATAGATAGATGGGTGGAAGGGTTATTATAAGCCTCATAGTAGGGCTGTGAATTGTGAGCTTGTTTATGAGCCTTTAGTTATGAATGAATCTGTCTACCTGGATGAGTCACAACAGCCTGCGCATTTATTGTATGTCCTTCTCTGAACTTGTGATTGCTCATACATCTGTCGAGGCGCTGAGTTGTGCTCAGGTTGTACTGAGTGAGAATGCTCGTTCTTCTGAAATAACGGCACCGAATTCACAAGACTCCGCAATTACTCAAGCGCGCATGTTAAAAAATACATCATGTGCACCATTTATCTGGTCTGTTTGAAAATGTTCTCCTGACTCCTGTCGCAGCAAAGCGGCTCCCTTATTAATAAATGTAAGCTGCGATACAGCAGACACTGGCTTTACTGTGTCCTTCATTTTATGAGTATTTTGAGAACGAAAAAGTTTGATGGGCAGTTTGTGAATTCCAGCCCTTGCCAGTCATTCATTGTGGATGTCTGTCGATCAGACTGCCATCACCAAGTTTCTCAGCAGAGGTTTGTGGGTAACGCAGCCCTCAAATCCTCTACTTTCTTAAGTAACACTATCTCCAACTGGATTAGGAACTGTGAGACTGGAGGTTATATAACCATGCCAACTAGGGATATCCTCCTGTCTCCATATCTTTGTCTAAGCCCCCACCCCATTTCCAGCTTGCTGTCTCTGTCTTTCTCTCTCTCTCTCACACACACACACACGCACCCACGCACGCAGACAAACACTTACTCTCCCTCGCTCTGCAGCTCATTTCCACAAACATGCTCCAGAAGCATGTCTTCATCCTCAGTGCAAAAGCTACGGCTTAATGTTTTCTCCAACTGACATCCGTGACTGTGTCCACCCCCGCCCGTACATCTGCTACCCACACTAGCCTATATGCTTCTCATATCTTACACTGCAAATAAAATATCTATCTTCACCATATTCACTCCCCCACTGAATCTTGAATTTCTTTCTTTCTTTTTTTTTTAACCTGAAGAAGTATTTCTGCTAACGTGGTGAGATACTCCCACTTTTTTCAAGGCATGTACTTTGATGAACATTTTTGCTAATGTAAAAAGCGACTTCTAATTAATTCTAATTAATTCCCATACAAAGATTTGCATCAGAAACAAGTAAAAGCATTTCACAGCTCAGATTGCATCAATATAAAAAGCATATTTTGTGTGTTTAGTATCTCTTCATGACAGCAGGAATCCTGGATAGAAATCAGGAAAAAGATAGAATCATGAAAGTTGAACAAAGCACAATCATTCACATCAAAAGACCATGAAATTCACAGGAACTTCTGTTTGTAGTTACTACATAATGAGCCTCCTTTAGTAGCCAGTAAAAGGAGAAGAAGCAATTTCAAAAAGGGCTGAGCACTGAACTTGATGTCAAATTAAATGTAAAACATGCGCGGTGCTGCTTCAACAACAAAGGGGGGAATAAGTGCTGCACAGCAACACAAAGGCACATCTGAAGAGCTCTCGAATAGAACGGAGATGAAAGGGTTTGGAAGGGCTGAGTCTTTGCTGCAGTGGGATATTAAAAGAGACAACAAACAGAACAAAACACAACACGTGTAAATGAACAAATACACACGCTGGTAACACACACGCACAAAAACACACATGCACAACCTGAGACTGGGGTTGTAAGGGTCGTATCTTACCGAGCTGTAGAGCATGCCCTCGCCATTCATAGCAATGTAGAAGCCACTCTTCACCCCCTGGATGGCCACCACTCTCAGACCCACGGGAATAAGATTAAACAGGGCTGCAGAGCAGACAGGGTGAGGGAGAGGCAGGGAGGGAGGGACAGACAGATGCAACGAGACAGAGACAAAAGAGAGACATCAGGCAGAAAGGACAGAATAGGACAATTGAGTTTTCACTTAGCTCGTGTAGACACGGCAGCCTCTGATCTCTGTTCTTTGTCTGCAGCAAACAGGACAGGACATGGACAATGGCAGCACTGAGGCACCTGAGTCTAACAGTGAAGCATTAACAGAGCAGAAATCCAAAACTTTCTGGTGAGAGGTAACTGAAAAGATGTTTGCACTACAAACATCTGTCTGTCAGAAAGGGAGTGAGCCACTATATCAAGAGAAATGAGGCTGAATACCAGTACAGAGCGCAACAGTGGCAAATGTACTATGTGCAAAAGTATTTCTCTTTAACACGTTGAGCTGAGTATAACCAGAAAATCCTAAACTAAAAATAACTATGAAGATTTTTCATTCATCCAGCTTGAAAGAAAAATCTAGAGATCTAGACATGTTCTCACTCATGTTTGGCCAACGATCCAAGTGCCATCTGTGTACGTGAGTTCTACTGAATCTGAGGACTGTATAGTGACTTTCATGGGCCTTGGTTTGGTGAGGGTGTGAGGACGCTCTTCACGTACTGCAGACTCTGTGTATTGTTGGGATGATTGTTCTGCAAGTGGCGATGGGGACTATCAGATAAAGCTGGCAGGCACAGGGGGAGATGTGCCAACACAGGTCTGTCCTCCGAGCAGATTCAATTTCACTCAATAAATATCGACGTGCTGCTTTCGCCTGCCAATGGTTTCAATCTGCCCTCAGGCCACTGGTGCGGTGATACACAATGACCACTCTTGCAGTTAGGTATACCCTTGAGGGCTGGATGTTTGAGGTGTGGAGGCAGAAAGTTAGTCCATTAGCACCTTAAATCTCGTTTTCTTCTCAGTCTCGGATTTCTCCTCTCTAAATCTCTTTTTCCTTTCGTAACTGTCTCCTTCCCCTCGGCCCATTCCCTCAGCCTTCTTTCTCTTTGCCTTTTATGGCTGCTGCCTTTGTCGCTCCGATGACTGGCGGTGTCTCTCACACAGCGCACAGCTCTGTCACGTATCACTAAAACCCAGGAGCGTTCCACCCCAGAGCTCCTCCACCTATCAAAACATATTCTAGCTTTTTCTGAGAAGTCATACTCGCAGCAGGTCCCTCAAAAAGACTCCCCATATTGCCCTGGCTTGAAAAGTGGGAGGAAAAGAGACATAAAATATAGCGAGCCAGTACACTATTTTGCTATAATTACAATCTGTCATCCCTGCTACTGCAAAAAATTAAACAGCTGACAGGAGCTATCACTCAGCTACCATCTAAATGTCCAGCTTTTCTATTCGCAGCTCCAGGAGATGATGGATTCCATAATTACAGCTGCACTGACTGTTGTTAAAGAACCTGATGACTATTCTGAAGGCGATTCCTCTTCCTTAAAAACCTCAATCCTGTCTTTCTCAGAGAAAAGAGAGCGGCGGGGCTGGTGTAGGGACAGACTTAAGAGATTTCCAGGGATCTTCTATCTTCAATGGGCCACACAAAAAAAGGTTCAAACAACCCAATAAAGCCAAATCCTCGAAACGGCAAGTCTTCCAGTGGAGCAGTAATCGGCTACAAGCAAATCCTGCAGGTAGGCTAAAAGAAGTGCATTTGATGTAAGGAAGACTGGCGCAGCAGGAAATAAACCTCGCAGGAAAGGTTTAGAGAAACACTGAACCGAGCTTCAAATGCCAACAGCACGTCTCCAAATCCAGAGAGAAACGCAAATTAAATGATGGGAGAGTGAGTATGTACAGTATAGGTGTAACATGTGCGCTTATATACAGTGTTAAACATTACTTTTTCTCTCACTTCTCCTTCGTCATTCCAGAGTTAATCAAGTACTTGAAATTAGTTTGACATTAGTGACTGGGTCTTCAAATAAATCATTTTTAAAAAGTCTTCCTTAATCCCATCTATCAAACCCGGAGTATCACAGATAGCTGGAGTGTGAATGCTTGTTACTGCAGGTGTCTCTTACCCGGCAGTATCTTTCATGAGCCCCTGAGTGTGCAGGTAATTACTGCAGGCGATCAACTGATGACAATCAATTTAATAACGGTTCAAATTTGAACATGGGTGTTAATTAATTGAATGGTGTTTCGCAACCCTAGCACTTAGTTAACTGCAGCTCTGCAAGTCAGCCATGCTTCCCCCTAAATCGGTTTTACATACTGTTGTAACAATCTATTCTGTTCTATCGTTTCTCACACTTTTACTGAATATTTTGCGTCAAAAGAGTTTTACTAGAAGCTGTGATTTAATCAAAGCAGAATGAAGTTTATTTTTTATGCATTTCTCCAACTAAAACCATTTTCAGTCCAGCTGTGTCCTTGTCTCAGCTCTTCTTGTCATTCAGTGCAGAAATACGGCAAATAATAAAAAAATGAAATTGAAACGCACTCTGGGCTCAGGTCGCACCTTGTATGCAGGTGGCATCATGCGCTTCAATCCCATCGGTTCCACTGAACCTCCCCCTGAAAATAAATGACTGTATTCTATCTGCCACTGCCGAGGATACTGCAGGTCAGAGGGTGGTGTGGTTCAAGGGTGGGGGTAATCTATTATTCTAATAATCAAGCCGGGCAATCAATAGTTTAGTGCAAGACCTGAATACCAAATCTTCTTCATCCACCTCTAACTCTCTTTATCACTCTCTCTTTTTCTTTTATTCTTTCGGCCTTTATCTTTCTCCTAAAAACACTTCAAATTCTTCTCACTGCACCTCTTCTTTCGCCTCTGTTCTCTTTCAGCCTTCTCCTACAGACTGTCTCTGAGCTTGAGGCATCTCATATAGAGAATTATTCATTGGGTACAAACGGAGAAGGTGGTATTTTTAGTTTCCTGTGGCTGAATTATTCACTGCATTCCTCCATCTCTGGGCCAGTAGGACTGCTCAAGAAGAAGACTACCTCAAGGTGGGGAAACCCTCACAACAAAAACCTCATCAGCCAAAAACCTTAGAACACAATGGAGGCCCAAGAAACAGCAATGTGTTCACAGTACAAAAGTAAAATGCAATTTTTTTCCCCCCTTGTGCATTAATCTTTTTGTTCCTTCCTTTAGTTCTCACAGAAGATCTATCTCCTCATGGAATATAAAACGACATGTGACAGCAGGAGACCCTTCTTTTCGGCGCATGACTGTTGCGTTCCAGCAGCTTTGGCTCCAGTTTCCTTCAAGATTGGCAGGATGTTTAAGAAAAGAAAGGTCATGATTGGTTTCCTGTCTGGCTTCACTCCAGACTGCTAGTGTCATCATTATCACTTTGAAAATGACGATTCTCTGCTGACATACATCACCTCCTTGATACCTTCACTCCCCACTGTTACAAAAGCCTACATGTTGTAACACAGGAGACTCTCTACAAACTCCACCGATTTCCTCTTTTCTGTGCCTATGGGGCTGGAAAGCGTGTGAGTGCTTTAGGGGACTAAACCCTGGAGACTATTTATCCACTGGTAGTCCACTATGGAAAGTCAATTGGTGGTGAAATATTGCAAAGAAGTAGCTCAGGCGGGGATCTTTGTCACAAGGAGTGAAGCTTTGGAGCTACAGTTGTGTCAGGTGATGGGTTTTTCCAGGAAGGAAATTCTGCTGTGATAATCACACACTCTTCACAGCCAAATCAATCAAAACAATGTGACACTTGCAATCATGCAGTGTACACAGTAGTATGGTTTATTTAGTAAGGCCAGGGCAGGGATATCGGAATTAATTTTACTTAGGAAAAGAAATTTTGATACAAGATATCTCATAAATATTGCATTTACTCACTGTGAAAGGTATATTGTTGAGAAGACAGACTAAGAATACATAAACCATTTGAGCAGGTTTTGACACATTTGTATTCATGCACACTATTGCATAACCGGATGCAGAAAAGAGGGCATACTGTCTTGTGGAATTTGTTGAATAGTTTCCTTTAAAATTGTAGATTTTTTTTGGTATATATAATCCAAATCAGTGAGGGCTTCTTAAACTAATTTTGGAGTGCTTCAGGCTCCCCAAATGGCATCAGTTATATAAGAATTAAAAAAAATAAAGCACAGCATAAAAAAATGTGGTAATACATTATATAACCAACCGACTCCTTGCCATTAAATGTTTAATGCTGGAAGCTGTAGATTCCATAATGCTCCACTCACTGTTGTCGCTGTTCTCGTCCTTGCTGCCGTCGATGGTTCCATCCGGCTGCATCTGCAGGTAGAAGCCCTGCTGGCTGAACAGTCGTGTCACGATGCCTTTCAGCTGCGGCTCTGAAACACACACACACGCGCATACACACAAACCGTCGGCCAAGCCACAGCCCCATCCCCACCAAGAATATGTCAGAAAAACAGCCTCGTAATTGTGACAAAAACACACAAATGAGTAAATACCTCTGTTTTCAGCTAAGTGCACACTCACACGTTTATATCAAGTTATTTGAAATGCTGAAATTCTTATAGAGAAATGGTTCACAAAGAGTTGCTGTGGAAGATGGAATGTACCACCAAAACAATAAAAATGATTACGTTGTAATTTAAGACTTTTTCCTCTTTTTATTTATATATTTAACAACATTCACTGGTGTGTATTCCTGTCATACATTAAATGTAATTAATTATTAGTTAAGAACAGTTTTTTAGTTGCATAATTTAAATACAAAATGAATTAATCCGTTTATTAAATGTATCTATGAATATATCAATGAAATGCTCAATTACTATTGACAATTTCCAAAAACACACAGAAAATTCTTATTATTCTTGTGGCACAGTCTGACCTCCAAAGCTGCCTACAAATAAACAACTTAAAGTCACAGCACTAGAAACACTTCAGTCCTTAATTCTTACCAACTGGAGAACATTAATGCGACTATGATGGATAGTTTGTCACAAAAAAAGGGTAAATGGCTGTTTGACCGGGAAGGTCTTTATGATGGGAACACCATGACAGGAAATCAATAAGAATGTTGTTACATAATGTCTTCCTGAATCTGGTACAGAAAAATGATTTTGCATCACTTGGAAAGTCTTTATAAAATCACATTTTAATGCACTCTGACATGCCAGCGGTTTCTTTATTTGGTATGAAGCAACTGTGCATTTTGGGGCTGTTATGATTGATGTTCAGTGAAATCACTCTCTCCGTAATGAAGATATTCTGAGTTTTTACTGGCAACAGGTTCACACAGAAGGATTCCAGTATAGGAGGGATTCTTGACCGAAAGGAAACTGACCTGAAGTGTCTGGAGAATTTTTCATTACAATAACCCTGAACCAACCTCCAACTTTGAGGCTGTGACATCTGGCGTCTGGCCAGGGAGCTGCTCGAAGTGGTCAACACTTCAGGGGAGCAGGTGGAAACGAGGATTAGCTCAGGGCAAAGAAAGCCCCTTGGCCTCAGGCCATGCCAAGAAAAAAAACAGATATGTAAATACAATGTTTGGGGTTTTTTTTGAGAGTGAAAATGTATATGCAGCCCACATGATATGTCTCATGTCCAACACGTCTTTTGATTTTGTGTAAAAGCAGTAGTCAGATGACACCACTGGTGTAAACCAGACTTGGGTTTTGGCTTTTGACAAGAAAATACCGGAGATTATTTTTTTAACAACAAATAAAAGTAAGGAAGAAGAAGAAGCAGCATGTATTATGTGACTGGACTAATAGTTGTATTTTTCTTAAGGTTTACTGTGAATAATGAAACTCTACAGCTGAACAGTGATTTGCTGTTTTTGCAATGGTGGAGATTTTAAGGCAAGCTCCACAAAAATCAGACAGCAACTCAGATGCTGAATATTACTAAAATCCTTTGCTTATTCTCTGCCTGACAAAAGAAACAAACTCGGCATTTTGTCACAACTGGAGTGGTGCTCAATTTCATTTTATGTGCCCAAATAGACATTAAGTACCTGAAAATGCTTGCTCCGCAGCCACACAACATGTTCTGACAAATGATATGCAGTATGTGACTGAAATAAAGGAATGTGAGCGAGCCTGACTGTCCTTCAAGGTCGTAACAAGACATGGAGGTCGCGCAATTCAGTGAAGTCCAGCCAGGCACAGAAAATCCCCAAACGATCCGGCAGAAAGAAACATTCAGGATCAGGAGAGACAGAAAATATCCAAATCCAGATGTGTCTTCAATAGTAACAACAGATGTTAAGTCTTTGCTTGACTTACCAGTGCATAACTTCTATTTACATTAGACAGAAGACAAGTGGGAGAGGACAGCCCATTGAAAGACTTAGCTAAGTAGTGACCCCGAGCTAAAGTGGGCTCACGTCTGCTCAACTGTACATCATCCTGACCATCAATCCCCAACTCACCTACCCCTGGGGTGGGGCCATCAATTCCTGGGACAGGCCCTTCATCATCCATCACAGGCAGGGTGAGGCGAAAGTGCATGTGCCTGCGTGTGTGCACTTCTGTAAATGTGTGTGTGTGTTAGTGAAAGCACATGGGGCCGCACACATCAGTAAATCACATGTGATAACTACACTTCCGTAAATTAAGGATTCAATGTGGGCCTGAGCAATCGCTGACGGCTCATCAGTTCCAATCATTTAGCAGAGAGTGCATGTGCATGTTCATGTGTGTGCAGGTATAAAACTCAGACTTCCAGATAAACTCCAGAGCTCACAACATGTGTTTGTGCATGAAAAATGTCTTTCCGTGCCAACACAGAGAAAATCATCCTGTGCGTGTGTACGGGCCATTAAAACGTCAATAAATTTACTTCATACAAATACAGAAGGACAAAAACATTTAGGTACGTCGACAAATGGCGTCATGACCATGAAATGGTGAATGATCACCTGTTCTGATACAGTGTTTGACAAGGAGGAACACATCATATCCATATACACCACTATACACTACAATAAGAACCTTTACTACTACACTTACACAATACTACTTGACACATATTTACAGACACAGAACGAGGAGCGAGGATAAAGACTGATCCGACATTGACTGACAAAGAGAATGAGGCAGGAACAAAATGAGAAGAGGCAGAGCCGAATACAACGAGAGAGAAAAGAGACAGAGGAGCAACAAACGACTATAGGAGAGCTTTTTCTACAAGGGAAAAAAGAAAAGAAGACAGGAAAGAAATTAAGCTTAAAAAATCCAAGAAAGCCACAAAGAAGGAGGGATGAAAGAAAAAGAAGAAATCAGCAAGGGAGAGGGTCGTCGGCTGTCAGACAGGTGTTGAAGCCCCCAGCCCCCCCCTCCCTCTCTGTGCCTCCCCACCCACCCCTTCCCCTCCCTCCCCGCCTCCCTGGCTGAGGGGGAGTCGACATGGGCGCGAGATGGGGTGGAGACGAGAAGAAACACAGCACACACGGATGGAGGCTGAGCTACTGACCTAGCCTGCAGCCCTTATGGGACACCTGTGGAGGTTTCGAGGGTGCATCTTACGAAGGGGGGGAATAGAAGGAAAAACAACAGTCTTTTAAACAGGCAGAATTCATAAATTCTCCAGTGTATCGGCTGTTTATATGCAAATATATGGCAAGGCATCAGTGGAAATATAAGGATGATCAATTAGAGGACATATAGCATCCGTCTGTCTCTGCTGCGACCTTTACAGATGTCTGCCTTTCAGTCTGGCCATGTATGTCAGTTGAAAGGGGTTACCTACCTGCCCGACAGTGTCTGGAAGCCTGACCGTCTGTCTGTCCGCTTATGTTTCTGTACAGGCATTTTGTGGCGGTTTGGGCACTGAGATTGTTTGTCTGTCTGATGAGACTGGGGCTGACGACAGGGATTTGATTTAGTCTGTCTGGCTCGCCGGCTGGCTCTGTGTCTGTCTCTGTGTCTGTCTCTGTGTCTGTCTCTGTGTCTGTCTCTGTGTCTGTCTCTGTGTCTGTCTCTGTTCTGTCTCTGTTCTGTCTCTGTTGTCCTCCCTTCTCTGCCTTAAAAATTTATGTCTGTCCGTCCGTCTGCAGGACTCTGAGTGGACCTGACTGTCGTTCATCACAAGACATTACTATCTGGATACGGGGAGGGGTGACTTGCACCGCTGGCTTGTTATCTGTGCACCAGGACAGAACCAGGAGAATTAAAAAAAAAAAAAAAAAAGGGGGAGGTATACCATGGATTGTAGTAGGCAGTATGTCTATCAATACAGCCAGAGTAGCTCTTAATCACTAAAGCTATACCTCTGGATCCCTTCACTGCAGTAAAGCCCCTTCTCTGCAATAAACATTTACCATTAAAACATTTAATCTCAAAAGAGCCTTGGTGCACTGCGGTGCAACTTATCTCCCCTCTGTACCCCAATCTGCATTAATACTGAATTAGGCAATTTAAAGCAGCCTTTTTGACTGTATTCAAGTTGTGTGTATAGATGTGTTTGGGTGGGGGGGGGTGGGGTGGGTGGGTGGGTGGGTGGGGGGGGGGGCTAAGGTGGGGGTATACAATAAAGCTGTTGGAACAAAACCTGCTTCAGCTCTGACTGGGGATACAGTGGCATCAGTTTTGTTCCAGGGTGAATTGATTATTCTGATCAGGGCACTATCACAATAAATTAAAAACGGAGGGGGGGGGGGCTAACGTCACAGCATATAGATCATTTCCTATACATCCTGGCTGCAACCTCTTCGGTTTATGGGGGAAGGTTGTGTCGTGGTGGATCGACAGACAACAAGAAGACCTGATGGAACAGGTGGATTTTTTTTTTTTCGCACCGCGGAGAAAATACCTTCTCCTCCGGTTCGGATTGGAGCCCTTGACTGCAGTATAATGCCTCTGCTGCTCCAAAGAGGGGCGGGGTGC
Organism: Toxotes lorentzi; assembly: GCA_037833715.1. Lineage (NCBI taxonomy): Eukaryota > Metazoa > Chordata > Actinopteri > Toxotidae > Toxotes > Toxotes lorentzi. The sequence goes on from JBBMJY010000006.1 coordinate 11,157,600, forward strand.
GGTGGGGGGTGGGGGGTGGGAGACCGCTTCCATACGCACACATAACACACATCAGTATACAGAATCCACAGTACTGACCTGGTCGCCGCCGAACGGGTCTTTTCTTGCCACTGCAGAAACGGACTTTGCTGAAGACCCCCAAGAAATGCCTCTCGCAGAGAGAGCGGGGGTCTTTGCTGGGGCTGGGGCGACGTTTCGAAGTAGAGACCCGGTCGCTATTCGACTCCCTCGCCTGGCGTTTCTGCCGGATCAGGGAGCTGGCGATCGCGGCCATCCTCCCTGAACCGAGACTGAAAACCGAGAGTCTAGTTCGGCTGAGGTCGGATCTTGATGCAGCTTCTTGCCGCAAGAAAAATAAGAGAGTTTGTTCTGTGTTTCGGCCCACGAGTGTCTCAACCAAATGTCATCCTGATCACGAAATCCTCCGAGTTCCGTGCATCATTGTGCTTCAAGTAGCATCCTCTTGAGGGGACCGTGGCGTGTATTTCAGCTGCTGCGAGTTTATGGCACTCCGGGCTCCGAATCAACAGCAACCGATCTTAGCCTATTTGAAACATAAATCTACGGACTAGGCCACAGGGGCCGACATGTCAGCCGTGAAAACATGCAACAGTGTTGATAAGTTGATGCAGCTGCGCGTCATTGGGGAGCTTCAGGTAGCCTATTCCAGGTGAACAGCACCGCGTCTGACGAGCACGACTTCGTAATCCTCATCTGCACGCCAGCCTCTGCTCTGGCTTCCTGACGCCTTTTAAGATATATATTTTTTATTTATTTTATTTTTTTTTTTTGCATCAACCTAAATCCATGCATAAGACGCTGGAGAAATTATCCCAACTTTTTTTTTTTTTTTTTTTTTTAAATTCTAATTATTTTCTCCACTCCGATGAATGAGACCGTCCGCTGGCTGGTCTGGTCCAGGATGCTGTGCAGGAGCCCAGATATCTGAGCCCAGTCTCCGGTGGTTCCGTCGATGGCACCTCTAAAATGCAGCCGGGGAGGAGAAAGAAAAAAAAAAAAAAAGAATCGGCAGCAGAGGCTACTCTGCAAGGATGCTGCAGAGATGTAATGTAAACCTTCAGGAGGGATTGTCGTCTGAAAAGCAACAATTAGTTGACACACGCCAGAGTGCTTTTTGTTGTAGCGCACAAATAATAAAGTAGCCTAAGCATTATTTCCAGTGCGTCCCGAATGGATGCTGTCGGTGTGTTACATCGCCGACAGCGAGAGTGAACGGTGGCGGTCCATAGCCTTGTCTCTCTCTCTCTCTCTCTCTCTCGCTCTCTCTCTCTCTCTCTCTCTCTCTCTCCCTCTCTCCCTCACTCCCTCTCCAACTCTTTTAACGCAATCATACGTGATTGAGGTTCGTATTAGGAATTCTCAGGGGTTGTACAGGGAAAGATAGATGATCTCTACGAAGAAATGATGTGAATAGCCTATAAAATATGTAAAAACACAAAAAAGGGGGAAAGGGGTAAATGCTGAGTGGGTGTCTGGGGGGGGGGTATAGTTGCGCGCGCACCCGATTTTTTTAGTCCTAGATAATGTGCACATCTAAAAGGGAGCTGGTGATCTCAGGAATGTCTCTTTGAATTAGACTTTGAGTCCTAAACTGCAAACCAGCTTTTAAATGGGACACTTCGGTCAGCAAGGAAGGCAAGATTAAACTGTTCACGAAGAAGTGCATAAAAAGAGTAAATCTTAATCAGCTTTGGCTGATACCACACAGTATTCTTCTTCTCATATCCTTCTACTTAAGGGACATAAGCGCGCGTTTCTTTTTCTAAAGCCCCTATAGCCACGCATGCCATAAAGAACATATTAAATCTGACTAAAGGGATTACCTGCAACAGGTTTCAGCACACAGAGGATGAACACAAATCACCAATGGTACACCAAATGATACCCAGCACATGGACACAACAAATATGATTTAGGACTTGTGAAAACAAAATGAACAACAAAAACACTACAAATAATAACACCAAGAAACAACAGCACAATAGTTCTTATGAGAAATAAGAAATATTGTAACTATTGCCCTGCATTGCTCCCTGATTAAAGCATGTTTCTGTCACAGACCACATTTGAGGACAAATGCAAACCAGTTGCTTGTTTTCAGCTGCAGCTGTTTTCATCACAATCTTAAATAGTGCTGTCTTCATTACATAAGGGGATGACTATCACTTGGGGATAAACCGCCAGAATAACAGTCAATGCAAAGTCCCCCAGAAAAGCGATCAGCAAATGCGTGTGTGTGTGTGCAACAATGTGTCAGAGTTTATGGGACCATGCCTCTCGTTTCGTGTCTATTATTGCATGGGCAGGAGAGCACATTCAAACTCACTCACACACACACACACACACACAGACACACACTGTGAGAGGAAGAACACGTGAGTCTTCAGCAGCACAGCAAACCTCTCTTCCCCGTGATGAAACAGCATGAAACATTTAGAAGCTTTTTCTGGGACTCGGTTTGACGTTCTCTCCCTTCAAACGAAATCCAGAGAGAGATTGAATGGGGGGGGGGGTTGCAGAGGAAGGAAGAATTTCTTTTGACTACCCCCCCACCCCCACCCCCCCCCACCCCTCCACCCCCCCGCCCTTACTTAAGATTTGGATATAATGGATGGAAGTCTTTGATTATGAAATGCTGTTACCCTGTCTAGCCCTTTGTGTGCCTCTACATGTTTGGCCCTTTGTGTCTGTGTGTGAGAAAGAGAGAGAGAGAGGGAGGGAGAGATGGAGGGCAGATACAATCTTTTCCCAGAGTAAGACAGACAGATGGGCTGAGAGAATAAAGATAGTAAAAGAAAAGTTAGAAACTGATGGCTTGAGTCACTCACAGTCTGAATCATAACCCTTAATCCGACTTTGTATTCCCATTGAGTTGCCAGTGAGTGGTAGAAATGAATATGTCACTGCAGCCTAAAGAAATATCAATAACAACTCCAATATAGCATTCATCATTCTAGTGCATATGCTGGAGTGTGATATACACTTCCTAGAAAAAGAAGAGAAAAAAAAATTAGCTGGTGGTGGTTTGCAAAGTGAAGTGAGCTAACCAAGAGATAGGAGAGACTCTGTGGTGTAGAGCGATATACGACATAGGACATATATCTCTGTCAGGAAAAGATAAAGTATTCCCTAATGAGGATCTGCTAGGCTTCCTCCCTCTACCAGGGACAATTGCTGTTCACTTCATTCCAGAAGAGATACGTCTACAAGCGATAAAACACTGCTGCTGTGAAATGCACAGCAGATAGTATTTTGCCATCATTTAAATTGTCACTTAAAATGATTTGGACTCTGAGAAGTTTGGCTGGTTCCTTTAAAGAACATCTAAACATTTCTAAACATTATTGATCCCCGGTGTATCATCTGTGTTAGTCTGTCTTTATGGCATATCATTTCTTAGTATTGTGTAAAAATGAAATCAGTTTTTATTTTAGAACCACCAACTAAATGTGTCTGAAAACTGAAAAAAAAAAGATCCAAAGCCCCTGTGTCCCTGTGGCTCTTCCTTTGGTGCCACCACTACAGGAGTAACTTGTTGAAGAGTGATTTCTTTATAACTGCTGCCCCCTTGTGGAGAAAAAAATAACCACAGGTGTTCAGAGAAAAAGTAGTGGATGTTTCCATTCACTGAAGTTGGACACTTCAGTGTGTCCTTGAGACACCTCTCAGATTTGTTGACTCACAATAGCTGGAACTAGTTTTCACCGTGCATTGTCTGCTAAACCAGCATGCCAACTCGACAGGAGGCAAAGAGCAGAGATGTGAGAGAATAAGGGAATAAGGGCGATGCTACTCACTACCACACTTCTAGCACAACCTTACTGTTTTCATATGACT
>JBBMJY010000006.1:11161781-11174475 GCA_037833715.1 Toxotes lorentzi
ACTACAAAGAATGAAACACGGTACAAGTGTCCTGCAAAATCCAGACGTCCCAACTACTGTATTTAACTTCAATAGAGGAAAAGCCAGGTGCAAACTTGACACTACAAAAGGAATGCAGGTGCAAACATTTAAGGCTACTCAGAAACATCTTTCACTGAAAATCCCTCCGAGGTAATTTTGGCACCGTGCCTGAATCTGCAGAGCATATCACTTTCGACTCCTCCTGCTTTACATGATAATGTGCAGACCAAAGTGTACTGGAGCAGTGAATGATGCAGTGAGACTGCCACACAGGAAGCCAAGGTTTTGGCCCCTTCTTCTAGAAAGTTAAGCATGTCATCCTTCTTTGTTTCACCAGTGATTTACGGAGCTGTGAAATACTCTTGAGTTATCTAAGTATTAGAGAGGCAATGAAGTGAATGCGGGCATATAATGGAAAAGGCAGCTCAGATATGAGTTAAAATTGGCTGTTTCATCATCCATGAGCAGGGTAGCATCTGTTCAAAAAACCAAAAAATACGCTGTCAACCTATTTTGTCTCTATTGAGAAATGACAATCTTGGATGAGCGAGAAAGACACAGCAGGAACTCCTCTTTAGGAGCTCCTGCAAAAGAACCACAACAATTCAAAAACAAGGAATCGACTGGAAGCAAGATTAAACTTGCAAATGAAAGAGCAACTTGGTAAACAAAGTCTTCACCCGACACAGCTTCATATCAAACAGCTTCGACTGGATTCATGCATTCATGCTCTGCATCCTGTTGTGTCAACACAAATGAGCTGACTCATAAAGTTTTGATTGAGGTCATGAGGTTCATCTAACAGTGAGCAGAGATGGGGATAGGCAGGATAAGGACTGATAGTGCTTTATATCCGAGTCCTGAGATCCAGAGATCCCAGTGTGCGTGCTTCTTTTGGTCCAACTACCTCAGAGGAATCAACTGTGCTTAATGGAGTTTCTAATTGTCTGCCCTGAATTTGAGAGCTGCTCCAGCTGAAACTACCGGAGATCCCATGTACTGCAAGTGACGGGAGGAGGCAGGAGAAAGGTGTTGCATTAAAAACAGCATTCTGTCTCGCTCTGGAAATACTGGAGGGAGTGTGTGTGTGTGTGTGTGTGTGTGTGTGTGTGTATGTGTGTGTGTGTGTGTGTGTGTTTTTTTTAATGTGTCACGAGATGTAGTCATGCTACAGCGATGCAGTGAATTGCTGAGACATGACCAGAGGACATGGCAGACCTCTTAGGCTTACTGCCTGACTGTTGAGTGGTGGTTGCATATGAGCGTCTGTGTGAACATGCAAGCATGTGTCACAGAGACTTCACATCACCACGAGTAGCGTTGTTCTGTAGAGGACAAATCGCAACGTAAGTCACTTTTTAGAAGTGATGTTTAATTTACAGGCGAGGGGAAATGCAGCTTCCCCGCAACTGTGCCTGGATTACAGCATGCATTGATGCAGTTCATGCCAAAGTGAAGTTTGGGGACTTCCAGGGGTCTTAGAGAGGTAACGAAGGGGCAGTTTAATTATACTAACAGGAATCAGCAAAGAAAGGAGAAACTATTCACGTTTCAACTGATTTCCAATTACAATAATGCAGTGAGAGTAAAGAATTTATGTAGTTTCAAATTTAGATTGCTGCTGCCAGGTAGGGTCCCGTGGGCGAAATGTCATAAAAGTGGGGTTGTAAACTGGGTTTTATAGAGGTACATTTAGCGAAATCATGACATGAAAAGTTTTGGGAGCCTGTGTCCTGGGGTACTTTAGCTTTGGCGCTATCCGTGGTGCTGAACCGCGCTGCTCGTCTGGGGCCCTTAAACAAGGCTGCCGCTCCAGGCCCCCCACCACCACCCCGAAGTTTAATGACTTGATCCCTGCATTGTCCATTTTTGGCCCGCTTCAGATGCAGCACTGGAACGCGTTCGAGTACAAATATAGCTCGGTCCGGTAAAGTATCCGGAGCCCTCTCCTCTCCTCTCCGGAGTAGTGCGGCTTGATGATGACTGCCAGCAGCTATCCGCGGCAGCCGAGGACTGCACACAAAACTCGGGACAGACGCGAGGAGCACAAGGAGAGGCTCTCTCCACTGCAGACTCGGAAGATGTTACTCACACACTCGAGTGGCCAATGAAACCACTCACACCCCTCCTCACCTCCTCCTCCCCTCTCTCTATATCTCCCCCCATTTCTTTTTCTTTTTTTTTTTTTTTTTAATCACTCAAGAGAGAAGGCAAGCAAAGGTAGCTATAAAGCTATGGTGCTATGTTTGTCTCTCACCGTTGGTGATAGTGGTCGACTTCGATCGTTGTCCACAGAAACACTGCAGCATATGCGCTCCTTTCTGAAGGAATGGCCTCAGAATCCTCATTGATTTGGGTTGATGGGAGCCTTCCTCAATCCAAACAATCGGACAACGCTATCACAACACAGCAGGGTCAGGCAGCATAGCGTAGCCTGCCAGCCTCTCTCTACAGGCTCACAGCAGCCCTCAAAACGCCGGAAGGGCACAGTCTGCAGGACAAATTACGCTAAAACGAGGCATCTTGAGTGATTCCCCCTCTCTCTCCCTCTCTCTCTCTCTCTCTCTTTCTCTTTCTTTCTATAGCCCCGTCTCTCACTGTCTATCCTCTTCTTGTCCACCGTCGGTCATTCGCGTTCACGGCACATTCCTCTTCCGCCACGGCAGGCAACGCAAGGACGTTACAATGTGCTCTTAATTGTACACTCCCCCCGCCCCCCACCCCCCACCCCCCCACCCTCCTGTCTCCGCGTCTTTACCAGCAGCGGACGTAATAGCAGGAAAGGAGAGAGGAAGGGAGAAAGAGAGAGAGAGAGAGAGAGAGAGAGAGAGAGAGAGAGAGGGGAGAAGAGATTGTGGGAGAGGGGAGGGAGCATGCACGCCAAAGTTGAACTGCAGGGGTAAGTGGCAGGCCGGCCACGAGTGAGGTAATGCAGAGCTGACAGTTAAGGCGACAAGAGCTGCACGATCCGACACTGGCTGCACAGATGTTGGAACTCAAGAGCAAATAGTTTTTCTTTCTCTCTCTCTCTCTGGTTTTTCCCTCTCTTTTTTTTTCAGGTCCACAGAGAACACTCGGATAACGCAGTTGTCGTCAGCTGCAACCTCACCGTTTTCTAAGCGCGTGGTCCTACCGGAAAGTTTACGGCTCTGTCATTGCGCTATGAAAACCCAGGTGTCAGCAGTGATCACCTCAGGGTCCGACCGGTGCAGCAGCTGTGCGTTCACCAGAAGTGTATTCACAGAAGGGGAAAAAAAAGAAGAAACATTCACTCTTTATAGAACTACAGCTTCATACGCGCATGCATAACACCAGTGCACGTGCACTGACTTAGGATGTTGTCCTGTGGCACGAGGCAAAGTAGAATTTTATTTTTGCTCGTTGAGGTGGAACTAACTTTAATTCTCATATCTTGTTGAGTTGTTTATCCTACCCCCTTTCATACAATAACATTTACATTTCTGAGTAAGTGACTAAAGAAGTAAGCAGATAATTTGAATAGCACCTTTCAAAATAAAAGCAAAAAAATGCAAGGAAATGCAATAAAAGCAAGGAACTAAAACAGAATTAACCAACTTTGTTCCACCATGACAAGTATTGCTTGGTTATCATGTGAACATCATGAGTCAGCTAGATCTCACAACGTTAGCTGCCCTTTCAAATTTGTTTTATGTATGGTGTGGTTGATCATTAGGACTAGGAACTGCTGGAGATTCACAGGCAACACTTGTAACAGTCAAATATGGTGTGCTAAACTAAATAAGACACTTGGAATAATGCCATCATTAAGATTTAGTAACTCACAAATGGCTATTCATATGAGTTAGAAATAGCACTAACTGTGAGTTATTGAACATCTAATTATCGTTCGACTAAATATTATTATTATTACTATTATTATTATTATTGGTTTGAATCAGGATTCAAAGGCCAACACTTAAGCTCTCATTATACTGCACATCTTGGCCCAGGATGACTAGCACTGTCCCAAGTTGCAAGACTCAAGGCGAGACTATGTGCCATTTTTTTACTCTAGGGGGAGCCATAACATAAAAGACTGGCTTAAAACTCAGCTGGAGAGAGACTGAGATTTGACCATGCAGAAGAGAGGAAGGGAGGAAGTACCATCTCCAGTTTTAAGTATTCAGATTCACTAAAGACAAAACACAAATCTTTGTCTTTGCTTTGCACAAACACACCATTATTCTTGAGGCTGTGTAGTGAACAAAGACATCCTGGACGACCTTTGGTGAAGCATTAATTTTGCACACTGCTGCTAAACTAAGGACTCTTTATATCATAGCATTTTTTTTTCAAACATTCCTCTTTTCTTGCTCTCCCACAACCTTGCACCATAAGGACAACAAATTACATGGCATCAACTACCTTGAAAACATGCCCTCACTATGTATAATATATACAATGTACATAAAGTGATGTTTTAGGTCAGCAAAATGTCTCAACAACAGCATCCATGCAAATAAGAAAGGTCAGAGAGGAGTAAAGAGAGAATGGATGGTGGGAGGGAGGGAGCTGGCATTAGACCCAGAGTCACAGATATGGGCATGGTGCTATATATTCAGCTCCTACTGTACTGTCCCACTCCAATCACCACTATATGCAGGGGGAGCCAGATAGAGAGAATAGGAGACGAAAAGAGGGCTACAGCACAAAGGGCACAAGGAGGAACTAAAACGCAATGAACATATAGCTAAGCTAAACTCTACATGACATATTTATGACATAAATATTCTGTATTTTATCTCTGAATTGACATAGAGAGGCAGCACCACCTCTAAACTGACTATATTTGGTCACATCATCTACAAGAATATGAGAGACTTGGTGTGTGATGGGGACATAGGAGAGGGAGATCCTCCAGTAAAGGAGCGACACCTTTTGTGGAAATCAAGGAGGAAGGCAAAGACAAGGAAAAGGAGAGCTTGAAGAGTTTGTGAAACCACACCTGAGACTGAAAGGATCTGGAAACACAGAAGCAGCAAAGAGAAAGCAGTCATGAGCTTTTTCTCAAATCTTTTAAAATACACCAGAGGCCTGCTGGAGGAGAAGAAAACCAGGGAACTGCAGACCATCGAGAAGGATCTTGAGGAAAACATCAAAGACCAGGTAAGTGATAGCCAAAAGGAGAGCCCCCATGGCTCACCAGGGCACGTACCTCATCCACCTGAGCCCTCCTTGCAGGTTATACAAGATCTGTCTCAGGGCTCCTGAAGCTTTTATGGCAGAGTAGTCAACTCCCACAACATCAGCCAGTCCAGATGCACCACCATGCTAAACATGGAAGGGAAGATATTCCTCTTGGTGGTGGCAAAGGCACATGAGCAAGTACCCCCCAGCAAACAACTACATTGACACCAGCTGCCATAAGGCAGGTGTCCCACAGTTTACCGGCTGCTTGGAGCACTTGGCCATGATCTGGCAACACTTCTAGACAGCAAAGCGAAGCAAATAGGTAAAAAAAAAGATCTCAACAAATTCTGGTTGGATCTTGCAAATGCCTACTTAGCTCCTCACTTTCATTCTCAACCTCTTCTATATACCACCTGCATACACCTTCAGACTCCTGAAAAGGCTTGAGGAGTTGCTAAATGAAAATAAAACCTGGAACGTTCTTCAGTCTCTAAATCCTGAAAGGAGTCAGGAATGACAACATCTCCTTCTCAGTCAATGGAGAGAAAATCTGGCTGAAGAGGGTCGCTTCCCTACCACTGTCCCACCCCCTCGAGATGTTCTGGCATTAAAGAAGCAAAAAATCAGTGAAGGGTGACCCCTGGCTGACAACCCTGCAGCCAGCACAACTGCACCATCGAAGCTCGTCAAGAAATGTTTATTGGTTTTAACCTGTTAGTGCCAAAGAACACACAGCCTGCCAAACAACTTCTCATTTGAGTATTTATGTGCAGCACCTTTTTGTGAATGTATATTCATTGTCATTGGTCTAAAATTAAAGTTTCTTAAAATAAAGTGATTCACAATCACAGGGAGAGAGAAAACCACAATTACACATGTGGAGAAAAGGCCAGCAGCTGAGGTAAACACAAAGCCAGGTGAGCCTCAGACACTGGTCAGCGCTAAATACAACAGAATGCTATGCTATTTACCTAATTTCCTCAGAGTCAAATGAGATGATTAGCAAAGATTATTAGCATTGGATTATTATAATCCGTCCAGGTCCCAAGATTCCAATCAATCATTGCCACACGAAATGGAACAATCAAACTGTCTAAACTGGTGTGGTGGAATAAAAGAAAACATGAGCTGCACACAAAATAAAAAATAAATTTCATTCCAGTGCCATGGTGACATAACGAATCTACATTTGAACCACATGAAGTACTGATTTCGAATGTAAAACTCCCCCGTCATTCACACCTCATGTGTTGTAACTGTACCCTGTCCAAAAAAAGATATGTCCTATCTGTATTTGAGCAAACTCAGAACTGTCTGTGATGACACTATGGAAAGATGCTGGACAAGCCAGCTTTCATTTCACCTTCCTATATATGAAAACAGAAGCGAGGTTAAAATGTTCACCTTGTAAGATGATACCAGCTTTGAATGCAACTGCAATCACAATGTATCATGTAGAAATTTGTTGCAATAATTAGAAAAACAGATGCCTAATTTAGAAAAGCAACTACAAACTGATATATTTAGAAGTCCTTTTCTTCCACATCATTGCATTTGAAAAAAAAAAGAAAGTTGCATGCTTTTAGTTTAATTGTTAAGTTTTATTTTATTATTTCTCAATAAGGCGGTCAGTTGTTTGTTTCTGCAGTAGGAGGCAAAACTGCTGCATTTCAAGAATATTTAACCTCAAGCTATTTGGCCTAACAAACATAAAATGTCACTACACAGAAGTATGCACGAAACGGTGCAAACACTTCTAAAAAGAAGCCATTAAAATTACATTTTAAAAGATCTGATATTTCAGTCATTTTAGTATAGTACTGTGAATTTGCCCAACACTGTGGGGGAAAAATGTGGTAAAAAGTTTAAGTACAGAATATATTTTTAACACACTAATCCAAATGTAAAATTACTGTCAGGATGAGTCATTCATTAGTAAGTGTTTACAACAGAGCTGCCCACTGTGGGGCACACAGGATGAGAAAAACAGATCATTACAAAACATATGAAAAAGCCACTTATTCGTTTAAAACCTGGCATGTGAGAGTCATGTTATGCAGAATATTCTGACAGCAGCACTGGTTCACAGTAGGATTATACTGTTTGCTGTTCCCTGTTAACATCCTTTAAAGTACCTAGTGTTATTGCACGTTTTAGCTGATTTACCAAAATTCATTAAACTATATTCTTTTAACTAAACATAGTATTAACATTACTGCTAAGACGATTTTCCATTCCATCTTTTAATGTGCTTTTCCTTTTAGTATGTGGCTATTAGTTGTTTCTTTCTGTACACACACACAAAAATAAACTGATCATCTCTAAACATGCTCGTGATGAATAATCTATCACAGTAAACATCATGACCGCTTCTGTTTTTGTCAGAGACATTATTGTTGCATGTTAATGCAGTGTACACTTTCCAAAACAGTCTGTAGGTACAACTACGCTGCCTTACACCAACATATCTGACAAAAACATTGATCGACCTCATCTACCTCAACCAAAGTGTCAACATGTTCATTTTTGTTCTGCATTGAGATAACTGTAAAGCAGGAACAGAATTCAAAGTTAGTCAAAACCCATCTAAGAATCTAAAACATCACCACAGAGTTGTACAACAGTTAGCAGAGATGTAAAATATATGTCATTTGCTTTGAGCAAAAACATGTAAAAACCTTTATACTGCTTTGACAACACTTCTGCTCTGAGTGACCATTTAAATGTATGAAAATGAACTGGCATCTGGTTTTCATGTGCAGCCACAACAGCGTATGCAGAGAAGACAACAGCCCTTAAATCGGTACAAGGGACCAAAACATGTTTACAACGGCACTGAGTCACCGCTGATGGTAACTGCCATTTGCTGAAAGGCCAGAAAGCATTCTCATGTTCTATATTCTGCAAAACAAAAACAAGGCCTGTGTTGCAGTGCAAAACTGTTAATGGTTGCATTCAATGAAGCTGCCAACAATCTTGTGCAAAATGACAAGTATGCAAACTTGAGGTTAGGGATAACAACACAGCAACAAGATACTTGTCACAGATAACGCATGCGCATCTCAATATCAAAGACGCAACTAGATTTTTAACTTCTCATGAAGGACCAGGAGGATTATGTTGTGTTTGTTTTGTTAGTGGACCTGCTGTGTAGTCCTCTGGCTCAATAGGGCTTGTTAGATGTATATCATAGTGTGTGTTTTCATGGGCTATGTGTGTGGAAATCACTAACAATGTCTAAAGTGTTACCTGGTTTGTGATGACAGGTTTTAGTAACAACTAGCACAGCAAATTAACATTAAATCCAAAGCCGCAGATGAATTTCAAAATATTGACATTGCAACTCTCAGCATATAGTGAAAGAGGGAGTGAGAGAAAGACAAAGGGTAAGAAAAAAATCATATCAACTACAAATGTATATTATGTCTCTAATGGCAGGATTAGTGTGCTTGAGGGCTCCGGGGAAAAAATTAGCTACTGGGCCCCTATCAACCCCCCCATTCCTCAGTCTTGCACTGCATTATGTGCAGTGTTCCTATACTGGAATATTACACAAGCCCGGATTTGATTTGTGCTTAATTAAAACACAAAGTAATTTAGGAACATGCAACATGTAAACACGGTATCAGCCTTAGCTTAAAACAAGCTTCAATACAGGGCCTCAAGATCAGGCAATACAGCACAACCCATAAGGCCCTTATAGTGGCAGCTCATGTTGTGCTTTGGTGGTTCATATTCCCATATTCCCCAGCAAAATTAGAAGTAATCAAATTATTACAAACCAATTGTTATACAGTGAGTCGGGGTCCCAGAGCAGTTGCCGGCTTTGCCAGTTTATAATTCTGCCTCGGATTAGATTAGAAAACTTTATCAATTCCCAGAGAGGAAACTAGATTTGTCACCCATGCACAGTGACAAATAACAATAGAGACTAGTCTGACAGACCACCCAGTTAGCTCAGTTGGTAGAACACGAAACTCAATCTCTTGGGGTTGTGGGTTTGAGCCCCACTCTGGGTGGCACCGCCTCCCATGGGCCCACCACCCATGGGAGGTGCAGTGTGGACTTTGGTGCAGTGTGGACTGGGCGGCAGTCACCCCCGTGACCTGGGCCCACACCCAGATAAGCGGCAGATGATGACAAGACATGACTAATCCGACAGTTCAGAGCAGACACTATCACAACAGCAACACACAAACTAATAATATTTATCTATCAATAAATTTGTGGAATAATGAATAAAAAGCTGACCAGGGGTGACTTTTTGTTGTGTATATAACATATGTGACCAGTATAACTGATTCAGCTGATTTTAACTGTCATCGCTGTCTTAATGTTTCCACAGTTTAAGTGCACGTGGCATAAAAAAAAAAGTTCAAGTGAACAGAAATGAAAGAAAAGAGCCACAAGGTCCAGCGAGATAACATGAATCATAAAGCTCCTGTGCACTCCACCTCTCCTGAAATACAATACAAGGAGGCAAACATTGTGCTGTGGTAAGAAGTATTAACAACAATAGAGGATATACATTATGTATGACAGTGAAGCACAAAGCATTTCATATTTGTGGTAGTGAACACTATTTTCCGTGAATGGGATCACTGTATGAGGCTGTACACTCAGCAGATCCCCCTGTGGGTTTAAGAAAGGTGAAAGTCAAGTTTACACCCTAGAGGATGTAGGTGAAATGTAAACTGTACAGAAAACAGAAGCTCCTTGCCCAGCTACCTTGACATGTACTGTACACCCCATGGCTTTTGTATTTTTTGCTTTATCGTAAACCCTCGGAGAAACAGGACATAGGGACAATGAGGGAGAAAGGCTACCTTACTTTAACAAGGGCACTCTGTCCCTTACCCAAATATATTTCAAGCTGAAACTGTGCTTGTTTTGTGCTTTAACCCCCATGCATCCGTAAACTGCCCTGCAAAAAGCTGCAAACACAAACAGAGGAAGACCCATGACGTTGTGGAGTGAGTTATTCCATATTTCAAACTGTGTGTAACCATAAAGCAGCATCTAGTGTATCCATGCAGCAGACTCTGTATCCAATAGCCCTAAATAACAGCCTCTACAGCCCATTACTGGCAGAGTTGAAAAGCTTTGTCAACAACACGCTTGCTGATCGTTGAGGCCACATCGCCAGGGACAGGGAACAGCAGCACATTCATCTCACCGGGAAAAAAAAAGTGGAGAGCCAGCAGTTTTTTGTCTAAATCAGCTGACAGCACTGATAGAGTAAAGGAAAGCTCCGTCAGGGGAGACTGTAGCCGTTCACCATGCGCAACACTGGGGGTGAAAACAGTGTAATGCGGACCTAATATTAACACAAGTTGTGTTTTATATTAAAATTGTGTTGCTTTTCAACACTAATGTTATTGATAAATCGTAATTATACCCCGTGACGGAGGTAGGCTTAAGGGTGAGAGCAAACTATTCGAGGCGGTGGACTGAGCTATGAAGCCGGGATACAGCAGCAGTATCGCGCTGCAGCACTGAAACATGTGCTGATCTGTGGTGGTTTATCGCACCCATACACTATCATCAGCATCCCTAAGACTCAAGTTCTAGCCCAGGCCTATGAATCCTCCTTCACTGCGTGCAGCATTCTGCAGCATGCAGTTCAGACAACCGCAACAAAGTTAGAAAGATATCTTCTTCTAGTGTTCCGCAGTGTGTGCTTTAAAAAAAAAAAGCGACCATCCAATAATAAGCAATGCGACGCCCGAGAAAAATAAGTGAACATCAAAACAAAACGAGCTCAAAACTTATTCATGCGCGTGGAAGTTCCTTACCGGCGTTTTTATCACCCATGTCCCCTTGCGGTGCAGAAGTTGAATATACTGACGACGTGGGCTGAGGGAATGCGCGTGGAGATGGTGTGCGCTCGCTTCTTCGGCTGGGACAGCGAGGCAGCGACAGCAGAGAGGCTGTTTTTGTGCTTGTTTCGAGTGATAGATAGTAAAAAAAAAAAAAAAAAAAAAAAAAGAAGAAGAAGAAAGAAAGAAAGAAAAAAAAAAAAAAAAAAACAAGAGCTCCTTCTGGGAGTCCGCCGGAGACACTGGATGCAGAGCTCTTTAGTGAGCTCGTGCTTGTGCCCCCTTAGTGTTTGCAAGAGTTTCTGAGTAAGGTGGACTGAGGACTCAGGTAAAGAATGAGGGAGGGTGTGTGTGTGTGTGTGTGTGTGTGTGTTCAGGGGTGAGCGGATACAGGGTGTGCATTGTGTCTTGATGCAGGAGTACAGTAAGGCTAAGCTGCACAGAAAACAGAAGAGATTTTTATTTCCTTTCAAACTGGCAGTGTGACCTTATGCTCACAGTTTACGCTAATGACTGTGCTCTGCAAAATTGTTCTATTTTGTGCAGATAAAACTCTGATCAGTTCTGTTTCCTCATGTTACATTTGTCTCTAGGAAGGTGCTGCAATTTGTGGCATTTCTTTATTCTGTTTATCAGGGCCCGTAAGTATTATTCAAAACTGTAGTTCTGATCAAAAAAAAAGGAGGCGAAAATATTTACGTGCATAAATTCACTATGTGAATGACAGACTGAAAACGTTATTATTCTGCCATCATGCATACTTTGCCCAGCCTGTAGGGACTTACATCACACCACACCACCAGAAAGCTGTGAATGCATTTCAGATTTTTCAGTCCTCCATGTCTACAATAGCATTCACTAGTGGCTCATAAAACATGAACCATATAACCTTGGACAAATCTGAATAAATACAAAATAAATAATCCACCTCTCCTTCCTTTACAGGCTTTAGAGACACAAAAAATTGAAAAACCTTCTTATTCTTAACTATTTTCAGCTAAATTAACAAGAAACAAAATCTTCTTCCAGAATGCAGCGGATGAGCTCCGTCCTCGTGCACCTGCTGACCACACACTGTACCATGTTGCTTTAGTGATGGCAAAGGCAGGTGATATTTTGCTGAGAGACATCAATATTTAATGAGTGAATCACAGATCAATCGTCGTGTCCTGAGCATCTGACTCTTTATTGTGCCTGTTATTTGATTATACTGCAGCAGAATTCGGATTCTGACTTGTGTACAGGATATACAAAGACTGTGCGTTCGGAATGAACTGGCTGTTCCAGTGTAATGGGTTTGTGCAAAAAGCTCTTGAGGAACTTGCTAGTGTTGTGTAATCAAATCATGTCGGTGAGAACTGCCAGGGCAGATATGTACACAAAGGTACAGTGTGTGCATAAGAGTGTGCCACTCTCACATTTTATTCAAGTGCCCCTCTCATTCTGTAATTATTCTTTTTACCCCAAATTTAAAAAAAAAAAAAAATAAATAAAACGCAACTTTATATAAATACCTTTTTTGTGATACTCTTCATTTAGAGTAGTGAGAGGTTGATACTGTTGTGCTGTGCACTGTCCTCTGGTATTTTGGGTAAGATAAACATTTTTCACTTTGCAGTGAAATTAGGGGGCAGCCGTGGCGCAACAAGTTAAGAGTGCGGCTTTGGACTTGGGCTGGCCTGAGATCGGTGGGTCGTGGGTTC
>JBBMJY010000006.1:11174575-11217735 GCA_037833715.1 Toxotes lorentzi
CGCTTGGTGTGGGTAAAATGCAGAGAGTAATTTCCCCAGGAGGGATCAATAAAGTAATGGAAAAAAAAAAAAAAAAAGAAATCCCACTCATTGTCCACTTTACATAGCATGGTCCTGTAAATCAGCTTCTGACTGCTGAATACCACAATCGCACACCGACCATCGAGCCTCAAAATCTATGCAAGGAAAGAAACAGAAAACAAGTGACAGTGTGGTATTCTCTAACTGGCCCATTGATCATCGTCTTAGAAAGCTCCTCGTCAGCACTCTGACGGGAGCTATGATAACAGCTAGAGTTTCCTCTGATGGTATAAAAAGACTGTGCTGCTGGTATACAATGTTTCTAGCCTTTGGGCTGAAATAGAAGCCTCAAGGCCAAATGACGTTCAGCATCATGCATCTGCCTGTGGATCCAAATCACAGCACAGATGCAAGATTCGAACATCAGAATTGCTTTATTATTCACACTATCTGTACATAGTTGCAGTAAGATGAATGGTGGACCTAAATGAATGACAAATGACACTTCCTGTCACATGACGGAGGCCTTGCATGCCCTGTTGCCGACACAGGCGAATCCTGGCTGGCGTCGGTTCACAGCAAATCGATGAGAGGACCTGAAAGAGGACACCTCTGCTGGGAAAAAATGCGCTGCATTGATCAGAAAGGAACCTAAAGTCCTCTACAGATTCAGAGAGCGAATGAATGTGTGTAAGGGTTTTGTTGTAGCATAGCAGGGTTACAGCATAGTGCAGCTCTTTAACCAAAATCCAAATCACAAACAGATTTTACCTAAGTTAACTCCGGCTGCCACTCAAATATTTATGATTCTTACCCTCTTTATCCACTCCCCTCCCTCCTTCTGTTTCACTCTTTGCCCTCCCCACCTGTCCTATCATTATCATCCCTCCTCTTCTATCTTCTTCCCTCCTCCTCCTCCTCTTCCTCTCCCTGTCCTCCCCTGCCCCAGACCTGCACCCATAGGATATCATCTAACTTGGCAGTGTGTCCTTGGGTCCCTACAGTGACAAAGGCATATTGCTCCCCTTTCTTCATACACTGTATCTTTACCCTGAAACACCAACACCCCCACTTCTCTGTGTGACTATATAATTTTCTGGCAGAAGTGAGATTGCATCCCGCCCACGATGCATTGTCTGCTTCAGTTAAGATTAATTACCTATGTAGCTACTGCTACGCTTCTTTTATTTTGTTCCAGCTCTATTAGAGCATTTCTCAGTGCAATACTGTCCACAGCTAAAGTAGCCCAGGAAGTCAAGCGCAGTTATTGCATTGGAGGAGAGCCCTAGTTACTCTGCAGACACTGCAGTGCAGCCTTCTCATGGTAAATTCTACCTTCTTCACCTATTTCTGGAGTCACTGGCAGGCTTGTGAGAAGTTTGTGGAACTTGTCCAGATGCCAATAGCAACACCTAGTGCCATTAATACTGGTCAGCTATACTGTCCAAGGCCTCCACTAATTTCTCTCTTGTTTTCACGAAAAGAAATTCCAGAGTGCTTACCAAATGTTTTAGTAATAAAAAGAACCATTTATTAAATTTTGATTTCCTGATGAATATATTATGTATGAACACATACATTGTTTTACACCACTCTCACATTCTCCACCTTCTTATTCCCCTCTATGCTAAAAGCTTTTGCATTCATTCATTATTTTCTTTCTCTTATTTTGGAAATTGATCTGCAATGGTAGAAAAAGTATTATAGTATACTTAAGCAGAATTAGTAATACAACAATGGAAAAAACACTGTCACAAGTAAATATACTGCATTTAAATTTGACTTTGAAGTAAAAGCACAAAAGTGTTGAAGTATACTTAAAGTGTCAAAGTAAGAGAAATGATACATTATTATCATTAATTATTAATCATGTATTTTCAGCTGCTTGATAAAGTTTGGTTATCTACAGCAAGAAGAGTTTTTTCATACATATATATATATATATATATAATGAAGCCAATGCGGAAGTGTCTTAAAGTGCAATACTACTGAGGGCCGCCAGGGGCTGGCTCCAAAAAAATCATCACCTTCTCTCTCTGAAATACTAAATCAATATCCGCCCCCCCTGCAAAACCAGCTCTGAAACACGCGGTGGCAGCAACACCACTGACACCAATCTGTCTCTGCTACTGAGCCTGCTGGTTACTGTATTATCAATATTACTGCTGCTTTCATCTGTTTTTTTTCCACATTAGAAGTCAAACAAAAAAACACATTGATTTTATTTTATTATTCATTGTGTTTTGTAATATTGTTTTAATGCATTTCAGTACCTTGTCTAAAGCACTTTCAAGTGAACCAAACAAATTCTTAGCATTAAATAGAGAACAGCAGCTTGTGAGTTTTAAAGGAGTTTCACAGGCTGCAAATGATACAGACTGCAGCAGCTAGACTCTTAACAAGAAGCTTATGTGGTAGAGCAAGGAATGCTGAAATAAAAGGGCTATTGAATGGCGGGTAATGTAATAATTTACTTTATATTATAAATAACATACACTTGTACATGCATGTGTACGTTAGACTATATACAGTCAGCTTAAACTTACGTTTGACAATAACTAAAGATTAAGTGCGCTAATGCAATTTCTCGCCGTTTTAGTTTTTAGGAACTTTGTATGTTATGTTGTCCGCATATCCGCTAAAGACTAAACAAATAAATAGATGTCAATATAAATTTATTATAAGATAAAAAAAAAATTAAATAAACAATCCCCCTGCCTCCCTCCACCATTCCAGAAAATGCTAAAAGGTTCCGGGGAGATGTGAGAAGTCGGAGCTTTTAGGTGAGTCAGTGAACGCAACATTAGCCCCATTCAAGCAGTGGGCCGGACTTAAACAAGAGGTCGTCACAAACATGGCGTGGAGAGGATGCGTAACGAAATGGGCCAAAACAGAGTTCATCAGATGCCAAAACACTACTTCATCAAGGTCCAGGTGAGCAAATATAAAGCGGTTCAGCTCACAGTGTGTGTCCAAACAAGAGTAACACCGACAAGATGTGTGTGTTTGCCTCTGGACCCGCAGTGTGTGTGTGTTATTACCTAAGCGTTCCCACTGTCATTGTGAAGAGATCCACGGGGCGGAAGACAGCTTTATGTAAACAGTCTATGGTTCCGTCTGTTTTCTGGGAAACTCTGCAAGAACGGTACTGTTAGAGTTATTTCTGTTACGGTTTTTAGCTGATCAAACAGCATGTCCCTTTTTTATTACCCAGGTGAGCAAATGCTGTGGTTCTGTTTGAACCTATAGTCTCATAAACACATAGCCGGTGCTTAAATTAAACTATCAGGGGAAAAAAGGGGTTTGGTCATAGAAACAGTACACTATTATATAATGTAATATAACACCTACACACTGAAATAATCAATTAATCTATGAAAGCCAAATATTCACAGGTTCCTACTACTCCTTATGTCTAATGTTCTAATAATTTTTCATGTTTTTCTGTGTATTTATCAAAGCTGTCCCTGATAACAGTTTTAACACCTCCTCTGCAAATTATTTGACAGACTCAGTCTCTACAATCAGCAGAAGTGTGGTTTTCGTCGGGAAGCAAAAAGGCCGGATACAAAGAAAGGCAATGTCAGCCAAGAAACAAACCCTTCACCCCCTGAGGCTGGCACACCAGGGCCCCCACCTCCTCCCAGAGTCCCCAGGCCATCACTCTTCAAACCACTGATGTTCACAGTAGGGGTATGTCCTCAAATATATCTGTTAGAATAATTTACTTTCTTTTATTCTGATGTTTAAATGAAAGTGAGGAAATAGATGCATGCCGTACTGAGGTGTGGGACGGTGTGATGGCTCTGGATTGTCTGACTCCATGCCAGTTTACAGGCTGCTCCTTTGGTGCGGCTGCCATTCTGCAATATGAGACCCTGAAGTCAAGAGTTCAGACTGCAAAAGATGAAGAGCAGTCAGAAAAAATTTTACAGGTGAGGTTTTTAATGACGCAAACTGCTGTCTCTGTCCTCCACTGCTGTTAGCTTTAACATTACCAGTGCAACAAAGCTGCCTGCTGACAATAATTCGGCTAACCATTCACATATTACCAGGGATCCCAGGACATGGCGTACTGGCATGACTGGTGGAACCAGCTGTCAGGCTTCCAGCGACAGCTCATCCTTGTGATGTCCATGGTGGATGACTTCTGGAGCAGCCTCACAGAGGGACAGAGGACTGTCACAGGTAGCTTAGTTTGCAAACACAGACTCATTGACTGAGTTTGTGACGTATACCACATACTATCTGTAGGACAAGATATATGGAGACAGTTTAAAAAAAAAAAAAGTTTTCTTGTGAATGTGTTCCAGGTATTATTGCAGTAAATGCTGTGGTTCTGTGTTTGTGGCGGATCCCTTCAATGCAGAGAGGCATGATTAAGTACTTCACGTCCAACCCAGCCTCCAGTGAGTATGCTTGTTCTACTGTTTATTTTTTTTAACCCTAAATAAATAATACAAAGTGCTTACACAATGACAATAAGGGCATTCATGTTCTTGCAAGTGTAAAATTTGCAGCTGGAGTCACGGACATGTTCCAAGCACATGTTTAATGTTTGTGCGTTTATTTCTCTCTCTTCCCCCAGAAACACGCTGCCTTCCTATGCTCCTGTCCTCCTTCAGCCACTACTCCATCATCCACATGGTGGCCAACATGTATGTCCTGTGGACATTCTCATCAGGAATCGTCTCGCTCTTAGGAAAAGAGCAGTTTCTTGCAGTCTACCTGTCTGCTGGTGAGTGGAGTACAGGACTGGGGTTTGATGAGCAGTTTATCAGATCTTAGTCCAGTATTAAATTATTACTTAATCTGTTAAATCTAAATAATTTTACATCCCTTACTGAATCTATTTAGGATATTTGCTATTTAGTTACATGAAGGGTATAGGTATTTTACCAACTTAGAAACAGCTGGTAGACTGCATGGTTGGGAGGGTACTTGAGAAAACAAGGGATGGGGAAATAAAGAAAGTGATCAAATACTTTTTTGGGGAGGGAGAGAAAGTGATACCTCATTCTCACTTCTTGTGTGTATTTTCAGGTGTGATCTCCACTATGATTAGCTACATGTGTAAAACAGCGTCTGGACAACTCTATCCATCATTAGGAGCAGTAAGATATTTGCTAAAATCTTCATACAGCTTAACGCCAAATTAATACAACAATTCTAGCAATCTGTGTCTTTGATCTGTCTTTTTGTTTGAATCTGTAGTCAGGTGCTGTCATGGCAGTCCTGGCCGCAGTCTGCGCAAAGGTGCCAGAGGCCAAACTAGGCATAATCTTCCTCCCCATGATGACTTTCACAGCAGGAAGTGTAAGTGAGGCACAGTATGTATATCTAAGTTTGTGTGTGTCTGTGTGCACTCATGGCCTTGGCTGTGCGCTATTCTGGGCTTGGAAAAAAACATTCTCTTTTTATGTAGATACACAACTTCCCAAGCGTAATCTGAAAACATTTTGTGGTAATCCATACATTGAAGAGGGTGCTGACATTCCCATGTTGTGTTTTCACAGCAGGCAAGAGGTGTAAATCTGTGCATGAACAAAACGGACAAAGTCCCATGTATGAATGAGTGAATGTGTAAGTATGCATGTATGAATGCATGACAGAGAGCCAGCCGTTTTTGATGCATTTCAGTACATTGTATGTAACCTCAGGTTCCTGTTAATGGTCTGTGTTTAGGTTCTGAAAGCGCTCGTTGCCTTAGATGCAGCAGGGCTTCTACTGGGATGGCGGTTCTTTGACCATGCGGCTCACCTTGGCGGAGCACTGTTTGGAGTGTGAGTGTCTCATTGTTCATTCATTTTACACCAACAATAAATTCATTTTTGTGTTTTTCTCAAACAAAAAAAAAAACAACCAACAAATACTAATAATAACAAATACTTAAGAAATGAACATCTCACGGTTTCACATATGGAAGGACTTTTCTCCAACATCATGTGATGGCTCAGTATTCATCACATGACCTATGTATGGAACAGGAGATAGCTGCTGATGAGGTTGAAAGCCTGTTCATAAAATGATCAATTACTATAAAGATACTTATATGCTGTAATTATACAATGTTGCTGCTTAATCCACATTGTCATATGTTGTTATTGGATGTGTTCCACTTATTGTAGTTGTAAGTAGGGTGAAACCTGAGCTCCAGCAGCCTAAATCCTGCAAGAGGTCTGATGTGGATCCTGTTGCTTTAAGTATGGTTTGGCAGAAGTATGTTGCTCTGCTGTCATTATATTTTAACTGTCTCCATGCATCTTGTCCAACAGATGGTACGTGGCATACGGTCACAAACTCATTTGGAGGAAGAGGGAGCCCCTTGTGAAGCTGTGGCATGACATACGTTCTCCAGGTGCAAGTGGATCCAGGCCTGGAGGTGGTGGCTCTGGGGTTGGTGGTGGTGATGGTGGAGGACCCAGACCACAATAAAACTTTGCAAGGTCCCTGGGATTCTCTTGGGGGAAAAAAAAAAGACTGGAGTCCACAGTTACCTCAGAATATGCAAGGACACTTTTATCCTCTGAGATGCAGTGGGATGTTGTTGTTTGTCAATAAAAATAGTTTTTCATTCAAAAACTATAGCTATAGGCATAAGCTGGTTTAATGGTATGCTGAGACCTGAAATTTGAAAAACAGGTCAGACTTCACTCCTGGTGTTGCCATCCCAATGTTTACTGTATGGACTGCTAGCATCTGAACATCTGCTGCTCTACAAGTAACCCCTCCAAGCTACAAAATGAAAATATCATCACTCTCCTACCTCTTAATAATCAGTTTAACCTTCAGCCTTCATGTCAGTTTTTCTATGGTCATTTTATTGAAATAAATTGTATTAGACTGGACAGGAAGTAGTGATCCAAATTCAAGTTTAAAATCAGTTGTTGAATTACAATCCTGCAGGCTGGTCTTATGTTGCTATTAAAACCTGCATTTCAAAAATTCAGTCAAGAACTTAATGCGCGTGCTACATCCACAAATTCTGTTCAGTAAAATATATAGTTTTGGCTTTATTTAACTGAATCACCTAATACGGCCCTTCAAATATGACAATGTGCACACATTAAAAAAAAAAGATTGTCCATGCAGGAATAGTATTGTACATACTGATTAGGTTTAAATGTCCATAATACTTTTTCAATTCTATTTTCTTCATAGATTCACACTTTGGTTAGGATTTTTTTTTGGGGGGGGGGGTGCGGCAAAATTACTTAAGAATATGTGTCTCCTAACATTTATTCTAACTTTGCAGGGACTTTACACAAGCTCAACACAAAAAAGATACATTCTATAAAAATGTGAAATGTAGTGAAAACCAAAAGTATCAGTTCTTTAAATCACAGTTACAAACAAGGCAAAATGACAAATCAGATCTAAGCCTGATCTACTACAGTCCCCTGCAAGTGCTGTGCATGCTGAAGGAAAAGGCAGCTTTGGTAACAATACAGATTACCTTATCAAAAATGGACACATCGTCAGACTGAGCCATGTGTAGAGGATTCTTTTGCAATCCTTGCTCAGACCAAAGGAGGAAAGTCAATCATTGTCCTGCTGATGCAATGGTGAAACTGTATCCTGAATCCAGTATCCTGAAATCCAAAAAAAAAAGCAAAACCCTTTTGAAAAACACTAAGAAGCCAAGCTAAATATTCTTATCCAAACCCTATTCATGGCTCAAACCATAAATATGACATTTCCCAAAAAGGTAAATTTGGTATATTATGGTTTCTAGCAACAGATATGAGATAATCAGCTCTACACCAGGTGATTTGCCACATATTCAGCTTAGACAGGTGATGTGTTATTAACCGCACACAGACTTACCAGAATCTGTCTTCTTACAATCCAAAACATTCACCAATGTGGCACTTCACCTCAGCCTCTACTCTTATGGTTGGCATAGCTAGGGAAGCCAAACTGGGAGACCATCAGGTTGGAGAAGCAGAGTGGCATGAAGCCATAAATCTGCGTCAGCCTGTTGAGACAGTAGGACCTCTGGAGAAGGTGTTCGGGGCGATGCCACATACCCTGGTATCCACTGCTGGCATCCTTTTCCAGGTTGCGAAGGTCCACGGGTTTGACAAAGACCCCTGAGGGTTTGTTAATGCTGCCAAAAGACTTAAAGTGTTTCCTCAAATACTGTGCTACAGCAAAGTTCATGGCAATATCATCACAATTCTGTGTTCCGTCCACCAGCGCATGTACTGCCTGCGGCTGGTCCTGGAAGAGCTGCAGGTAGCGGTGGTGGAAAAAAGCAGCACCAATTAACACCATGGAGTATCTGCAGCGAGTGGATTGAGATAGAAGTTATAAAATGGCCTTTCACATCAAAACAGGAATAAATAACAATATTTGATGACAGCATCATAACAATGTATGATGCTGTGTATGATAACATTTGCAAGATAATAAGAACTAAAAAGCACAACTTACTTGTCACCTCCCGCTGTTTCTGGATCCTGCAGTTCAAAGCTGCCATAACTGTACACTCCTCCTGGTGTGGAGACATGTTTTCGGGGTACAAAGCCAACAATCTGGTCTGGAAATTGCTGTGGAGCCCAAGATAGAATGTGTGTATGATGCAGTTAAAAGTACCTTATAACTCTAATCATCATTTTTACTTTACATCAAGTAAAACCAACACTAATGTAGGTACAGAATGTTCAACGGTCTCATCTAGATTGTGTCTTACCTTCCAGACTGAGAAAGCAAAACTGAGGTCGGGAACGCTGACCAGAGTGTCATCATCCAGCATCAGCACAGCTAAAGATCAGACAAAAAAAAAAAAATCAAAACAAACAACAGTTTTGAAACAGACAAAACATTTAGTTCTATATAAATATCTCTGCCTGAATCAAATCATGCATTTTGCAAGCTGAACGATATACGGACCATCGGTGTCAATCTCAGGGAATGGCTGCAGCCTGTTGCGCATTCGATTGCTGGTCTGTTCCTTGAAGACCACAGGGACCGGATGAGGCCCCAAGGAGTTCCATAACTTTAAGGGTGTCTGCTCCCCAACATTGTTCCAGACTATGATAATCCCCTGAAGATGAGGCACTGCCTGGTAATGGTTAAGTAGTTTGAGCAGAACGTCTGTGCGATTGTATGTTTGGATGATGATAGTAAACTTATGCTCCCCCTCTGTGCTGTCACCATGGTGGCCCTGTGCGGGATTCTCCTTTTGTGACGTCGCCCGGCGTAGCACTCCCAGGACATCAAGGCCTCCTTGCTCCTCTGCAGGGGGCAGCAGAGCTGTCAAGGCAGCACCAACCAGGAGGATCAGCAAGATTGGCCAAACCAAATAGGTTCGTCGGAGCCCCATGCAGGAGCGGGGGACCCTGCATCAGAGGAGGCACACAGATATGCAGCACATCCCATTACAATGTGCGTCAGCCTTTTTTTCCCCCTTCAGTTCCCAGAACACCAGCATTTACACTGGCTATGCTATGAAACAGAGAGGCAAGTCTTTACACTCAATTATGTTGCAAATGCAACTTATTTTTTCCTGGATTCAACCTAAGGGCTATGTGCCCATGTGAGGCTTACAGGACACACTGGGTCTATCAGAAAATAATTAAATGACAATATCCAGGTGCACAAAAAACAGTGTTGCAGGTAAGATGAAAAGTGTCGCTGGTTGTGGGAATAAACGGCTAGAGAGATCCCAGAAATTCAGTAGATTTATTTCTTTAACAAGGTGAGACCTAGAATAGTTTTCCTCAAATGGTCCAGACTCCCTGGTTACATCCCTGCACGTAATGAATTTATTCTGCAAGCAAATCCTATTAAGTGTTAGCTTAGACAAACACTACCCCATTGTTTTAAGAAACCATCATTTTATGTTTAACATACATCCACCATGTGCCAGTATTATCTATTTAAATGTATGCCATACTTTGAGTTTACCGAACTCCTTCATGATAGAGCCATTTCTGTACATTGACTACAAAGTAGAAATATTCTGTATTCGTTTCCATAACTCAGAACTCACCTCATTTCTTTGGCACTGTAAACAACCCGTTTACTTTACATGGTCGCCATGTTGGCTAACGCCAACCAGAGAGCCTGAAAGGAAAGAGCTGTAGCAAGCTATCAGTAGGCGCAACGTGGAGTGAATGGGGGTCACAGCTGGAAAATTAACATACGTATCGTTAGAAAACCTGAAAACTGCCAAAATACCCCCCAAAGAACGCGCTTACATTTTCTTCATTACTGTGTTGTACGTTAGCTTTTGTTTTTTTGTTTTTTTTTCACTTGAGCATATTTCGTATCCTACGGAAACCGACGCCATCTTTGTTGGGGCAAACTAACACACTGGCCATAGGATTGAATATCATGTTATTTGATTTTCCGGTGGGGGCATATCTCCGCCGTCCCCAGAGATGCTATAAGACTTACGGGTCGGAAAGAAGAAAAAACACGCTTTCATAATAACTTCAAAATCAAAGCCTTTAACTTAAAAGTCCACCCTACTCACAGCAACGCTCAGGTATGTGTCGTTAGTGGTACAGTGACTGTATTTTCTCTGTTGCTTCAAGTAAGTACTTTGGTAAAAGTTTTCGGGCTGTTGCAAAGCACAGCAGATTCATGACGGACACACTTCCTTTAATAACTAAACCATGAAGACAGGACATAAAAACTAAGAACAAAACCTCCGTGCAATTCAGGCTGCTCACCACCGCGTAATAAAAGGAACATGTCCTTGGCACCAGAGCTGAGTTGTCCTATAGTCCCACTTTCCAATGGCTTGCAGATACCGATATTTGGATTAGGTGCGTATTACATTGGTAAATCCTGCTTTTCTTATTACATCACTAATGCAAATACAAAAGTTGTGGAGGGAAACCTAATGAAAAACGATGAAATATGTATGTAACCCTCAATTACAGACATTGTATGTTTACAGAAATGTTTTTATTTAAAGGCTCATAATGGCTTTCAGTGAGGATGTAATCCGCTTGTACAAATCTGATCTACATCAGGCCTCAGAGAAATTTTGATAGTGATTTAAAAAAAAAAAAAAGGTTTACAAGCACATTTCTCACTTTCTTGTCTAAACTGTTGAATATTACATACATGTATAGATATCTTTTATTCTCTCTTTCAGCAATATTCTGAATATACTACAAAATTATGTCAATATTCATACAATGCTTTGCCTATACAGTTTCTGAAAATGCCAGCAATGCCAAAGAAAGAAAGAAAGACCAAAAAAGAACCGAAACTGAACTGACATTGCTTTTGAAGGCCTATGTTTTGTCTAATATGTTTTCTTTATGTCAGGCACATCACATGACGGGGGATTCTCCCATGATGCCATCGTGTATGCGCTCAGTGAGTGTGGCGTGCGCCACATTGACACAGCAAAGCGCTACGGCTGTGAAGAGAAACTGGGCGAAGCTATCCGAGAAAGTGGGCTAGCACGAAGTGATCTGTGGCTCACCAATAAACTGTGGCCAGGAGACTACAGAGCTGCAAAGAAGGCCTGTCTTGACTCCTGCTCTCTAATGGGGGTGGGATATTTTGGTATGGGCTGCGATTGATAAAGAATTGTGAAACATAAACGAAACTACTGTTCTGTCACTGCAGTGTCTTTATTATCATGGTTGTCTTCGTTCCCCAAGATAGTAGGCAGTTTCTTGTCTTCCTGTCCCTTGAAGTCTTTTACTAAGTCTCTCACTAGATCATATGTGCTTGTTTTCAGATCTGTACCTGATGCACTGGCCAGAGTCATTCCCACCAGGTAATTCTAATAGGGAGATGAGAGCTGAGACCTGGAGAGCTCTGGAAGAGCTTTATAAAGAAGGTACACAACAAGGAAGTACATGACAGAGAACAGTTGGAAAGTATACAAAACGTGAATACAGCAAGCGCCACTGCGATATAGTATCGAAAGAGTTGGGTATTTCATAGCTCTCTGTTACTATAGGCGTGTGTCGTTCCATTGGAGTGAGTAACTTCATGGTCCACCACCTGGAGCAGTTAAAGGAAGATTGTAGTGTGATTCCACACGTTAATCAGGTAGGGTTTTGTTTTTTTTTCCAGAAACTCTTCAGTTATATTAAATGTTAAATATTTCTACAGAGTCTGAAAGGGAGGAGGATTATGTATTTTTTGTTTTTGCAGAAAAAGGGGTGAATAATAAGTAACTCGCCGATGATGTATCTTAAAAATTTAATGACAAACCAGGTGGAGTACCATCCTTTCCAGCAGCCCAATCACCTGATAGAGTACTGTCGTCAGGAGGGGATTGTGTTTGAAGGGTACAGTCCACTGGCCAAGGGTCAAGTCCTCAGCAATCCCACTGTTCTTCACATAGCAGAAAAGCACAGATGTACACCAGCCCAAATCTGCATTCGCTGGAGTATTCAGGTTGTCAAACTGTTCAGATATTTCCTGCCCTAAGCTAAGTTGGCCTGACACATACAATGTGCTTCTGTAAATGCCATTCAACTGTGATTTTATTGTTAATTTTCTTCAGAATGGAGTTGTCACAATACCAAAATCCACCAAAAAGAAGAGGATACAAGAAAACTGTCAAGTGAGTTAAAAGTCTGTTGCGCAGTCTTTTCAAACATCAGAAAATCGTCAGAAAAAGATTAATTACGTTGTGATTGAACAAGGAAGCACACAATGTCACAGAATACACATAAAGGTATTAAAGGTTAACATTCCTATAAAAAGCTTAGTTTAATGACAGTGCAAAAAAATACAAATAAAAATGCACATGCCTACTCTGGGTCCAAAAGCAGACTACAGACTACACTTAACTAAACTTGAGGTTTGAGATGGGGTTTTAATCTGGGCTTACATGTGGTCTCTCAGACCCTCTTACCGTTTCATTGGAAGCTTTGGTTTAAACTGCATCTGTAATTCACTTTAAATCCACTCGTCTGATTCTGTAGAAATAACTAAATAATTAAGTTCTACTACAAGTTCACTCTAAGATAATTTACTATTATATTATAATGGGGGCGACATGTTTTATGATTTTTATTAATTGTAGTATGAATTCATTTAAAATACCTTTTCTGTGAAAATTAGTGGCAGTAACAAGGTCTGGGTCACTCTCAGTGACGGCAGTGAGGACCCAGCTCTCATCAGACTTATCATCTGCAATGACACTGTCGTTCATTTTCTCATTTCACCCATTACCTCTTCCTGCTCCTCTACCTCTGCACACACAGGTGTTTGGGTTCCAGCTGGAGGAGGGGGACATGGCTGCTTTAGGAAGACTGCATGATGGAAGACACGTTACTTGGGATCCAACAAATGTGGAGTAACGATGTGTGGGAAAACAAATTAGTTCTGTTTATTATCTTTAGATGTCACAGTTTGCCTGGAAGGAGAGGCTGCCATGATGTGAACTTCATTCATTTCGACTGCCTCTTCTGGAAAAGATAAACACGGGTGCTGGAGATCTCAAGTGCCTTACTTTATAGAAACATCTTACCTTTTTTATAAAAATTAATACCTCAATACTGACCTCTCCTGCTGCACCTGTACTCACACCTAAAATGATGTCAAGATGTACTGACACCACCCTGAACACACTTTACATTATTGTAGAAAGGTGAGAACTCTGATAAAAGAAAAATTAAAACAAACACACAAACACTCAGAGTTAGCAATATCATTTAATCTTTCCCCCTCAGCTTAGAATCACTGTTGTACATAAGTTACATTTTGTTTTCTCAATTTCACAGGTTAATTTTTTTTTCTCTTCAAACTTCCAGTTTGACCTCCCTCTCGTATCAAACAAAAAAAAAGCAGATTGTATTATACAAAAATGCAAACCAATTTTCACACAGTGAATTCTCTTACAAAGTCATAAAATGGCGTAATAATGGCTACATCCACATTGGAGGAAGATAATTCTAGACATTCCTTAATGGAGTATAATATACATATAAAAACTTCTTTTTTCTTGCTGAAATCAAACCTGTACCTTAATTTAAGAGATATTTTACAAGGGAGTAATCATATAAAAAAAGCCTTTTGCGAATTTCCCCAGAAAGTCAGGGAATAAAATGTGAGCCTCAAACAGCAGTAACAGAGTTCAGTGGTCAAGGGTGGGAGTGGAGGGGTTAACGGGTTCTGTAAACGAGGGCTAGAGGCAGCAGTTCCACTCAGAAACAAAAACACACAGGAGATTGAAATGAACATTTCTGCTACTTAATATATAATAAACCACCCCTTAAGTCGTTGTACGTCAGTTCTGCTAAGCTAAAGGCGTTTTAGGCTCATTCAGACCTGCATTAACCTTACAGGTAGAATCAGCATTGTGATAGTTTTGGTTGACTTGCACTTAAAAGAGAGACTGAGAAACAACATACTGAATGAACATCATTGAACGTTGCCAATTCATGGCCAAACCCCATTTCCTCTTTTTCCAAGTCATCAGACTGAGTTTCTTAAAGTTTATGAAAGCAGAATTAAGCCAAGTTGCCAATTTTGTGTCAGTCGTCAGGAACAAAACTATTGTGTGACTGTCAATCGGATACTTTTGTATTTCATTTGCTGCTGACTACACATTAGGTCAGATGGTGCGTTCAAGACTGTAAGACTTGCAGGTCAGTAAATTCTCTTAACTACTGCAGAATTGAACAAAAACGAACAAGAAAAACAAAACTACAATCCCAGCTAGGTGGAAAATATTTTCACCAAAAAAAGAAGGAAAAAAATAAAATAAAATTACACATTTTGCTTCAAACCATGAGAGATTTCCACTATTGCATCATTTCTGTTTTCTATTAAATTTTCAAAAAGGGGGGAGAGGGTCTGCTAGAGTCTATCTGTAACTCTAAATGATGCCAATTCGGTGTTCTCATGCTCCTAAAGCAAACAAGGTAAAGGAGCACTGCAGGAGGACTTAAGGCCAAACTTTCATTAGAGACTTCCTGAATATCCTTGGGGTGGGGGAAAAAAAACCCCAACACTTTTCTAATACCTCAACACTATCACCCAGTACAGCACACTTTGAGGGGAGGAAAAAAAAACTTAGGGTACATTTTCTACAATACAATCTAGCACACACAAAATTTCTCGATAAATTTTCCAAAGTTACAGAATTTTGTCTTCTTTGGAAGCATAGTCTATAAAGAACATCTTTGTTTGAACACAAACGATTAAGTGAACACACATCAATGCGCACAGAAGTCCTTCGTCTGGGAAAGGATAAAGTCTGTGTTGGCAACCAGTGGACAGAAAACAAATCCAAAAAAAAACATTTTGCTGATTCTAAGTAGAGATCATTTAATATAAATGCTGAGCGAGTAGAATAAGAGGTGGCACGTTAATAGTGCTTTAGTATATTAATGTATGTATACATACTCATATGTATAAGTGAGCTGTGTACCTAAACAATAAATGTAGCAAGAAAAACCAGAGGCTTGAAGTGTAGTTGGAAAAACTAAAAAAAAAAAAAAAAGAAAGAAGAAAAACAGAGAACCCTAAACGTCCGCTATCAAGGCGCTGACAAATTGGAAGAGATGCCCATCAAGCAACCCAGATGAGGATGACACAAAAACAGTGTCTTTACTTAATTGACTCATCAGTTATCAGGATTTGTCAAACTCTCAGTTTCTCAGTACCCCTCGTCTGACCACAACAGAGACTCGACGTTAAATTAAAACCACTTGACCCAGAGCGTCTCCTCTATCCTTCAACCGTTCAAGCAAAAGGGCTCACTCGCTCTCAACAGAGCTGTAAAACTGTTGTCAATCATGCTAATTGTTTACACAAGGCAAAAGCGCCATCCCGAGCATCAGCAGTAAACAATTTACATGATGGAGAAAGAGCAATAACAGTGGCAAGTTGTGGTGATGATGGCAGTAAGTCGTGAAGAGAAAGGTGTGATAAAGTGAAAAGAACGTTGCACTGCTCCACAATAAAAATGCTTAAATATACTCAATACAATATAAAGGATCAAATCTGAAGTTTATTTTGTTTACCCCCCAAGTAACCAACACAATTATCCTCAGCTGAAAACATGATTTCAAATGTGCTGTGTAGATAAAAACACTACAACAGTTACTTTTCTAAGAGTACAAATGGTAAGTCTGGGCTTTGCTACAAATTCAACCATACCACGACAGCGAGAACGTGCAGCCAGTTAAGTTCTGGGTGCCTTCGCTAGGTAAGCTTCACCCCCCCCCCCAAAAAAAAGCGTAACGTAAAGCATGAAAAAAATAAAACAAAATTCAACAAAAAAAAGACACAAGGGAAGGCAACTTCATAGAAGTTAGGAGAACAAATGACAAGATAATCCCAATGGGGAGGCCTTTTGTGTGGCCAGATGAGAAGCTCTGAGGAGGGAATTTCTAATTTATTAACCCTGACGATATAAAGTCAAGTTTACTCATTCACCTGACTCCTGAAGCAGAAAGATGTACTCTGAAAGCCAGATCATGTGCAATCACCCAGAAAAAAAAATAAAATAAAAAAATTCCGATCACGCTGTGAAAAATTTCACAACCTAATCACCAAGGACTGGACTGAATGCAGCCCTTTGGAGCACAGGCGAAAGGCATTGAAACCAAACCCCACCAGGCCACACCATAAACCAAGAGAAGCACTAGTAGATTCCCTTATAGAAAACTTGTGGAAAGCTCATTATCAAAAAGACGTGTTGCAATCTTTAAAACAGAATGCTTCAATTAAATATAGAATATACTGCTTTCAAGTATGAAACAGACATATGATGAGTTCGTAAAATGCACTGATAAAAGTCAAACTTCACGTGGCAGGTGAGGAGATGCATGTGGTGCAAAAGTGATGTCTAAAAACACCTTGCATCGCCAATTCATCTGAATACTGGTGGAACATTGTACTACTTTTCCCTCCTCAGACCATCTAGATCCGGGCAACCACTTTGTTTTTTTTTACAATTCTGGGGGTGAGTACCAAGCGACACACCTGCTGTTTCCCCTAACACCTTCACACGTCATCAGATTGTAACAAGAGGAGTTCCTCAGAGAGCATGTGATGTGATAGCACTTGTTAATCTGCTCCTCTGTACCTAACCGTTCATTTACATGTATGCTGAGACCACTAAACCAAAAATCTTACATGGGGAGAATCAGTCCAATACTTCCTTACGTTTTTGTGTTTATTAAGGATGGAATAGGCCTATACTTTCTGAATGAAGTTACAATAATACTGCCAACATCACCACCGCTTTCTCCTCCTGGTATATCAATAGCGAGCCTTGTTAATCTATTATCCCAGTACAAAAAAAGTAAGAAAGAAAAAAAAAGAAAAAGAAACGCACACAAGAAATGTTATCATATGCCCTGGTTTCCAGGCAAGGAAAGTCATTAAAAAAAGCTCATTCACAGAACAAAAAGAAAGAAAATTCATATCACGGCAGATACTGCTCATCTTCTAAATAGAATGGGTGTATGTGTGCCTGTGCATGCTTTTCAATCGAGCATCTTGAGTGTGTGCGTGTATGTGTGGTGTGTGTGTATGTGTGGTGTGTGTGTGTGTGTCAGTGTGTACTGCCTAAGAACAGGAATGGACGACGCCATTCTTCTGCATCTCTGAACCAGTGGCACCTGGATCAGAACACAGGCTCAATGCAGACGTCTTATTGGTCAGTGACAGCATGGACCCGCCCACTGCACTTTCTTGCAGACTGCTGGAGCCGTTTGACACCTCTCTGAAAAGGGGGACAGAGACAAGTGAGAACTGGGAGGACAGGCTACTTAAGGGAACACGTGCATATTGCATAATTTACAGACGTTTATGTTCAAGTATGTGTATACTCACCCAAGAGCCAGGGAGATTTCTTCCAGCTGAGTCTTATGCTCTGGTTGTCCATTCTCTGCAGGCTTCATCTTGTACTGCTGAACATCGTGAGCTTGGTTCTCCTGGTGTGGACAGGGACAAAACATGCTTATATTATTTTTTTTAAAGTATACATGCACTTGTAATTGTGGTAAAAAAAAAAAAAAAGTGCTCAAATGAACCACCTGGTGCTTTAACACAAGGACAGGCTAAGGGGATTCTCAAAGAAAACAGCATTTTCCATTTATATTGTACCAGAGATGGTGCTTTAATCATGACTAAATATCCATTTTGTTGGGATAAGAGTGGGATGTTTGTATGTCCCCCTCCACTAGTCATCGTAAGACCTATTTATAACTCCCCCTGATCACAACTTCTTTCAGTATGCATGGTTAAACTGTTAATTCCCTTATTATTGCTCAACAGCTCACCCGCCACCCTCCTGCTTACCATAGCCATCTCGCGGGTCCTCTTGCCAATCTCTCTCTCCACCTGGTGGAGCTCCAGGCTCAGCTGTTCACTGGAGACAGCTGTTGCACTGGCTCCCCCTGCTGGCCACTTGGGCTGTTGTTGTTGCTGGGCTGCTGCTGCAGCCTGGCCCTGGCTTGGCTGCACAGGCTGACTGGCCAATGCACTGGCCTCCCTCTGCAGCAGTAAAGAGTTACTGGCAGCCTGTAATAGTGAAACAGGAAGTGATGGGGATGAGTGTGTAATTTAGTAATTTCTGGTGAGAATCAGAGGAAATACAGCATAAAACTGAAAACATGTTTTTTGAGACTGGATATTTCAGTATTGACTATATTTTGATAGTGACTAGGCAGAATGACTGCCGTGTGCTTTTACTGGTCACCACAATAATGGGAAATGATAGCAGAGTTATAAATACATAAAATATAAAATCACCTTCTCTGGAATTTAAAAAAAAAAAAAATTTAGAGGCATTTCAAAGTTTTTGAAAATGTAGAACTTAAACATTCAATTTTTGTACTATCCAGACCTTCAGAGGTCCTGTTTTTAGTTAGAGAGCATACACACCTCCATACTGTGCATCTGGGTCTGTTGGGTGATCTGCTGGTTGACCTGCTGCAGCTCAATTTTTAACTGTTCTCTGTCTTGGGCTGCCATAGGAAGGCTGTAAGGGTGACACGGTGACAAATTTAGATAACTTCTTTACAATCATCTTAGACCACAAACTTTCACTTTCATACATGTATTTGTTATTTTCATAAAACCGTGATCAGTTTTATTATTATTATGAAGTGAATATTAAAAAGATGACAGGAAAAACAAACACAGGCCTCACCGCTCACTAAAGTGTCCCTGAGAGGAGGAGGCAGTCTGCTGGGAGGGGTATGAAGCTCCACCCCATCCTCCATGGCTTCCATATGCGTATTCTGCTGTTGGCAAGGGGGGTAAAAATGGTCAGAAATGTTTTTGTGACAAACTGGAATGATTAAACACCACAAATTTGTGAAATGACCATGCAGCAAAAACTAAGGAGGAGAGGTCTGTGTGGACAAAAGTAGATAATTTGTCAGTATAAATACGTAAATTACCAATGGTTTCTTACCTGCCATGGCCATATGTTTAGAATTTTGGTTCTGGGGAGTGGAGGCCATAGCCTGCACTGGGCCCGTGGTCTGGTAGCCTGTCTTTGAGGTGCGGGAGATGGCACCAAAACGTGATACAGTGGGCTGGGGGCCAAACGGGATAATGGGGTCATCGTCCTTGACTTCCGCACCCCTCCGAGGAGCCTCCAGTGATGATTCCCTTAGACCTTTAGCCTCCACATTCTAACAGAGGGAGAGGGAAAGTAAAGAGAGGATATGATGTGGATGACATGTTCTTTTCTCACTTGATACACTGTGGTCACACAAACATTGTTTCTGTCAGTAGAATAAAGTGTAAAGATGAACAGCAAGCACACTTGCCAGTTCTGGCTTATTAAACTTGGTAAAATAAACACAAGATAAAGTAACACAATAGCTTGTGTATATTTAACATTACCTCAATTATTCAGTCAGTTATACATCTAACATTTGTCAACATATCTACACAATAAATACTGATATGGTCATGAAGTTATCCATCTGAACTCACCATCATCTCCATGGTACCAGGAACCATAACATCTTTGGGTTTGGCATCCTTTGAGCCAATGTAGGAGCCAATGGTATCACAAGACCAGGGAGAGTACTGCCCTGCATAATCAGGCTCTCTGCATTTCATAATGGTTTTGGAGTTCTCTTCACCATACTGCAGACACAAAACATTCAGAGAGAAAGTGCTGTCACTAATACATACATGCATTCACAGTCAGCTAACACTTCTTTACTTTTAACTTTTACCCCACCAAGTCACGTACACTTCTTGAATCGGATCTTACAGTGTAATGCCTGTTACGATCTGAACCAGTCACAAAGACACATGAAATTCAGTGCTAACCTCAGGGGGATAGTCGTTGGGGAAGGGATGAGAAAGAGTGGGGGAGGCAGCAAATGGTGGAGGGGAGATGACCTTCCTTTCCTCCAACTGGGATAACAGCTCCTGACGACGCCGGTGCAGATAGTCCAAGCTGAGCGTTGGACCAGTATATGACGGCCCCTAAGACACACAGAAACATTGTTGCTGAACTGCTGGCAGTTATCTTAAGGTGTGTGCTGACCAAACATGAAACAAATTTATACAATATCTGCAGACTGCAAAACACTCCAAAAATAGTCCAGCGGCCATATTTGTGTGTTTATTTGGTCTGAACACACCTTTAGTATTCTGTAACTAGCATGATGACACAAAGAGATAAGGGCAAATAGTTCAAATAAAAAATGATCTGAACAAACTCACCCTGACATATGTCCTCATGGGTGGAGCCTGGGAACTTGGGGGATAGGGGTAGCCATCTGGTGGGTATCTATCCCGGGCACTGGGCTCCTGGTGGTAAAGTGAGTTAGCCTGTCCAGATGATGGTGGGGCAACATCCAGAGGCGCAGGACTCATTCTGACCAGGTTATCCCTCTGAGATGGGTAAGGTTGTGGGGGAGGTGGTGGACCAGTGTAGGTCCCATGGCGACCTCGGTCATAGTGTGAAGGGTGAGGGTAAGGGAAGGCTGGGCCAGAGTGAGGGGCCTGGTAGGGGCGTTCAGGAGGGCCGTAGCCAGTGTAGGGATCTTGGTAAGGGGGCCCTGACTCACTGGGGGGAGGAGGGTTACGGATGTAATCCCGAGGAACATACTGTGGTGGCTGTTGGTAGGGGTACCCTGAAAAACAAATGGAAGACTATTATTAACATCAGTTTTTCAAAAGATTTCTACGTATAAAAAAAAAAAAGATGGATTTTTTAAAATTAGTA
Source organism: Toxotes lorentzi (assembly GCA_037833715.1). NCBI lineage: Eukaryota > Metazoa > Chordata > Actinopteri > Toxotidae > Toxotes > Toxotes lorentzi. The sequence goes on from JBBMJY010000006.1 coordinate 11,195,742, forward strand.
CAGGAGCACAGAGGAGCACACCAAACTTTATTCAGTTTACTTGACCCTTACCTGTGGGGTATTGCGTAGGATCATACTGAGAAGCAGAAGGTGGTGGGCGAGTATCATAGCACATTTCAGGGAGCTGCGGCTGAGGGTACACTGGAGAACTTCTAGGTACCACAGGCACGTGCTTCACCCCAGAGAGGTGGTCCGCTTGCATCCTTGGGTGGGCCATGGTATGAGGTGCCAGAGGCATGCCAGGTTTGGACACAGGGTCCAGGCTACAGGTATGAAGAGTTTCAGTTCATAACCAAAATATTTCAAGACCAAAACAGTTTATCAAACCCTGATAAATACCTTCCAGCAAATTTTATTCAATAGTCTGAACTATTAAAACAGAGAGAAGAAATACAGTACAATCAGCTTGTGACAAAGACAAAAAAACTGCACACTCACTGGCACATTCTGGCTTGTTCTTTAGCAAACCACTAAATTAATATATATATTAATATATACTATACTCACACATCAGGTGGTGATCCTGGGGCACTGTGGCTCCCCACATCCATCTTGACGGGTTTACGGAACTGTTCATATTGGACTGTGTCAGTGCCACGGGCAATGAGCTGGGGCAAAGTGGGTGCAACACTGCCATTGGGGAGGGGAGAAGGCTTCCGGGGCACTGCTACATCAAGAGAAAGGCCCTCATCCGGTATGAGCCCTCCTGTGCCGGGGAGGCGAGCTGCCAGACGCTTATTCATCTTTCGATACCTGGCAAACATAAAATACAGAACAAAATGTATAAGAAATGCTGTGGTGCTTCTGGACAAAGGAGAGTGAGGCAATTGCAAAATCTAATTAAAATATGTAAACAAGGCTTCCTGTTGATATTTGTCACACTCACTTCTCCAGCTCTTCCTGAGAGTGAGCGAAGGTGCAGCTGGCTCCACGAGGACAACCCCCTTTCTGCTTCATGTCACGACACATGTATGTCTTATACTTGCTGTGCTGAGGAGGCTAAAGAGAGACGTTAGGTATTAATAAAATACATAACACTCAGTTTTTCGTGTCATTACAGTAAAACAACATTTACAGAAGTTGTCTGGCGTAGCAGAATGCAAGCTGAGCTGAGTTAATCAATAGTGTTGATGATAAACAAAAAAAATACAACAAAATGAATTGTCAAAATAATATTTAATTGAGGTATTATTACTAATTAATACCTCAAAATCAGAGTGTTACACAAGAAAGGAAAAACCAACATCTTAGTAAGGTGTTGGGCCACCATGAGCTGTCATAGCATATTTCTACAAGTCCCCGGAACCACTGAAGGGATGAACACTATTCCTATTCCCAGCTCTTTTCAAATTCAAATGGAAAAACTAACCTGTTGAGGATCAGCTCCTTTCTTGCTATGGTTCTGGATGAAGTCCACCAGGCCATGCACCACTGTCTTCACTGCTACTAACCCCTTCTCAAGCTGCTCCCATGTAGGAGGAGGGGCATCTGGGGAAATAAATGGAGACAAGAGGAAAAAGAGACATTTTATTTGAATATTCAAACTCACTGCACATGTTTTTGCAGAAATAAATACAAAAAAACCCTACATAACATATCAATCATCTACCCTGCTTGTTTAAAATTAACTTATCAGATAAGGTATGTGGGAAAATATGGCAGAGAAGATAATACTGAGATCATAGTTTGGACTCCAGAAACCAAGATTAGCTTGCTACTTACCAGGGCTGGGATCAATGTTGGCCAGTAGTTCCAGGTGGGGCCGCAGCCTGTTGAGGTTGGCGGGGTCACCGGTCCTCTGCAGCGCAATCGTCAGCTCCTGGACACTCTGAGCAAAAGATGCCGGGGTCTGCAGCTGTGCCAGAGGCAGAGAGACAGAGAGTTAACATCTTTGATAGGTTGATGGCTGATAGGCTTCACAGATATTATATGGGAACATGCTTTGATATATTCAATAGCAGAACACATAAATCATTCTCTGTGGAATATGGGATACAAACAAAAACAAGCGTTTACTTGCACACCTTATCTATGATAGACTGCATGTGTGACTTGTGAGACTGATCTCCATATAACAGAGAAGACCACTGGTCAGGTGCGATGCGTAGCCCTCCCTCCATGGCAATCTGAACAATCTGAGAGTCGTGCTCACGCCGCAGAGCCTCGTATGTACGAAACTCCTCTTTCAGCTGCATCAGGGATGAATCTTCATCACGTTTGGTCACCTAAGCAGTCACAGAGGAAGTAGTAAGTAAGTAAGAAGTATGTTACTTTGTTTTTTTATAGTCTTTATAGTATTAATTGACGAGGATTTTTTTTAAAAACTGCACATTTAGGGTCACTCTAATATGGATGCAACTAGGTCCACTGAGGAGCAGCACTATACAACCAACACTATTTCTCAAACAAGAAAATTTGTGAAATTTCTTAAGGTTTATGGACACATACCTTGAAGCAGGAGGCCCTGTAAAGGAGCTGCACCACATGACCTATGCTAGTTTTAGAGGCCTGTGGGAAGCGTGGCTCAAGCCTCTGGACTACAAAAAGAACTAACACCTTCCTGGACAGAGCAGAACCATCCTCTAGAGCAAGAAGAACCAACTTTAGAGCTTCCTCCTGCATTGCTGGTGGAGGAAAAAACACATATAACATAAATATCACGAGTAACAGTTGAACCTCAAAAATCCCCAACATTTACTGACAACAAATGGACTGCTTCTGGGCTTTACCTGGGCCGAGAAACTGACATCCTCGTGCACGAACAGCAGCCCACAGATTGGAGGAGAGCTGCTGTGGATTCTGGTGCTGCAAGATGAGTTCAGTGACAGTCCGTTCGCCCAGAGAGCGAGCTGCTCTCATGGCTCTAACGCGGCCCTCTTCCTCCACCAGCTGACAGTGGACCAGAGTTACCAGTTTCCTCTGCATGGGTCGACTCAGCATGCTCTGGGCCGTGCTGCTCAGACCCACACCTAATGAGAAATGAAATAGGACCACTGGTAAACCATGGGAATAAATATTCCACAGACATAGGCTTAAATTATCACATGCCATCAGATCATATTTATATCAGTGTAGAAAAACTTCAATCATTAGTCTTAGAATTATTAGAAGCACACCATCAGTGTAAAGCAACACATTACAACAGCACTGCAAAGTAAAGCCTTCATAAAATGTGTGTGTGTGTTTATTACTTACAGAAAAACAAGTTATGCTTTTCTGTTTTTAATAACGTTCTATATTTAACAGAAACAATAACGACAAGACTCCAATTCAAACCAACCAACTGATTTAGGCATTAACCACAAGACTTCTCAAATCCTGACCTGACACTGTAATGTCTTTTTTTAATCCTTCACATTATCATGTCACTCATTACATAAATAACAGAATAATAAAGTATAATAAAACACCACTATGTGTAATGTGTAATTTATGATGTCTTTCAGAGGTGTTGTGTTTAACTTTGTTTATTTATTTAACAATGTGTGGCGTCATGTTCACAACTTTGTAAGTGGAAATTTTCAGACAGCTCCGACTTCACAAGTCTTACTTACTGGTGTTTTTTAAAATGTTGGTCCCCATTTAAATCACTGATTACTTTTTTCATGACTGTTGTTTCCTACCATTTTCTTTTCCCCAATATGACATTAACATGCAGAAAAAAAACTAACTCATACATCATTTCTGAAAAAGGAACAAGGTCATGTCCACTACCAGTCACCTAGCAACAGTATTCTCATATGTTAAACGACTTGAACACCAACACCACTACTTGTGGACTTCCCATGTTGAAAACGGTCTCCAGAGTGTCAAAGGATCATAATAAAGGAGAAGAAGAAGAACAAACTACAAAAGCAACAAGTATGTGATTATGTATAAGTACCTCGGGTGTTGCTGAGGGGTTTGAGGTAGAGGGCCAGCTCCTCCACACACTGCCTGGCCTCCTCATAATGCTGCGAGTCCTCTGGACTGGTAATCAAGGCAACTGGCTGAGCCTTAGGAACCTGCAACCGATCACAATGGGAAAACATCAGAACAACCCACGGCAATAGCTGAAACCTTTAAGTGCAATTATGTCTCAACAATTTTTGCTAGAGCATCTCAACACAGTGAATGTAAAATGGTAAAATGTATTAAACATGCACAAGAATTTGTCTGAGATGCAAACATCTACAAACTCTCTCATACTTCCATCTAAAACAAAATGATAATTTTGGAATAAAAAGCATTTTTTATATATTGTTCTGTCAGTGTAACATGCAGTACAACTGTCCAGTGTCCTATTGTCTTATTAAGTTACTATTTGGTAATGTTTCTGTGATTATGACTAGAGTATGCTCCACTAATTGATTTGTTTTCCCTGGGATATACTTAAACTACACTCAGAGCAAGAAAATATGACTGATGAGAAAATTTAGATTAGACATTCTGAGAACCATTGCAATGTACTGAAAGCTTTTACTCCATTGTCTGCATGCTGTCGTGGTTGGTTGAAACCTGGTTAACAGTGCTAACAAACACAATTTAAAACAGAGCCATGACATTACAAAAAGCATTTCATATGATGTTCTATCACACTTTGCAGCAGAAATACTTCCCAAGCTTTGCCGTGGCTAATTTAAATAACCTACAGGCATCAAAAAAACAACTATCAAAATAACTCTACCATCTTCACTTTAAACATTTAGATTTAGCACTGACGGAAACAAACCTGTGGTTGTGGGGCATGACACATGCTAAATGAGGTTATTTCCACAAAAGACAACATAAAGTGTTAAAATATCCACTTCTATCTGGGCATATTCATTTGATTGGACATTGTAGCCTACTAACCTGTCTGAGCACAAATATGCAAGACATTTTGCTGAGAGACAAGACGTCAGAGGCATGACTATATCAAACACACTACTGAGTCATGATTGATGCACTGATGTTATCCATTATAATGAGAATATCTCTGGAAACTTGGCTGACAATTCCAAAACACATTAGCTGTGCCTCACCCCGTCGGTCAACACTGACTCAGAGAAACATAGCTTTCCTGACTGCTCTTAGTAAATCAGCAGAGGTTATTGCTCAGTCACTGGTATGTGACTCATAAAAGGAATATCCAAGCTATGTCCACATCATGTTATAGCCCCTGTATAATTCCCTAATACTATTCATAACCAGTAATAACAGAAAACATCGCCACGATGGGAATCGTATCTTAAAATGCTCTACTACTCAAACACATACATTTTGTCAGCTTAAATCTCTGTCATAAACTTTCAAGCATGTGTACAAAGAGACACGCATCTTACCTGGCCTCCCACCAGCTGCAACAGGGCTGTGTTGACAGGTAGCTGCTCAATGTCAGTGCTGATGGCTGTCTGGTCAAAGGGACAGGCCTTACGGTGCAACTTGTTCAGGCACATCTTGCAGACAGTATGTCCACAGCCCAAGCTAATGGGCCGGCGAACAGTCTCCTCAAATGTCTGTGTGCAGATTGGGCACAGCAGGAACTCTGTCCATTGTGGTGCTTGCACTGGCATGGTTATATGTTGATGTGACGAGTGAGTGTAAATATATGTAAGCTTTTACACAAAGAAAAAATATAATAATAATATACATATATGGAAGATTCCACTGGAATCAAGAATTTTTTCTTCCGAACTCAATCGTTCTTAAATGTCCTCACACATTGTGGATTTTAGATCACATCGCGTGATGAATACTGTAAAAGAGAAAGACAAAGTTCATTTCAGTTCATTAAAACAGTGCACTCCACATTCACCAATTTGAACATATTTGCATACAAGTCAAAAAAGTAGCTATATAATCCTCTATTTTAAATTCCAACAGTGCATTGACAAAACACGGATGTGTTATGAATGAGCGAATCTGGGGTTTCGGAATGTATTAAATGCAGGGAACGGAAAAGCAGGTTTCTCGTGGAATTGCTAGTACTTTACAACATGAAAAAAATCTAACATTTCTAATCGAAAGTTTCTTTGGGTTTGACCACGCGCCGCTGTACAGCCGTAACAAAAAAAGCTAATTAAATGGAAATCATATCTGACACAGCACATATTACTAAAATAAAGATTGAAACCATCGACGGAGAAGAATCAAAACAACTGCTGTGTGGCCTACTTAGTAGAGCTGGTTACCACTAGGACTATGGACAAAGGGTACTGAAGAGGCTAACAACCAAGTCTCACAGCGCTAACTTGTTGTGAAGCTAACGTTTGCTAATCGAGTTGGGGAATACTATAATATCATTAAGATACAAACATTATTTCTGTTTGGGTCAACACGCAAGATGGATGTGACTGCAATCATCCTGGCGTTTGGTTACACACCGAATAACGATTTATTTGATATGTGCTTGGCTAGCTAGTTGTAGATAACGTTAGCTTACATTTAGCAAGCTAAGCTATGGGTGGCTAGTTTGCTAGACAAGCTAGCGAGCAAACGTCGTTTGATTAAATAAAGCAATTAATCACTAATCTTAACCCTAATGTTGATTGGTCATACAACCATAGGTATTCTGAATGAGGCTGTGATTGTGAATCCATTACATATTCGCTCACATCTTGGGTACTGGTCAAGGAAACGATAGCTTGAAACTAACCACAGTGACACTGGAAAGTGGAGCCATTTGACTTGCAACGGCAAGATTATGTAACGCTAGCAACCGAAACTACCTACCAACCCAACTGCCTTGAAAATGTATTTCTTTTCCCCAGACACACTAGTTTCACCACTGTGCTGACCAAACGCTCGGATTCATAGTAAGATGGTGTTTTGGTCACACTGTGAGAATCAGCTAACACAAATATGCTTCTCGTCGGACTGAGCACAGATGGCTAACAGGCTAGCGAAGAACCCGTACTCCTCCCTGTAGCAGCAGTTAGCTTGTTAGCTAGCTGCCCTTAGTGTTAGCGACAACTAACCATAGCTATGCGTCATTAGTGTGACTACAACAAATTGTGCAACTTACACAGTTAGTTTCCATAAGAACAAATATATAATTAGTGTCGATACTACTCACTCATTCCAAAAGACTTGGAAGATTTTCATCCTTTTTCAGAAAACTGTTGCGATATTTTCTTGCCATGTCGACTGTGCAGCTTAGCTGCTGCCGAGGTTTGGGGTGGGTGTCAACTCGACAACACACTCGCTAGCCGGTTACAGCTAGCTGGGCAAGATGTGTATGTGTGAATGTGTGTGTGTATGTGTGAATGTGTGTGTGTGTGTGTATGGTGCCCTCTACTGACACTGTTTTGTATGCGCAGCCACAGCACAGAACTGAGCAGCCTCTGTCAGTTCTGTGCAGTCAGATCACATCTGGGGATTGTGACAACTGGCAGGCAGAACACTGTCCCAATTAGGCCGACTGTGCACGGGCGCATACGTGTGTGTGTACACGCGGGTCTATGAAAACAGAGAGTGAGAGAGAGAGAGAAAAAGAGAGGGTGAGCTGGGATGAATTGAGATAGAGGGAGGGATCATCTGTATTATCAAATAAGAATCATCCGACAGTTGTTTTTACGATGCAAAATTAGGCCTGTATTTTCTTAAACACATCACAACCTATTATCTTTACACCGGAAACATCATAATATCCCGGGATGGACCAGACATTTGGGATAACAAATTGAGGCTGAATCCAATTAATATATTTCAGTTTTATTTTTTTCTCTTTTTCATTGGCCCATTACTGTGCGCGGGGAGTCGGTGTGTGTGTATGTGTGCTCTGTACTTACGCAACAGAGAGCTTCACTCGGCAGCGGGTTCGCGAGGCAAGGACGAAATTAAAGCAGGCATTTTTTGTATTCCATTTTTGTCTAATCCCACTGATTTCTGCAGGGATTACCGGACCAATCATGATTGAGAGACCGCTGGCTCGCCTGACACTGCCTCCGAGGGAGCCGGGATCTGTGTAGACAGTGAGTGGAGGTGGAAGCACAACATTGGGACCTGGAGAACAGTGACAACATTGTTTTTTTGTTTTTTTTTTGTTTTTTTTTTTTGTTGTTGTTTTTTCCATCTCGTTTAAGCTGACAACCAACCTGAGGATGCGCGGTGAAATATCCGCACGGTTGGGTTTAGAGTGGATGGTAACTTAAATTTGTGCAGTTGCATTGGAATTTGTGGTAACTTTCTCATGATGGTCATAGCTGGAATTGTGTTTTAAAGGACACCATCTTCACCAAACAACCTATCCAGGTACACTATTCATTGCGTGTATTTGCCTATTTATCTTAGCTTAAGTAAAATGTTCTGGGAAGCTTGCAGAGTTCATAATGTTAATTATATTTGTTAACTGGTCTTTAGCAAGGTTCTGTGCATATCTACATCATGTAACTAAAACATTTCGATTTCTCGAAGTTGAATAGTTAATATTTTTTTTTTTTTATTTCTGTGCATATTCACTAAATAGGTGACTAATTAGCAGAGAAAGTCTTGTTTCATTGTATATTGTTAATTTTGCTTGTATAATATTGTTTATTCGAGTAGGGGCTCAGTTGCAGGCAGCAGTTGCTTATTCCCATTCAAAAGGATTATCCTGTGCACTGCAAAGTAATCAGTGGATAAGGCAACGTGACTAAAACCACATTACATATCTCTGCACTCGGCAGATCAGATAGAAAGTAGCCTGTAACAGACATGTATAACAAATGTGAGAGACATGTTTTACCTGTCCTGTATGTTAAAAAAGAACATGCTTTTTTGTTTGTTTTTTATCTATAGGAGCTGCCTGGACCTTTCTGTCCATGACCACCCAATGGAGGAAGAGAAGGTGGTTGATAATAACCAAGCAAAATCCAGTTCCCCTTTACCCCCTGGGCTTCCCATTAATTGGGGGCTCATCACTGGCCCTGTCCCTGAGCCTGTTTTCCCTGCACCATCTTTAAACACCCAACTTCCTCCTCCTCAGAGTTCAGCTGTGCACGCACTACAGACCAAGGTGAAGTCACTCACACAGAGAAGGACAAGAGCGAGAGACAGAGAAAAAGAAAGAGAAAGGCTGGACACAGAGGTCCTGGTGAGTAGCCCTGCAGGACAGATTTCATCCGAAGTCTTTCTGAGGCAAAGACCCAGAGGAAAGGGTCAGGTATCTCTGCCTTCTCCCTCCTGGCGATCAGGCGCTGCAAAGAACTTGAGCAGTAGCGATGAAGAAGAGGAGGTAGAGGTGCAAGTCAAGTTGGAGATCCACAGCCCTCCAGCTGAAGCACAGTTGGAGCAGGTGCTCCAGGGGGGAGAGGAAACTGAAGAAGAGAGGTCAGAAAGAAATGAAGGCCAGGTCAGTTTTCTGACAGACCAGTCTTGCGGCCTCGGGGAGGGTACCAGTCTGGAGAGTCTTTTGTCTGATAACTCAAGCAGTAGTAAGGATGACCCCTCCCCTCCCCCTCCACCACCTGTGCTCTCTTCCCGTTCTGCCACCACCTTCACTGCAACAACATCTTCCTCTTCTTCCTCCACACCTTCCACGTCAACTAGACACTGGGCACCACCGAAGGGCTTCTGGAGAGTGGCACGTCCAGAAACATTGCTTCTAAATGGTGTTGGCCCTCACAACATACCCACCACATTACCTCTGAAGGACTATACGCAGACAGCAGCGCTGGCAGAGCCTCAGAGGAAGTCTAAACCAGCCGAAATAGGCACCTGGAGCAATGTAGGAGGTGTGGTGGATGACAGCGATGCATCCTCAGAATTCAAGAATTCCGACAGTATGGAGCGCGACCTGGACAGGTGTGAGCAGAGGGAGACAGAGGCTGGTGACCCTGCCAAAGGACTGTGCAGTTCAGACAGCTGGGAGAGCATGTCCTCACAAAGTGGGGTACTCTTGGCTGATGAGAAGCTGAAGGCGAAGCAGAGGGCTTATGCAAAGTTAAGGGAAAGACAACAACACTGCAGGGAGGAGAGAGAGCAGAGTGGAGGAGAGAGTGACAGCTGTTATGGAGAGTCACCATACAAAGTAGACGGTAAAGGTAGGTCTTTTCAGAGAAGAAGTATGTACTTAATGTAAATGTAAATTAATTAAGTGGCAAATGTAATTTCATGTAACGTCAAAAAAGGCAAAAGTTGTCTTAAGGGTTTTGGGAAATCAGCTTGGAGCCAAGGAACAGACAAGATCTTGATCTTAAACCATCTTGAGTTGGTTTTATTTTTAGTTTGTTGATGAATTAATTGTATTACATAGAAGGTGTCAGACTAGGTGTTGTAAAGCATCTGACCATGAAATGAAACCATAACTGACTCTATTATGTATATATTAAATAATACAGTTTTAGTTATGTGTCTGTCGATAAATTACCAAGAAACAAGCAGAAACTCCTTGAACATGCTGATATACTTTAGAAAACAGTTCACCATACAGGTTGAATGAATACTCATGTTTGCTCTTTTTAAATAAGTGGCCCATTCATACAGCGGTTGTTTCATTTTCAGCTTGTGCAGTGCAGATGGATGTGGTAAGCTGTTGCATACTACAGTATTATGAACAATTCGAAAGCTTACAGGGTCTGTTGGCATTTTGTGTGGAGACAGAAAATTCAGAGTAGTGCTTTGGCAGTTGCATAATTTCCCAAGTAACTTTGTAAAGCTTTTAAAAATGTTAGCACTTTGTCAACATTGTCTGGTTTGAATGCTTTCCAGCTGTTGCGGCCATTCCGAGTGCCATGTACAAGCCTTTGTTTATCTACGTATGATGTTGTATAGAAATGCAGTATGTAACCTGGCTGATTCCCAGTGTTGAACAGATGTCAGACGTGCAGATGTGCATGAGGGTATTGCTATTATTAGCAGCTGGAGCCGTGGGGGAAGTGTCCCTGCCTTTGTATCTCTGTCTGCAAAGAGATGTCTTTGTATGCATCCAGGGTGACAGGATATGAATTTTCCTATTCTGTAATATTGTTTATGTCTGCTGAGTGTGTGTGTGTGTTTGTTAATACCAGACAGAGGGTCAGCACAAAACATAATGGTAAATCCATAATGATCAGGTGATTTTTTTCCCCCTCTTGTCTCTGGGAAATCTGCCGTTATCTCTTTCTCAGTGATTGCGTAACCTATGTTTTTGTGACTGACATTAAGGATCAGTCAGGGATAACCTGTCACTGAAACTAATAGTATGAAGGTTTATGAAAATCCTTATGATCATACAAAGATCCAATTTTTTTAATACCCACATGTCCGTGTAGGTCGCATTATGGCTGACGGCTCTTTAGGCAGTGGTCTTTGCACCAGGCAAGCATCAAGACACTGAATAATAACTGAATAGACTACACTGCAGATTAGAAAAAAAACAGTACAGGGAAAACTGGAGAGAAACTGGAACTTTTTAAAGCTTTTATGTCTGAACATTGTTCAATCACAGAATTTAACCTCAACGCTGTCACAATAACACCAGCTGACGGTTTAATTTCAGTCCACTGCATCAGCACATCTGCTAAGATTTGTACTTTTCCTCTCTGTTTGATGCCAGCCGCAGGTGCCCATGGGGTTTTGGACAGCTCAGACTCAGTCATTCTTGCTCAGGAACTTGAACCCTATTTGAGGTGAGCAACGCTGTGCTTCTTCATTCACTTGGCAGCAGTGGTGACACACAACTCCTATACACTATTTATATCCTGTCCTCATAAATTACACTCTTAAAGCTTCACTTGTGGGAATTTAGAGTCTACTTTTTTCCTGTATTGATGAAAATAGAGCACCAAACAAGCTGCCTCGTGCACAATCAAAACAAACATTGTGACTACAGGGTTTAATCGTTTTAAAGAGGAGGTGCAGGCATGAAATAAAGGAAATGCATAAATAAATATAAATATCAAATAATTATATATTGATGAAGCTTATATTTTTACCCAAATAAAATGATGAAATAGAGAGAGATTTGTCTTAAAACTTTAAGTAAGTGAAACATAATAAATAAACAGATAAATGAACTGAACATGATTTGTGCCATCCAGCAACAATAACAGCAGTTTCTCAATTTTTTCAACACAGAGTTTGGCTCATTTCTTAAATTATTCAGCTCATCCACCCTTTTCAGTTTTCAGCTTCAGCAATGGTGACAAAATTTTAGAGGTCATTATTATTACAGAGTGCACTATGATCATCACCATTATAAACTGCAAAATAAAACGGCTGCATTAGATACCAAAGCAGGCTGCTAATTGTACCATGTTTGTAAGTGTTGGGATAAAACATTGACACAACAAAATGTAATCTATTGAAAGACAACATGTTCTCCTCCTGACACACAGGGGAGAATGAATCACACTCAGTCCATTGCAAGGATAATCCACATGGCTGGTGTATCATGCTATCTTTATCACTGGGCCAGGGGATAAAGACAAGTACAGACGATGAAGCACAATGCAGAGCAGCTTAGCTGCTGGGTATAAGGATAGATGGATGGATGACGTTTCTCTCTGCTGCTCACCACCAGCGCCACGCCCCAGTCTATCTGTCTGATATTACATAAGGAAGCTTAGGAAGACGCAGCTTCATTCAGTGTAGGTTAAGTCAGTCTGTGGGCAATATGATGTCGCTGGATATGACACAACATACAATGAACTTTGTACACTTGAAGACTTGAAGACAAATATTCAGTTTCATTCAGACAGCCGGTGGTATAACCTAGTCTCATCATGCATCCAACTCCCCCCATTCCCCAGCTATTTTCATCACCTAAATGATTCATTTCTGTACTGAGGCCTCTTTCTCTGCCTGTCTCTTAATCACCAGGTCACTTCTTGTAATCAGTGATGAGCTTCCTCTGAGCCCAAGACATGAGCAAGCCAAGCGTCTCCTGGAGCGAGCACGACTCAAGGCTCGCTCCAGTCACATCAAAGGCGATCGCCCCTGCAGACGCTCCTATTCTGATCAGAGACCCACTGTGTAAGCTGGCTATGAATGCCTGAGCGGGCAGTGATTTCTTTCACAAGTTAGATGTCAAGTTAAATGAGACTGTGAATGCCTCGCCTGCCTTCAAGTTCTGGTGTAATAAAAAGCTCCATTTACTGATCAGTTATCAGTCTTTCTGCAAATTGCTTTGCTGCTTTGACTGTTTTCACGTTTCCTGTGTTTCCTTAGCTCCCGTCCTTTAGTCTCCTGTTTATCCTTCTCTTGCCCTTGTCCTGTTAAAGATAATGTTGCATATAATAGGTTAAAGCTTTGGACCCTGCCTGTGCTTTGTAATTGTTGTCTAATGTTGGTTATCATTCTGTTTATGTAATAGTGTATATATCGTGCAGTTTTGTTCCTGAAATCCCTTCATATCAGCAGGAAGCATTCACTTAATTTACAGCTGGTAGAATTTGCAATGGCTCCTACATTTGTGACTAGACAGCAAATCTGTTCTGTGGTGGCTGAGACATACCTATTTATAGTATTTCTTATTACAAATTACCATGTCATTTGTTTATTTTATGACCCATTGTTTTGAAAATGGGTACCACATGAACATACTCAGAAGAGTCTTTCATCAACCCAGTCTGTTGCAGAGAGATGACTGATATAAAATTTTTATTTGATGTTCATTTCTGCTTTTGTTTTGCCCCATTTTCATAAGCTATTGGTTGTAAGATACAAGTTGAGTTAAACTCTCTTACAGATCAAATGTTTGTTGCTTTAAATTGTCTGTAACACGCACTGCTCTGTTATTTCTTGCAGGAAGAGGCAGCAAGCCGAATCTCCCAGCCCAACACCGGAGCAGAAAGCTGTTCAAACCAAAGAAGATCTTACAACTCAAACTGTATCTGGTCCCCTCCTTGTGCCCACTCAAAGAGACACTTCTCCTGGTGACCAAGGAGGTCGATCTAGACGGTACGGTTGTTCACCCACGCGGGTACGCTTTGAGGATGAATCTGAGAAAGAAGCAGAATCTCGCTACTTGGACAGAGTGAGACAGCGTGGCAGGCCTGCGGTTCCTAAGTCCAAGAATAAAGAAAGTAATACAGATTCTAGCAGTAGTGGTTCAGAGAGAAGCAGAAGCCATAGAAGTGTCTCCATGCCTCCTTTACAGAAGCAAGAAGATGTAGGTGTCATTGGTGAAACCACGACAGTGATCAAAGAGATAATAGTGCTGGTGAAGAAATGTGAGGCATGTGGTTCTGTAGTCAGGGAACAGCAGCCAGTCTTATCACCATCAGATCCACAGAACACTGAGCCACAGCAGCCTGGCAACCCAGAGGACCCAAGGGGAAAACCGGTTCCTCGCTGGGTGCCCCCAAACAAGCTAGAGACAAGTACTCGTCCTAAAGCTCCTCTAACTGTCACTTTTGCTGGAGCTTATGTGCTAGGGGAAAATAAAGAGAGTAGCACAGGGTGGAAGTCATCAGGGTTTGGGAAGCTTAGGAGAAGGAGCAGGAAAGGAGAAAGCCGACTGGAGTCTGGCCATGGTCCTTATGGTCCTTCATGGGCTCAACGCCGTAACTCAAATCCCAGGAACAGGGTCAACTTGAGCAGAGCTGTTACGTTTGCCTCTGGCAGCCCGATCGCTCTCGAGCCGTGTTTGCTGGAGGCATCCGGCGGACTCAGGGAATCACCACCCCCATCACTTCCTATAAAGTCAGCCCTAAAGTCAAGCTCAAGGAATCGCTCTGCAGCTGGTCAGTCCACAGTTCAGTTCCAGATTACCTCAAATCAGGGAGGAGAGGGAGGGCCTCAGCATTCAGGCCTCCTGGACTCCCCAGAAGCAAGAAGGGAGTCCCCAGTGTCTTTAACTCAAGGGATACCTGCAACTAACAACCCAGCTCCCTGTATCAGGCCCTCCACTCTGAGGTACTCCCCAGCCCGACTCACCACAGACCTGCCAGTTGCTGAACTCTGGGATGTCACTCCAGATGGAACAGGTGAGGGGTTACTATTAGTAGAGCCATGAAGAGATTACAGTTCCAGCAGATAATGTAGAGAGTAGAGGACCAGTGGAACAGTGGAGGTAGAACTTCATGGGAAAGTATATATATATATATATATATATAGCTGAAATCTGTTCTGTTGAAATTCCATCATCACATTTAAAACCTTGCAGAATAAAACACAACAAAACATAATGGAATAGAATATTTTTTTCTTTTTTTTTTGGCATCAACTAATTACATCCTTTTCTACCAGCAGGTTTAAGTGGAGACCCTGGTTCTGGTCCTGAGTGTCGTCCAGCTCTGAGAGGCCTGGGTATGTCTCGGGCTGAGGACCTCAGAGCGGAGCTGCTGAGAGCAGAACATCTGAAGGCTGAGGCCATATGGGAGGAAAACTCTGACGGGTCCAGGTGAGCCAAGATAACAATGCTCTTGTCGTAGCTTAGACAATAAATCCCTCGCCCTACCCATGCCGTTCCCAGAATGACTTGACCGTGCCAGTGGTAACAGCTAGGAGATTAAAACTCTGACCTACAGTCCACAGGATGTTACTGTAAAAACAATTGTGTGACCATCAAGACAATATCGCCCTCTTCTGGAAATTAAAAGCACTAGCAGTTTGTATGAAACTATTAGCACAATAATCCTTTTAACATTCATCTCCATCCCAGTGTTGTGATTAGCGGTTTAGGTCATGCAATTGTGTCTATATTACAAAAAATATCTAACTAACAAAAATACTCTTAACCTTTATTTTACAGAAAGCTGGATGGACGGCCAAAGCTCTTCCTGCGTCGCTTCTTTTCCTCTATTGGTCTGAATAGTGTTGGTAGACTTGTTAAAGGAGGCCGCTCCAGCAGCATGGAACAGCTGAGTATTCCCACTGCCCCCCGCGCCAGCTCTGCTTCCCCGAGCCCCACACGCAGACCACAGCCTACTATGCGCATACAGAGGACACCCTCACTGCAGACCCTGCACACAGTGAGTGCATTTTTCATACCTTGTTATTTTCTATTCTGAACTGCTGTGTTGCTCTGTGATTGTCTATGTATTCTCTTCATTTTTGTTTTATTTCACCACATCAAAATATTTTTTTACCTCAAAAAGTTAAGCCGTAGGGAGAAAACATCTTATTTGCATGTCTTAAGAACTTCTAGTTCCGCTTTGAAGTATATTTCACTACTTATTTGCCACAGTGGACCAACCAAGGCTTTGAAGTATCACTGCCTGACACTGGCAGCACAAATAATGCATTCGTGCTTCCTTCCACTGTTTGCAGTAGCCATCCTTGCTGTCCTCTTGGCATCTACAGGAGTACACTAAATGGATGTAAACAAGTTTCTGCTCCAGCCAATCACAGCCTCTATTAGCATAATGTGTGTTTGTGGTGCCAAACTCAGTTTTGTTAGTTTTAGAAGGATGTTGGAGCCAAAAAGTTAAAGCTCCAAAAGCAGATCTGGTGCATTTTGCCAATTAGAATGCACAATTTGTTACAGTTCCATTTATTTGCCACTAGGTGCTGCCACTGGCCCAACTCCGCAAAGCCTCCTCAGTGCAGAGTTTAGAGAGAAGAACAGAGCGTTCAACAATACTGGGAGAGGTGCAAATACCATACGGCCTGGCGCCCAGGTAGGTGTCAAATGAAAATAAAATCGAGAGAAAGATAGAGAAGAAGAAAAAATATGTGGTATTAAAGCACAGTCTACATTGTTTTACTTCATTAGTTCACTGAAGTAATTCTTCTTCTGCAGCCCTGATAGCCCACAGCTCGAGCTTCACAGGGCCTTGAGCGTTGAAGACGTACTTGCCTCTAGAATAGTGCGTCCAGTGGGCCGGGTCACCCAAGCTTTCCCTGATGGGACCCTCCTCCTGGAGCTGATCAGACCTCCAAATGGCCCTTTTGGTTTTGTCATCTCGAGAGGCAAAGGTCGACCAGACACAGGTAACTTTTTAAATCAATATTTCCAATAGTCTGGACTTTGGTTTTGCAGTTGTTTATTAATTTTGGGGGTAACTTTATTGTCTTAGTCAACAGTTATAGTATTCTACCCTGAAAAAAAAAGAATAGAATTGAAATTAGAATATTACTTTTACAATAATAATCATCTTTATAATAATTGCTATGATATACCTGTTTTGTATTAATCATAGTGATAGAGTGATAGAGAGATAGAGAGCTTTGTGTGTGTGTGTGTGTATGTGTGTGTGTTTGTGTGTGTGTGTGTGTGTGTATATATATGTATGTGTGTGTGTGTGTTTCATTTGTCTTCCTTCTTGCTCTTCCCCTTTTGTTGTCTTCCTCCTCCAGGTGTATACGTGGAGAAAGTGGGTGACGGTAGTGGTGAAGGCCCCTATGCGGGTCTCCTCAGTATCGGTGATGAAATTCTGCAGGTGAACGGAGAGGCAGTGGCTGGACTCAGTCTGGACCAAGTGACGCGGCTCATGACCCGGGAAAGCACCACGTCTCTCCGGATCATGCCGGCGCGACGCAACCAGCGCTGACTGGAGAGATAGACGTGGCACAGAGCCATTTCTCCCGGAGCCATGGGTTATAATTCAACGCTGTGAAGACTGCCAATGGACTGTGGCCTGTTGATAGATTTAAGATGTAAGATAGATGTAAGATAGTCAGTGTATGTCTCAGTGCAGTTTCACATAGCAGAATGACTGCATGGGATAACACGGTTAGAGGTTAATCTCCTATTCGTGCAAACACATGTTCAACAGTATGACTCTGCAAGGGACTTGGATTAACATGGCAAAATCAATAAAATAACCAAATAATAAATCTAAAACCAAACAAATCCAGTAGTGGAGAGGACTATGCTACTTAGAAACTGATTTTAGAGTATATATTGTGATTCTAATCCAAACTAGAATTACTAATTCAAACGCAGCATAACTTGTTTCTGTGCATAGGTTTGGATAGACATGGACAGACTTTTTTTTTATGTGATTTGTTTTTCTCAGACAGAATATGACAGCTGAACCACATTTTGAGACGTTTAAGGTTTTGTACAGTTCCGTTCCCAATAATCTTGTTGATTATTTTATACTGATTGATTAGCCCATGAGACCCTCAAACTAAAGAGCTATCTCATACATTGGCATGCATTGGTCCCCTCCACTGCAATGCAACTGCATCACAAATTACCTCTAAAAAAGTAGTTAATAATTATTGTTTTTCCATAGATCACATTTTCCCAGTGGCACTGCATGGTCACTTGATTTCACTTGTGCTGTATCACCTGCTTCATGAAACTGATGCTGATTTGCTTCTAAATAAAATGTTTTATTTTGTCAAACGTTTTATTCTAGAATGCAAGACCTTAATTAATTCATGTCACAAAAACGGACACAACAGCTACAAAAATTGTGTCACATGGTATCCAGTCTTTGGATGCACGAGCACATTTGAAATATTTAAACTTAGAGTATGATTCCCCATCCTGAATTTATAAAGTTACTGTCATGATCTGACAGTACAACTCATGAAAATGAAATATCCAGTCAGTTTAGGGTTCCTCGTGGCTGTGGACAATTAGGCCTATTGAATTTTAAAGCCTTTCATCTTAGTGCTTCCCACTAACAAAAATCTTGGTATGATCGCGGTGTCATTACTAAAAAAAAAAAAAAGTAAGGTCAGGCGATGCTGTTGTTATAAGCACAGGATGTAGCATGATGGTCGTGACTGTTGTTTAAAGGTCGTGACTTATTTTTAGGATCGATGTGTAAAATGCGTAACGTTTAGGATTTACCACACTTTCCATCTATTAATCTATCTATCGCTCTACGTAATAACGCATGTGTTCTTTAATTTGATATATCACAGGCTTATTTGGCTGAATTAGAGCATTTTAAATTGTTTAAATGAATGCATTCATTTGACTACAAAAGGAGAAAAAAACAGTGTGGGAAATCCGTTATTAGGATGTACCTTCTACCATTTGGGCTGTCCTGGATGTGCTCTGATAGCACGTCACCGTTGATGTTGCTGCTGTTTTATCTGATGGACCAGAAGCCGATGCGCTTTTATCTGCTCCAGCCATGACTCCCCATGGACCCCGGGGAACCGCCGTCCAGTGCCCCCCGACACAAACAATGACAAGCAAAAGCCCATTTGTTTATTTATTTATTTATTTATCCATCTATGAAGAATTGTGTCACATCCAATTAAGGCAACGTTATCATAATTAGACCCCCGTCCTTTGTAGTCTATTGTATCAGTGGCTCATCTAGCCTCAAGGCGCAGAAATAGATATGGATTAATGGATATACTCTTCTTCTTCTTTTTTTTTTTTTTGCGAATAAAATAATAATTAAATAAATCATTCTGAAACAGGTAGTCGACCCTCTGCTACCATCAGCTATCTTATTTTAAATGGGCTTAGCGAAAAAAAAAAACTTTTGTTGAAAATAGAAATAGGTCAAAAGCTTAACCTGATCTTTTGTTTCTTTCATCAGAAAAAAAAAAACATTAAAACACCTCAACTAGAGCTCAGGCTACAGTATACCACCTCACGTTGTTACAGGCCTTTGCGCTGTGTCTGTTTGCTTTTTTTTAATGCTTTGCCCTCCACAAGTCTATATAGCCCACGACAGCCAAATAATAATGAATCATTTCATAAATAATGGGTTTAGGGGCTTATCGGGAATGAAGAGGCCGCTACCGTTCGCTTATCTCACTCGGCCACATTGCGGCCTGTGTTCCGCTCCCCATACTGAGGGAGCGCGCTGGATGCGGCGAGAAATAACTCAGCTACACACACACACACACACACACACACACACACACACACACACACACACACACACACACACACACACACACACACAGTCACACACTCACACTGCTCCACAACTGGCAGGGGAAAAAAAGAAAAACCTCAGACATGGATGACCCACTCACAAAATGGCTCCACTTACACAGTAACATCAACAACACGGCTGGAACGGTAAGTGCAAAAAAATAAAAAAAATAAAAAAAATACATCTCTTTGTTTAAACCACCATATTCGTTCCTCCAAAAGGCTGTAATTGGATTGCTATCGTCTACATTTTAATGATGTTACGTGCGAAATATTTAGCCTATATTTTCTGCTATTGTCCGATCGGGTGGTTGAGACTGTACGGGATGTAATAACGGATGCGAGGCCTATTGGAGAATTCCCAGAAATAAAAGTGTGCTTTTTTATATATATAATTGGCGGTCTGTTGTTGGATTATAATAATATTCGGAGGATTTTTTTTATCGAATTAATTACCGACTATTATACTTAACTGTGGCGTTTGGTGCATTCAGTGTGTCAAGCCTTTGATGTTCGGCTTTAACAACAACAGCACTATGGCCTTCATAGCGATAAAACAAAAATTACACGACCCACTCAGACATCTGTGGTTATGAAAATGACCTGGTCCCAGTGTTTCTGGAGCCTCACCGGGTTATTTATGGTTTGGCTGACAGAAAAAAAGGAGGGATTTTATTCCGACGAGGAATGGATATTACCAAGCTCTCTTCGTGGTCCTGGCACAATCTCCCTACAAGACGACAATTTTACTCTTAAATAAACAGCAACCGAAATAGTCTTCTTTGAAAAATGAATGTAAATTAATACAAAGCTAAAACATGGGTTAAAGATATTAGCGTAACGGCGTACACTGTGCTGAAGGCCAAGTGTAGATAAGAGATTCATAGAAAAAAAACATGTATGCAGAAACCACAAGATAAAAGTCTCTGTGAAGGACAAGTTAACGTTTGAAAAATGTCCCCAGCTCTAAATTTATTACGAAAATGTTCAGTTGAGGCTAATTCATAATTGCACATTTAGCTTTCACGTCCCAGCTGGTTTACCTTTATAAAAGCTCTCAAACCTTCAGCAGCTCAATAATACTAGCATCCTTGATAATTAAACCTTTTTCTTTTTTAAATTTGGTTGTCCTATAGCATACGTATTATCTTTTATGGGAAAATATCTGTACTGAAGCCTTTTTTTTTAATTTATCTTTTAAAAATTTCGAATAAAATGCATTTGTTTATTTAAAGAATTTACCAAGCCAGTAATTAATAGCTTATCAATTGTATTTTTACACTCTTTGTTTTGTAAATATAAACTGACAACTGACAACAATAATTCTAATCATGATAATGATAATTAGAAAAAAAAGAAAGATTTAATGTTAAGTTTGATTACAGTAATAATGGTTTGTTATTTCTCTGTAGTCTTGCATGGAAAGCAACTGTTATGTGGTGTATTGAGACTGTAACAATGTTCTGAGCTGTAAATTAATAGAAAGAAATCTAATTTAGGAGTAGTGGACTCGAGCGAGTGGTGACGGTATAAAAATGATGGAAAAACGGCAGCCGGAGCTGTGTCCTGGAAGTCCCGATGCAGAGTCCGGTCCTGGAAAGCGGGAGGACACCTCCATCGTCTCCAGACAGAACGGATGCAAGGAGGACGAGGAGCCGGGGAGAGAGGAGGAGGGGGAGGTGAGGGGAGGGAGCTTCAAGGGGGTTGAAGAGACGGATGACGTTCCTCTGCAGAACCCGAGCAACGGGACCAGCATCAGCATCATCATCAACGGCGTTGCCAAGGAAACTGCCTCTCACAACGCCCTTGACCTGAAAAGGGAAGTGCCGGTGATCGAGCTCTCCAGGAGGGACGCTATAAAAGCGGTGGAGCAGAGGACTGAAAGCCATTTGGTGCCGATCACGGAACTTCGCAGACCTCCACCGCTGCCGCTGCCGCCGCCGCACCGAGACGACGCTCGAATGGTCCAACTGAGCCCAAACGCGTTTCCTGTCCCGGCCCGGGCGATGCTCTACAACCTGGCGCAGCCTCTCGCCGCCATCAACAGGTAAAGGTGGAGACAGGAAAAGAAAAATCAAAGAGTTTTCATGAATGCACGTTTCATTTGATCAATGTGACTGTTCACTATAGAAAGTTCTAAGTTTTATGGCTGACAGATGTTGCCCTATGCAGGAATAGGCCACAGTAGTGCTTGAAATGCTTGAGTATACATTATGTTGATAAACATGAATGTGCATGTGTGACAGAGAGAATAAGCCTTGTGTGTGTGTGTGTGTGTGTGTGTGTGTGTGTGTGTGTGTGTGTGTGTGTGTGTGTGTGTGTGTGTGTGTG
>JBBMJY010000006.1:11229076-11261289 GCA_037833715.1 Toxotes lorentzi
CACACACACACACACACACACACACATATATATATATACATATATATATATATATATATATATATATATATATACACTATTCCAGATTGAAGTGCAGCAGAGTGTTCACCTGTTACACAGAGTGACAGGTTCTGAATTTAATGCGAGCATGATAAGTAATAGTATACAAGATGACATCAGCATTTGGTTCCGCAGCCAACGCCATTGGCTCCAGTGTTTTGCCTGTGCGTCCTATGAGTTTGCAGCTGCGCACTCCTGTCAGCGCCGACTACATTTCACGAATGGCCAGTGTCAAGCTCGCTACTATCACAATAACCCACCTCCGTTAAGCACTTTCAAAATAAAGCCCTTGCGGTTTTAACAATGTCATTGTGCAGCGCATTGTGTAAGGCGCTTGCTTTTGCCTTGCTTTATTAAGACAGCCCCAGCTGGACTTCCCGTTTAATTCCGTCGCTATCTCGGTGGTTTGACATAGCTGAAGAATGGAGGTGTCTCTCTCCGGGGTGGGTCTAACCCCAAAAAATCCATCATCCTACAATGGGCTGTGGGAGATCGGCTCAGCTCGGAGAATCCTCTTGTAGCTGTTCACAGAGCCGAGGATAGGACCAAGACATCAGACCAAGCCAATGAGGGTTTCGTGTCCGCTTTCGTTCTGCTCTTCTCGGCCCCGGAGTCTGGCAGACAGCCGCCCACAGTGCGTAAATGCGCTCGGAGTAGTGAGGACAGGCCTCCGAGGAGCACTTTAAATGTTGAGATTCAAACCCTGTCGGACATCGTGGTAGTGAATCGATTTCTTCGTAGTTCCGCTGAGCGGATGGAGTGAATTGTGCAGAAGGGGAGAGAGACAGACCACAGTTTGGTTGCGTGTGATGATAGGAGACACAATGACGCTCTTGTCTCTTCTGGGTCGGATCATGCGCTATTTTCTCCTCAGGCCTGAGACATTGTTTCTGTTGTGCATAAGCCTGGCGCTGTGGAGTTATTTCTTTCACACGGACGAGGTGAAAACCATCGTCAAGTCCAGCCGGGATGCCGTGAAGATGGTGAAGGGGAAAGTGGCGGAGATGATGCAGAATGACCGGCTGGGAGGCCTCAGTGTCCTGGACGCAGAGTTCTCCAAAACCTGGGAGTTCAAGAACAACAACGTAGCCGTATACTCCATACAGGGGAGGAGAGATCACATGGAGGACCGCTTCGAGGTGCTCACCGACATCACTAACAAGAGTCACCCGTCTATTTTCGGGATATTTGACGGTCACGGTGGAGAGGTAGGCTGGGAGGGAGGGGTTACACAGGCCCATCACAGCACACTGCATTTGTTTAGACTCGTCAGGCCCTGAGACCTGCTGCAGCACGAGTTCTCAGCATCACTTCCAGCATCACAGGTAGAGACAGACAGACAGACAGACAGACAGACAGACAGACAGGTAGTTGAGATTAGTGGAGAGATTATCTGAGCATTCCTGTATGTTGTATAAGAGCCCCCTTTCAACATGACAAAATTATACACTACATAAGATCATAAAAATATTCTAGGAACATTAATTAGTGTGATAAGACAATAAAAGTGAACTCTCCATAGAGATGCAGGTTTCTATAGGAACACAATTATTTGAATTGAGGCACAGGCATACAGAACGTGTGTAACTCACTTCACACTCCCCCCATTTTCAAATACAGCAGTTCCCCTCCCCACTCCAGCATTGTGTTCTATTGTGTGAACACCTCCTCCAACCCACCGCCAGTCAGGGAGTTTGACTTGAGATTCACCACAAAGAGCTTGTGTGTGTGTGTGTGTGTGTGTGCGTGTGTGTGTGTGTGTGTGTGTGTGTGCGCACACTAGGGTTAGTGTAGGTTTTGTCTATCTCTCCTCCACTCCCTGTTTTGTCAGGGGTCAGTGGTTTCTCATGGTTGCCTTCAGACCACGTGTCCATGGACGCCATCTGTCACACCATCACCCCTGTCCCCCATAGGTTCCTCTATAGGACACATGTCACCAAATGATACTGGTTAAATGAAGCCCAGCCTTCCTGTTTTAATTCTTATTTGTATTTAACCAATTTTTGATTTCATGCAAACCTAAGGAGGGTCAACTAAAAGTCTTTGTTTCACTGGCTACAGGAGATTTAATTATTAATACTTAGAGTTGCAGTCGCTGTAGTTGAACTAGGAAGGAAAGCTGTTTTTATTTTTTTTGAAAAAGCACCTTGAAAGCTCGGTGGATAAAGTGTATAACGAATTAGTAATATGTGTCCAGATTTCTCACGAATATTACACAGAAAATTACTCTGGGAACTGTTGCCCATTGGTTTTTTTTAAAAAAAAGGTTAGCTGCAGGAATTGCCATTGGCTTGTATTCAATGATAGAGCGAGGGACAGAGAGTGGACCGCTCTGTCTATTCCTGTCCCATAAACAAATATTTATCCTTCCTGTCACGTCTCTGACTCTTTCTGCCCCTTCTTCACTCTTACTTTTCTGCTATCCACTTCTCTCCCTTTCTTCCCTTTCTCTTTTATATCTGTGCATTGTCTAGATTCAAACATGTTTTCTTGTTTGCTCTATTCCTTTATCTTTTTTATGCTTTATTATTATCATTTTAATCTTTCAGTAGTCACAGTCAAATAGGATTTTTGGACTCTAAAAGAATGGGTCACTCTGACATTGACCTCAGCTATTATAGGATCATTAGCATCAATACACAGACTAAATTGGAAATAAAGTAAATAAATTGGAGATGTGTCTAATGTTAAGGGTCATTTGAGAAAGTCATGTTTGCCCTCCGGGACTCTTAATGCTTATGATGTTGATGGGAAAAATTACTGCATGTGTGAATATCCCTAAACATTTATTTGCTAGTGCAGTTTAATGCAGTTTGGCACAACTGTAAGCATGCACACACACACACACACACAC
Organism: Toxotes lorentzi; assembly: GCA_037833715.1. Classification (NCBI taxonomy): domain Eukaryota; kingdom Metazoa; phylum Chordata; class Actinopteri; family Toxotidae; genus Toxotes; species Toxotes lorentzi. The sequence goes on from JBBMJY010000006.1 coordinate 11,231,991, forward strand.
ACACACAAACACACACACACAGATTGACTTTATTGAATGAAGCAATGTTGCCAAGCCAAATTTATGGGTAGATAAAACAGACTGTGTCTGGTAGTGCAGTGTGTTCTGGCACTGAAAATATGCATCTGCGTGTTTTTTTGTTTGTTTTGTTATTTTCAAGCAGTGAGCTATGGCCCTGAATTCTAAAAGTCAGCAAAAGCTACCGCTCCTCTTTTGACTTGATTTACCGACACTATTTCTGAGGAACTGTGGAACCGTGAGTAGTTTACAGCTTAAACAGTCTTTCATGCTGTTTTCTGTATAAAAATGTATCTATAAAATTTATAGTTACACAATGATTTGGGGGGTGGGGTGTAGGATTTAATAAAGCAGCAAATTCAGTAAGAGGTCCAGGGTGGATGCTCATAATATTTCATGCCCAGGTTTCTTTGTTGTAATTTACTTCCAGTTCCATTTAATTCCTGATAAACATTTTGAGGAAAATTGTAACGGTTGTCAGTTCAGATATCATTTGATACAGTTGATAACCTTCATTCCTGCATTGATGGACCACAGAGTTTTAGTTGCACATGAATAAAATGTTCAGTGAGATCGGTTGTATCTTTGCTCAGATATAAACTGAAATGCATGATCATATCCATGAAAAGTGTATTGAAAGTATTGAAAACTTGAAAATCGAAGAACAGCTAAATCGTGAAGCATGTAGACTGAATGGACTCAAGTGTCCTAATTTCCATTGGAAGTGTGAATATGAAATATGTACACTGTATCTACCAAGACATTAAGATGGTATAAAATTTTGCATTTCATTCGACAGCATTAGCATAATGGAAATCTTGGCAGAGAAAATGAGAGAAGAAGCAGATAAGTAAGGGCAGGAGGAGGAGGGAAAGTGGGCTGGAGGATGAGGAGGTTGTTCAATAATTCAGCACAGAGCACCTGCTTTATGTAATGAAAAAAGCACTCCTCTAAATTAGAGTTGTATTGGACCACATTACCTGGCAGGCAGAGGGGGGAAGATCTAATAAGTAACAAATTCACAATATTATGGTGACCCGTCAAACTGAGGATAATTAATCGAAACATGCGATGAAATGTACATGCGTAGTACAGCGCAGCTGATTTTATGAATGAGAAAAGGTTTTCCCTCAACTTGTTTGGTAAAAAATAAAAAATATAATTGAAAAAATGATTTTGTTTCTGTAAAGCAGCAGCAGAACAAGTGGGTAAACACAACATTCTAACAAAGACTGTACATATATACATATATGTATATATTTATCAGTGCACCTTTAAACTCTTGTGATAAAAAGAATATGGCAAAATAATCTGGCCACACACAAGCAGTCAGTCCTCTTGATGTTGTCTAAGTATGTATTACTGACATAAAGTAGAGTCTAGCTTGATATTTCTGAACTTGTATTTGCCATTGACAGCAAACACAGCTCTGTGCTCCACCTGTACTCATTCTGTGTCCTCCCTCTGTCTTTCCTGACCTCCTGACCTCCTGGTTCTCCCAGGCTGCAGCTGACTATGTGAAGGCTCACCTGCCAGAGTCCCTGAAGCAGCAGCTGCAGGCCTTTGAGAGAGAGAAGAGAGAGAGCTCTCTCTCTTACACCAGCATCCTCGAGCAGCGCATCCTGGCAGTGGATCGTGAGATACTGGACAAGCTCTCTGCCAACCACGATGAAGCAGGTCAGGAGGGTGGAGGAGAGCGGTGGGAAGTGAATATACAACATATGCATATATATAAAACAGAGAGAGGATAAGTTGGAAAATCAGACTTTAAACTTTTGTGGGAAAGTTGGTTTTGGGAAAAGAAAATTAGCAGCTAGATCAGGTACTCTTTCATTCAGCGTTCACGCCTCCTGCCTCAAGGTGCGTCACAGCTCCTCAGCTATCAAATAAAATCTCACAGTCTCCTTTATAATATCCTCTCAGTACAATGCTTCCTAGCTAACATTTTCCTCTTTGATGGGTTTCCTTTTGTGTAGTTCACTTGAAACGCTGACAGAGAAGAGTGAGCCTGCTGTGTGGTAGCGCCGCTGCTGCTGAGCGCTGATGTTAGTGTGGTTGATTCTGATGTAAATTTGAGAGCTTCAGTCCAGACTGATCTGTTGGTGGAATACGATACATCTACCTCAAGAAACAGATTTCCCTTTATTTTCCCTTTTTCTTTTATTTTTTTTGCCCTATTGTTTTTCATTGTTGATTTGTTGGGAGACCGTCTGGCACTGTGTCAATCCAGTGTATTAAAGATACAGTAGGAAACTATGATATACTTACTGTAAGAGTCTCCCTACGTAGGACTGATTTTTTTTTTTATCATTTAGTATTCATTGTGCTTGACCTACTACTGACCCACAGGTCACTCATATTAAGGAAAACTCTCAAGTGGCCTCTTTGCCTCAAGTGCACTTTCCACCATTACTTTAATGCCTTTTTCTTCCACAAATCTGTAGACTGCATTTTAAAGGTCACGCATTTCTATATGTCATGACAGATTACTGTACTGATACTCTGAGCCCTGAGAAGTCGGTGATGTCTAATCCTTATAAATCACTGCATTTATTATAGTGTGGAACGTCAACACTAATATAGTAGTGTCAGACATTGATGTGATAATGTGATAGCAAAGCAATGTTTGTGTACAGGAAAACAATTTATTGCAGTGTTTTATGAATCATCACAGGCTACTGTAATGTCACACTGGTAAACGTCAAGCTTCTGTTCCCATTCATTTTTGTCTCTCTGTCTGCCTTGTAGGGACGACATGTCTCGTAGCGCTGCTCTCAGACAGAGAACTCACTGTGGCCAATGTCGGAGACTCTCGTGGCGTGCTGTGTGACAAAGATGGGAATGCTGTTGCACTGTCACATGATCACAAACCATATCAGCTCAAAGAACGCAAGAGGATCAAGAGGGCAGGTACATGAGAGAGCAACAAAACTAGAATATACAGCTTACCTGCACTACACTTCTCTGTGGTTGAATTTCAGGTCCTTGGCTGCCACCTGTTGGCCTGTTTAGGAACAGCATTGTGTTAAACAGACTGCAGTGTCAGAAATAGATACCTAAGCAGTGTGATTAAGGGATTTTCCCAGGTTAGCATTTATCACATCATCACATTATCTCAAATTAATTGAGAGTAGCTCCTTTAGGCTCAGCTTGTTTTGTTTCGTTTTTTGTCACACTCACACAATAGACAATCATAAGTACATTTGTGGGTTAAACAAAGACTCAAAGTAGCCTATGATTTGGACTGATGCACAGTAAACTCACCAGGAGCCGTGATGCATTTTCTTTCTCATTATCAGATCATCACATTGTACTTAAGCTCAAATAAATAAATACATTTTGAATTTTTATCTTCGCTTCCAGGAGGTTTCATCAGTTTTAATGGCTCCTGGAGAGTGCAAGGAATCCTGGCGATGTCCCGCTCTCTGGGAGACTATCCACTGAAAAACCTCAACGTAGTCATCCCCGACCCCGATATCATGACCTTTGACCTGGACAAACTGCAGCCGGAGTTCATGATCCTGGCTTCCGACGGCCTGTGGGATGCCTTCAGTAACGAGGAAGCCGTCCGCTTCGTCCGCGAGCGTCTGGACGAGCCTCACTTCGGTGCCAAGAGCATCGTCCTCCAGTCCTTCTACCGCGGCTGCCCCGACAACATTACTGTAATGGTGGTAAAGTTCAAAAGTGGAGCTGGGGGTAGCAGCAAGGCAGCAGGGGAGTAGGTCAAGTTCAGAGCTTACGTTGTGATCAGTGTTCTCTATGATTTTTTTTCCCCCATCTTCTGGATGGAGCAGCAACTAAGATAACACAGGAGAACTTAGAACTTAAAATGAGGTTTTGATTTGTTTGTACGGTACTGATTGAGATAAGGGCATGTAAACACAATCTAGACCCAATGACCATCTGCCAACTTAATAACAAATGCATTAAAATACAGAAGTTCTTAGTTCAACAGTGGAGATGCATAAAAAGGGGACAAACAGACACTAAACAGGGGATTTCTCTTAACCAGCACACTTTAGACTGTGACTGATTTACTACTGTTTACTGTACATGCACATGAATGGTACAGCTCTACTGGAGGCTTCTTCAGAGGAGGCTTCAACTAGTGCCTATTCAAGAGTTACTGTGCAACTACAGGAAGCTACTGAAAATGTATTTGCGAAGAATCACCCTGCTTGCTGCATTTTGATGATGCTCTCCCATAATGTATGTAATATATCATATTGTTGACCTGGAAAAATTAGTCAAAATCCTAAAAGACTCCGGTGGATCCATACCTTTATTTAACTAGAAGTGATTCAACACCCAAACTCTAAATTTTGAGTACAAGACACTCATCTCCCATAGAAGTGAGAGGTGGCTGTTTATCATTTGTAGTTTCGTCCTCGTGCTACATTCGGACTCAGTTCATGCCGGTTACAATGGACAGCAGGAGCTCTGATTGGTCAGCTGTAATGTGTGGCAGGAGTCTAACCAATCACAGCTCCTACTGCTGCTCTGTGGGTTGGGTTTCATTATAATTTTGATGCATCACACTGCTTACATGTGTTTTAATTAAAGATTAAAGATAGGTTGGTTTTTCCGTGAACAAGCTACAACAGAGTGGTCTGAGACGTTTCTGTGGATATTATCTACTTTTTTCTCCACTTTGGATAATGATTGCTATTGAAATGCTTGTCGGCATCAATCAAGGTGACACAGCCCCTCTTGTCTTTGAATGCTGCGTTTCACATTTTTACACCACCTTTCAAGTCTGTGGGACATGAGTGGCACTTAAAAGCAAAAAAATTTGGGTGGAAGGCCACTTAAACATGCAACACACACACGTGCACGCAGACACACAGAGTTCTGAAAAAAAAAAAAAGCACTTTTCAGATGTTTATTTTTTTGGAATGGTAAAATCTTATTACATATCAAAAAATGTAAAGACTGTATATCCTCAGTAATGTGAGAGGGTTTTAATTTGTGTAGAGCCTGATTTAGTTCCTGACCTTCACCTCTTGGTAACGCAATTTTATGGAGCTAATGTGAACTGTTGCATCAAAGTGATTTTACACCATCTGTATCAGGGCATGTGCTTTGGCGTATCCATGTTCATGAACAAAGTGCATAGAGTATGTATCCATGGACATTTGGTGGTTCCCTTTGGCCTGGGAAGCACACGAAACAGGAGGCACAACAGACTTCCATGCCTCTGCCGCCATAAGAAACTCACTAAAAGATGACACATCACGAACTGTGCAGCCACAGCTGGAATGCTAGTAGCTAGAACTATGATATACTCCTGAAGCAATACAACCGGTGTCATCGCCAGCCACAACCTGTCAAGGACAGTTACAGTAAACCATACTTGATTTACTACGGTTCTTAAGGTTAATTTTTTAATTTATTTTCTTTTTTACCACTGTGTACCATAACCTTTACATCAGTTGAAAGAAGCCTTTTTTATTTAAAAGTTTACCTAATGCCTTATTTATTGTTGAGTTTTTGGGTGTGTCTGGCAGATTGCCAAATCAGTATTCTGTATATTCATTCTTTTTTTTTTTTTTAATTCTTCTGTACATGAACTGGAGTTTACAATAAAATAAATACCCATCACTTTAATTTGAGATGCCGTCCGTGATTCACACATGTTGAGCAGATGCTCAGTGTAAAAAAAAAAAAGTGTAAATTCTTTCTGTATGTAAATTATCAGTATTAAACTCATCTGAAATGTATTCCCCCCTTTAGTCTTTATTATTGCAGAGGCCTTGTCTTTCATTCAGGCCTTTAGTTACTGTGCAGCATGTCCACCACATCAGCTCAATCACTACAAAACAAACTAAACTCTAGGGTCTTTTGAATATTTGTTTTTTTTTCTCAGAGATGAGATTTTTCTCATTTTATTTTTATCTGATTTGATTTATTATCACTACTAACTCATTTATATCACACCATACTTTTCTGTCCACACAACAAGCCTGGGTGTAGTTTCACACACTCACACCTGCTGCTGGCCCGATTAATGGACATCTCCCCTGGAGTGGTTGAGTCTGAAGAGCACAAGAAGAATAGATACGGAGGAATGGGGTAAGGAATGACTAATGATCTTCTTCTGCTTTTTAACGCCTCTCCAGGAATTTGAACCTACTATGTTCTTGTCACCAACCATCGGTCTCAAGACCCTGCTTGTTGTAAATCATGGAACGACAATGACAAACAATCACCCACACAAAAATGAGGTGGTGAGATCAGAATGGGGGTGGGGGTTTCTGGGATGCCTGTGATGGACCACAAATAACTCTTCTGTGCCACAACTGCGCTGCGTCTGCAGGGACACTCAACCCCGCTGGAGGGGCGCAGACAGCTCGGAAACGCTCGATGATGCCAAGTTTAGTGACGGTCTTTAACAGCTGGCGCTTCTCAGAATAGCCATGAACTGATCCAGTCCTCAAGACCCGTGAAACATTCGTGCGTCTAATAACCATAAAGTCAAGTGCGTCACACTACAGCTTTATGGGAACTCTTCACCCTATTTCATACGGATTTGGCACTTTATAAATGAGGCGAGTGCCAACAGGAAGCAGTGGAAGAAGACTGTCAGTTAGTCAAGTCAAAAGTTCCCTTTCATCCATTAAAGGAAACGTTTCAAGTTAAGCTTCAATATGGGACAGCAGGGCTCCAAATCCTCCATAGAAGCGAGGGTGGTTTTCCATCGCGTTGGCGCAGTGGACATGTATCAGAGAACCGACGCATGTTCTACTCCAGCCCCCGTGGTCCACATTCAGAAGAAGGTGGCCAGCCAGTCCCCAAGTCTTCGCTCCTCTGCCCGGCCAATGGAGAAGTCAACAAACCATTCTTGGCCCCAAAGCTGCTGTGACACTGGGGGGCTGGTGTATGTGATGGATAACCCAACCGGCGGCGTGTGGGTGAAGCCAGGAGAGAACTGGACTAGGTCTTGATAGAAAAATAAAAAATCTGGAAGTGAAATGCAAACGAATTCATCGATGGAATTAAGTCGAGCACCTCGTGATTGGATGCACTTTGTGTGTCCTCCAGCTTTGGCGTCTTCCGAGCAGCAGGATGCCGGTGACTTGGGTACCAGCGCTGAGTTGCGCCTCCACTAGTCACGGTGCATTTAAATCGTCTCGCCGACGTGGAAGAGTTGGCTGGACTGATCACTGACATTTATTTATTTAGTCTATATAAGACATTGTGGGACTGGGAGATGAAGAGAGGAGGTAAACGGTACCATGCCTCATGCGCAGGTCATGTTTCTAATTCGATTGTGAGATACTGCTGCGTTAACAAGAATAAGAATGAGAACACCTTTTTTTATACATAGTTTCAGAATAATGTGGAGTAGATCAAATAAAAGACAGGAGATTGGTATTAGTTACAATTGGGAAGTACGTACTTTGAGTTCTAGACGCATTTTAAGAACCGCTAACCATTCTGCTATTTAAATGAACCCAGTGTGGTTTGTAAACACAGTGGACTTGGGCCGACTAGGTCAAAGTGGAAACTGCACCCTTCAGCTCCCCAGTGGCTGACCAACCTTCATTTTTTTCTTTCCTTTTTATTTGATATCTATCTTCCTTTTTAGAATTAATTTTATCAACGGCTGTAATACCACAGCTAAACGCTTTTAAATGAAACTGATTTTTAAAAATAATCGTTTTCACTGCGGGAGCGTGAGGACTGTTTGTGTGTTGCAGTGAACATTTGAGGACTTTAAACCTCACATTATTAGATTTTTAGACAAAGGCTAATTCAATGAGAAACTGCTTTTCTTTCTTTGGCTGGCGAAGTCTGGATATTGTTCTTTCGTATTTATTATTGTGAGTAATTTTTACCTATTGATTGTCACTTACACTGTTACAACAGTTGTGTTGTGCAAGGAGTGTGATCCTTTTAAGTGACGTTACTGCCGAACTGAACTCCGTGTCTCATTTGATGTAACCAAGGCACTGTGCACCATGGTCGTGTATGTGAAAACACAGTTTAACTCACAAGTATTTTGATTTTCAGACTAATAACTGGTTTACAGCAAATAATGCTACCTTTTCATATCCCATCAGTGTTTTGGGTAAGTACATTATTATCCTTTCAACGTGCCTTTGAGACATTTAGAGCCATAACACAAGCAACAAAATATAGGCTATTTCAGTTAAATGTCGTAGGATAACATTTTACAACCCCTGCATGACAAGATGAGCACACTGCATAAAACACAGGTGAATAATGCTGGTTTTACAGTGGCAATAACAAAGCAGAACTCTACTTACACAGCGCATATAAACAAGGGATATCCTAAGGTGCAAACTTTGCACCCTGGTGTATCGCACCTTATCGGTGAGCCTTTAATTGTAGTCAGCGTGGAGCTAATGGCTCATCTATTAAACTCTGGGCAACGCACTATGCAAATATTGCGTCAAAAAAGAACTGTAAAGGGAAGATGTGACAGTTCCACTTCAGCTGGCTTGTCTTCGTTATCTCTCCAAGTTCGCCATGGGCCTTCGAGGATCTAAACAACCAGAAGCCCGAGTTCTCCTTCTGGGCCCGGACAACGCAGGAAAATCGACTCTCCTCTACAAACTTAAACACAACGCGTGTGTGAGCACGGTTCCTACCATCGGCTTCAACGTGGAAATGCTGGAGGCGAGAAAGAACGGGAAAAACATTGCCTTAACTTTGTGGGATATCGGAGGTCAGAGGAAGATGCGCGAGTACTGGAAGAGTTTCCACCCGGACACGGCAGCTGTCGTGTTTGTTGTGGACAGCTCTGACTTGGAGCGTCTGGAGGAGGCGCAGAGGGAGCTGGAAAACACGCTGAGGAGCGATCAGCTGCAGGGTCGTCCGCTCATTCTTCTCGCCAACAAACAGGACGTGAAGGGCGCCCTGACTGCCACTGAAATCAAGGACATGTTTAACCTGAGAAAGAGCTGCTCTGGTCGTGATTGGTTCGTTCAGCCTTGTTCCGCAACGACGGGATTTGGAATTGAAGAGGCCTTCAGACGAGTGGTCCAAATGGTCAAACTCCCATCAGACTCTGGGGCGATGAAAGACTATAATATTAAGGAAACAGTGAACTACCTAAGACGGAGTAGCAGACATTAAGTTTTATTTAGATGAAATGTGTCATTTTCAGACCATTGACAATATTACAGACGGATTTTGAAATAAGTTGATCCACATCTAAACTTCTTTATACCAACAATGAATCATATTTAAAGAGGTCTGGCCTTTTGGTTGAATCTTAAGAATCATTATGCAGTGGCTCTTAGTGATTTAAAACATCAGGCAGGTTCTTATGATACCATTATGGATACCACAGAAAACATAAGATACCATGAAGTGTATTACGGTGCATTAAAACCATTGCAGAGTACCACAGACACACGATAAGTAACTGTAGAGATGTTTTCATTGGTGTATGCATATCTTCTTTCAATTATTAAACAGAATTCGATTATCTCACGCAGACATGAGCACGTACATTAAACTCTTTACAGGAGCGTCTCTCTGATACAGCATCAGTATCAGAGAGATTAGAAACAAAGATGCGTTTTCAGGTTTGGTTTTGGTGACACAGGCACTGCTGCAGTGATCCTGGGTTGTGAAAAATCTCTCTTGCTGACATTCATCATTTCACTTTTGGTAATGATGCATTTATAAATGTTGGTGATGTAATAATAAACGCTGTTTTTTTTTTTAAACCAACAAGACATTAAGCCTGCAGTTATAAATGTTTCTGAACCATTAAGCGTTTCACAATCATCTATCCACTCTGCTATAGGAAATGTTAAGAGGTTGTTAATAAATTGCTTTTATTTCAAGTTGATTCCTGATGAACTGAAGAGCCCAGAAAGACGGAACAAGTGCTGCAGCATAATGCACACCATCCAAAGAGCCCTGCTAAAGTTTGGTCTTATTTATGGTTTACTACTGTCCTAAGAAACGTTATAGATTATCTATTAACACAAACATAAGCATTAATAAAGCCCTCCTTGTTAGAATAATAATAATAATAATAATACATCGCTTGGACACATGTTCTTGGAACAAATGGTTAAATGAACGATAAAACACTAGGTCAAAAAAATATTCTTGCACCGATGCATCCAGTTCAGGAAAATACTAGACAGCGTCCTGGGCGGTTGGTTTTGTTTTTTTTCTGAAATACTGTGACGATATAAAATACAATCTCAGATGTCGAATCTAGAGTGCTCTATGATAAAGCCCCACTTTATCCAGCTAACGTCCTTGTCATGTAGCTTGTCCCATAGAAGACTCCGGCCGTCCTGTCCTCCCATCCCGCACCGTCTCCTCATATGTCGGCAGACGTTTGCACTCATCGTACGTGGGCAGCTGGGCAGTTAGGACCGGATCCATCAAGCTGTCCGGTGTGCAGCTCTCCACGAGCGGTTCCTGTGATGTGGTAACAGCTGGTTGTCCGTTGTGTGGCGGGGTGAGCTGCCTGGATCTAGAACACAACACTCTTTGGACAAAATATCCCACAGCGAAGAGAAGCAGCATAATAAGAACCCCAGAAAGTTTCCGGGTGACCATGGCAATGTTGTAGTAAGTATTGTCATGGAATTTCTTGCAACAGGTGGTGTTATTCCCCTGTATGCAGCAGGCCATGCCATCCCGACAAAGGTCTTGTTCGCATTTTGGGATGGAATAAACAACTGTGCGATCAAGAAAGCAAACGGTGATCACTGCCAGCATTTGGCATTTGAAGAAAAGCATCGCTGTTTTGTTCCAAGGTGAGAAATGATCCACTGAGCCTCGGTGGAAACGCTTGGGAAGCAGGACGCAGGCGAGACGATTCACTTATGGATAATACGCTGAAAGATGCGTTGGTTGAAAGGCTGACGTAGAGCCATCATCAGCGCACCGCATGCCCAGAGGACACATACAAATGTTGGGAAGGGACACGAACAATTACACGTCCAAACGTTTGTACACAGAATAATCCTAAGTATTCACCGTAAGAACCGCTGGGGATTCCTCAAACAGCTGAATGTTTGTGCAACATATGAATATGCTAATAAGCTTGATATTAACTCTTAAACGTACTTCCTTTTTTCCAGGACTTATGCACTTAGCTGATGTATTGATGCCGTCAAGCAAATCGTAAACACAGTCGTGCATTCATTGGCTCATTCATTCGATATGAAAGTAACCAGGCGTCCAGGAAATCGACCAGTCGTGTCGGAAGCACTGAGAAATTACCTCTGATTAATAACGGTGGTAGGGCACATTAAGACAAGCGGCCTGAAGGAGCCAGGGCTTGTTTTCAGGACCATGGAGAGCGATCAACACGCCCTCTCTGGGGAAAACAATGAGGGTCTCTGTCCGAGGTGCTGACACAACTAAGCGCATATAACTTAAATGTTCTAGCTGGCATGAGCGATCTGTTTCCATTTGCAATATTAATACTGCTTGGTGAACACTCACGGGTCAAGACAGTTCATCCTTTAAAAGGTTGCAATGATTAGTCCATTCGGTTGATTGGTATGATGCCATAAGTGCAAAGTGCTGCACCTGTCAACAAGGACTTCTGCTAGAACTCTCAATGATTGGCTTGGGTAGACTGCAACAACACAACTAACACAGCAGCGGTACTTTCTTTACTCGCAATGGCAAGTAATAAGCATTTTTGCTTTAAATTATTCCAAAACACATACAACTTACAACTGAGTTAAATTACCAAAAACCTATTTCAAAAGGATACAACTTTGATTTCAAAGGATGGCCTTTGCTACAGAAAACAGTGACTAATTTATTTATTTATTTACTGGATGTGCCGGGCAAAGCTAGCATTTTATATTCCATTATATACCCTCACAGTGATTAATCAATTATGTGACTACAAGATGAGTAGGTTGTGGGTAGTAATGGAGGCAAGTGCTCACTAATAGCATGTCTACTTTTCTCCTCGGTAGAAAACAGCCACTATTACGTCTGATGAATCTTTACGATGGAGGTCAAAAGGATGCACTGTGTGTTGTGTGCTGAAATACAAAAAAACAAAAAAAAAAACAAAACACACAATGCATCCTTTTGACATTCACTTGTGTTGCTTAGGCCTAATGGGTTTTAAGCACTCAGACTCGATACTAATTAAATTGTTTGCTGAAGCCATATCGAGTTCTTGGCCAAGAACAACAGGATGTTGGATTTTGTAAAGATCAGATATCGAATAATGGAGAAAACTGTAATGTTCATGTCTTCGTGCATAAGGCAGAGGCAACAAGCACCAAGTTAATATGGTAAAATATTTACTGGGAACTAGGTTTGAAATTTGAACAGAAAAGACCAGAACTGTAACAAAAATAACCGCTAAAATACAAGGAAAATAAGAACTGTTTCTATGAAAATGGCTGACAGTAAAGTTCACAGGAAAAATTTATTTCAAGTGGGAGGACAGTTGAATGACGAGATTAATCTCAGCATTCGCAGGGTTTGTCATTTCATGTTTGTTTGTTTTTTCCCCCCAGTCAGCGGTCTCCAGTGTGCTATCCTGAGTCTCAAGTGGTCTTGTTCTGTGGTGAAAGCACCGTTTTGTAATATGTTGGCCTTGTTAGAATTTTGCTGGATGGGAGAATAATAAGGGGTCCCAGCTGCATAGTTTCCTCTGGTAAAAAACAAACAACAAACAAAGAAACAAACAAATCACATGGGGTCTTATTAAAAGCTGAAAGGGTCTCTTTCAGTTGCAGTGAAGTTTCAATAAATAATTGAACTACATAAACCAAATGGTACATTCAGAATATAATAATATAATTCAACCTTCAAATTAAACAATCTATTGTGTTTATCTGCTAATGATAAACTTGAAATATAATGTACTTTATTGTTACCAAACATTAGTGCTGAACCACTTAGATTTCACTATTTAGTCTGTATTAAGATCCCTTCAGTAAATCTGGGAAATCAGAATTTTAGGTGCTTAGGAAAACAGATTGTGTGTGTGTGTGTGTGTGTGTGTGTGTGTGTGTGTGTGTGCGTGCGTGCGAGCGCGCGCGCGCACACACACACACACACACACTTGACCTATCTTATGTGGGGGAAAAAAAGAATTCAGTAAATGTAGTAGTTTTCACTCACTTGCTTTGTTGTCTGTTCTTCTCCTCATTAATCTAGCAGAGGATTGATGAGGTTTGTCGTGTAGGCTCTGGTGCATTCCTAGACGAAAACGGATATAATTGGTTGGTTGTTGTTTGGGTTTGTTCTGGACTGAACTCTCCTTTGAAATCATGGCAGACCACACTTCGGTGCCAATGGTAGTTGTGGGGGGTTCTGTGGATGGAGGCTCCTCAGCCCGATGGAAGATTTCACAGCTTCGACATGCCTGATCATTCCCGTCAACTGACCGCCATCTGGACAAGGAGGGAATTATTATTATTAATTTTTTTTTAATTAATGCAACTCACTTCTGGCAAATTTTTGAGAACAAAAAAGTTGTATTGTACCTTAAAAAGTATGTTTTGAAGAGAGGAGAACATTTTAAGATGAAGTGGCATTCAAGAAGGACAATCTTAGTCATTTATTCATAATACTGTGATGCAAAACGGACCATTCTGATTATAAAACTGCTGCATCATTAGTATAATACCTGTTCTCAATTAAAGAACACGCCCTGTTTTGAGAGCTGACAGTTAACATGACTGGAACAGCCTTCACGTAGCAGGTTATGTAGACCTATGGTAGAAAAAAATCAGTGTGAAATACAATCAAACTCCTCTTTCCAGTCAACACAACAATGTAACAAATCCAAATCTTACACTATCTTGTACTTTTTTTACAATAAACCTTTGATCAAAAGATACAGACTCTGAAGGCAACCAACCTGGTTGCTGGACTCCTGGTAAAACCTGAAGGCATCTAGCTGAAATCTCAGCTTGTGCTCCTCAACTCTTGGTAAGAAATGGGAGCTGGAGTTTGTCAGGTAAGCATCAGTAAGACATCTGTTATAGCAGCAAAGGGAGACAAACTTCAAAAAAGACAAAAAACAGAATGATGTGTTTTCAATCTATGGTGGCAAGATGGAACCGTTATTGATTTAGTTTGTTCCGCTCACCCATAATGCTCAATAAAGTCATATCTTAAGGTTGCATCTGCATCAGGAGTTGCCGTGGCAACACAGTGGTCAATATAGACGCGCAGGGGCATGTGGTTACCAGTGATGGCCGAGACCTCAAAATGAATGGGGTCACCCAGGAAATATGAATAAGATCCTTTCTCAAACTTCCAGTCATCTACAAAGATGATAAAAATAAAAACACCCAATCTTTAAGAAAATAAATATAAAACTGAAAACAACAGGCACCTTCAAAGTGAACCATTACTCAAATGTTGCATAAAACTCTTCTGACGATGCATGAGAGAAGAAAAAAAGATGCTCCATCAGTGCCATCCTTTTAATACCAGTCATGAGTCGTAGTTTGAAATCTATTTGGTCCTCAGCTGAGGTCCTGGAGACAAAAGGAACCCAGGTGGGATGCAGAGAACTACTATCCACAGCATACTTCCTGAAAATAGCCAAAGCAACATTTTCAAGGTTAATTCTTTGCTCTGTTTGACTGTATAAGAGAAGCTTAACACAAAAGATGCTGCACCCTATAGTACACTCACAAACTGCTGTGATAAAAAAAAAAAATGTGCACAACTTACTTTTCATAATGGCATTCAACTGGAACCGTTGCTCCATCCAATCTAAGCAAACCATCAGCTGAACTTTCAGGTGAGTAGACCAGAACATTAGAATAGATAATCTTCTCTTTTGTCGACTGGAAAAGAATACTGTCGGTTTCACACAGCACTAAAACAAAGTTCCATTTACCGAACACTAAACGAGGTAGTCATTTTAACACCCGCTGAACCAACAGCTGAAACCTTAGAGACAAATGTCTACAACTACACTGGAGCTGCACATAAAAACATAACACAAAACTTACTGAGAGTTTAGTGCCACAGTCCGTCAGGTGGGTCCGGATGGTGAATTCGGCCAGTCCTGACGGAAATGCTCTGCATTCACTCTCCTCAAGTACTGGATCTGAGCCCAGGCGGAGATGTTTGCCGTCCACTTGAAGGCCTACATCAAACATGTCTGCCTGCACCACGACCTCCATCGAGTCCGGGTGGCACTTAACCACGACAGGCCGAGGCCGAGGCCGCACGCCGTTTTGCTGCTGTTTGACCGCTGGCACTTTGGGTTGGATCTTACCGTGGGTCCTGGTCGCGACCACGCTGGAGCCTCGTTTGTACACTAACCGGCTTTCTGCGATCGTAGAAACTGAGATGAGGACGATAATCCACCAAGAAACGGTTCTTTGCAGGTTTCGGTCCATTCTTGGGCTCGAACATCCAGGTTTGGAAGGAGTGCCGGGGTCCTACAGCGGCTGAAAATATCGCCACACGTGTAAGTAATTGTCGTTGATTTGAATTGAACTCAGACACACCTGGTTTCACTGATTATTACCCTGTTTCACGAGGCACACACAACCTCAAGCGTGTCAGCATTTAAAATGTCATTTAGCATTTCTGTGTAGTTAATTAAAAACAACATATATGCATAACTTGACTTCACCAATGTGTGCATTGGTAGTGTGGTTCACATGTGCTGTGAACTAACCTTTCCACCAGGTGGCACTACAGCCGCATAAAGGTTCGGTCTCAGCTGCAGACTGACTTCCGTCCACACTGACCACATGTAACTGAATTGAAGGAAGTAAATAATTCCACCGCTCGTTGAGACTGTTTTCAGACTATATGTCTGTTGTTACTTCGAGGTTTGTCGTGACCTTGGCAGAGTCACCATCTTAGCATCTCTGTAATCATTAAACTGAGGCAGGACTCTAACATTTTAAAAAGACGTGTGACAAATGAACACTACCATTCTTGCAAAGAGGGTACAGAAAAGTGCAACATGACAGGGCAATCGTACTGACACGTTTTCTAATTCAACAGTCTGAAGACAGCAGAGAAATCCTTGCAAACTTTAACTAGATAGATAGATGCCTTTATTGTCATTGTATTCGGGACAACGAAATTGCAGGTGCTCATTCACAATGGTGTTTAAAAGAACATACGTACACTCAGTCACACTACATTCAGAAAACAATCTGGAAAAACCTGAAGTGCACAAAATCCGATGAGATTAAAGAAAGGATCATGAATAATGATGAATGAATGAAGATAATAATATAATTCTATTCACACTACCTGACACACAAATAAAAAATTAATAAATAATGTGACATTAAAATATATTAAGAGCCTGAGTGTGAAGATCTATAGATGTGAATTAGCTTCATTTATATTACGGATGGCCCAGGGATAGAAGCTGTTTTTAAGTCTGTTGGTCCTGCTTTTCAGGCTCCTGTATCTTCTCCCAGAGGGCAGGAGGGCAAACAGTTCATGTCCAGGGTGCGTGTTGTCCTTTAGGACGTTCTTGGCTCTGCTGAGACATCTAGAGTTGGCAGTGACCTCCAGTGCAGGCAAGGGGGATCCGGTGACTTTTTCTGCACTGATCCTCTGGAGTGCCCTTACCACTTTTTTAGGAATTCAAGACCATTGAGTGAGAATTTTTCTCAATTAAAGCAAATGCAGTTTTTCCTGTAAATAACATTTGTTGTTGTTTAGTAGCTGCCACCCGTTGTCAAGCTCTTTTTTGGCAGAAGGAAACCTGGACACATCGTCAGAGTTGTACCCGGTTGGGTCTTTCAGCAATCATACATCCTTGCCTGGGTAACCCAGCCAGGGTTGATCAGGCCTTAGCTTGTGTCCAGGTGGCCTTTGTAGTCCACAGACCCCCTTCTTGATCCATAGCCATCTGGATGCCTTCTCTGCTGCCTCAGTGGTGTTTTTGATTGCTTTGTTTTTCTTTGCAGTCCTGTGATGCCAAGGAGCTTAAGGGCCTTGTAGAAAGACTGGCCAGAAAAGCATGTGCAGCCCACCTTGATAGGGGCGCATTGTGCTCACCATCTCTGCTTGCAGCACCCACCAACCAGGTCTTCATGCTTGGTCCACTTCCTGTCCTGGGCCTCCTCCATCCAGTCTTCCCAGGGAACAGGCAGCTCCAGCAGGAAGAGTTGCCTTGATGTTTCGGACATCATGACTAAGTCTGGCCTCAGTGTGGTCACTGCAATGCTTTCTGCTTCCAGAGGTCAGCTTTCATCTTCCAGCCTTGTGCAGTGACAAAGAGGCCGTCACACATCCTTGCCTTGATGAATTCACCTCATTCTGGAGGATGTAGTTTGTTCTGCTGTTGAATTGAATTGAATATGTTTCTGTTATTCATCCTACTCTCACTGAAATAAATAGACTGGACAAAATAATAAATACACCTGTCAATATCACGCAGTACAATTCAGGTCATCTAGGTGTGCCTAATAAACTGGCAGCTGAGTGTATATGGAAGTTAGTGGAACCACAGCCTGAGTACTCTTCCTCTTTTTTGTGAGGATTAATAAAAAAAAAAGGAAAAATAATTGTCAAATCTGTCATTAAGTCTCAGTTAAATAAATTAACAAGGTATTGATTATTTTAACACATTTATCTGCGTATGTGTGGTAGGATTTCTGAAACAGGAATAGCAGTGTGACAAGTGGGTTTTTTTTGTGCCCAGAGACATCCCAGTATGGTGGTATTTTCTCAGTTATTTTTATCACATATATTCTGATTACCTGCTCATTCTGTCTGCCCTGTGTCTGTCACATGTTTTTCGGAGGTAAGAACGTCATAGGTCTCTCTCAAGCCCAGCAGCCACAAATCTCAGTTGTGCTAATTCCACTGAACACGGAAAGGATGAAAATAAAAACTGAAACAAAAAGCCGTATTTCACTTTCAGTAAGGTTTGATGAATAACCAACACAGCTTACCTGCACTTTCAGAATCTTACTCCCACGAGGAAAATGTGTCATTTTCAGTTGGCACAGTTGAACAAGTTAACAGGTTATGAAAACATAACAGAGTCTTCATCTGACTAAGGAAACTTTATCTGGATATTCCACTGTTAATTCTTTGCTACTTGTATCCTTATAATACAGTAGGTGCTAAACAGAGTGACACTTGACTATCTACTGTATTTCTATGGATTCTAATCCTAAATCTGATATTCCTGTATAGCCCAAACCCATTCTCGGACTACATTTTGAATATTACTTTAATCTAAAAGCTACTCCAGAAGCTAAATATCTGTCGACTGACTTTCACATCCTTGTGAATATCAAAAGACTTTTTTACTGACATTATAATGGTCACGTTGATTATTAACACTGGACTTTCCAAATGAAGTGTGACAACACATTCTACTACATTCAGTTAGTACTTGTTAATTCTCAAATTAACTGAGCTGGTTACAGGAAAATACAGTCAGTTGTATCAATAGTCCAGTGGCGAAATGAGAAAAATCACCACCTTTTTAGGAATTCTAGACCATTAAGTGAGAATTTTCCTCAATTAAAGCAAATGCAGTTTTTCCTGTAAATAACATTTGTTGTTGTTTAGTAGCTGCCACCCATTGTCAGGCTCTTTTTTTGGCAGAAGGAAAGTCCGATGACTAAATTTCATCTATCTGGATATGCTGTGATTATGGTGTGTTATTGTACATTCTTTTAATCAGGGACTATATCAGTTACTGTAACACATTTTCTGGAATTAAAGTGAGACGTGTAAACAACAGTGAATAAATGAATGATACATCAGCAGGATTTATGCAGGAAAGATATTTATTTGATGATTCTGACAACCAAGTGAACAACAACAATAAATAGGTGAAAATAAATAGTCCAGAATTGAATGAAAAAAAACATTAATAAATAAATAGCATATAGTTTGTAAACACACTTTATAAAAAAAAAGTACTTTGACACAACATTTGATGTTAATTACAAATTACATGACTACACAAAAAAAATAAATAGGTACCCCTAAAAAGTTATAAAGTTGACTGAAGTGTTTTCTGTTACAACATTATTTGATTGAAACACCAACTGTTAATGTAGTTTATGTAATTCCCATGTAAAGTGGTTCTGTATAGCTTTATGAAAGTAATCTTCCTTCAGTTATTTAGTGTGTTCACCAGAGTTCATGTATCCAAGGACTCTGTTGATTGTGATGGTGCGGACCTGGAAGCCCTTCAGCACTTTGCACAGGCTCAGTCTGTCATTGAAGGTGCTTTGACGGTCTGCAGCATCCTTAAGGACAAGAGACAGTCACGATGTAGGATTTGAATTCATTAATACCAACCAGTCCTCTAAAAGAAGCGTACTTTGTTCAGTTTTTTTCTTTTTAGCATAATATTTCTTAGTTTGAAAGCACACAGACGGCAAGAAATAGTAATAATAATAATAATAATAATGATAATAAATATATATATAATGTATTTTTAATTTGTCATAGTGACATATATCACTTACTTGCTCTGAGGCCCAGTCTGTGGACCCAGATGTGAAGCAGTTCTGTTGAGAGCAAAGGGTTGATGTTTAGCACATAACTGTGTGTTAACGAGCTGTTCAGTAGAGGAAGAGCTACTGATGTTGACATTGGCAGCTTGGGGCTTTCACGAGAGACTTTTCTGTTGTAGTGTCTCTTACAAAATCCTGCTTTAGTTTTTTGGCTTTTAGAATTTAACTTTTATCATTCAAGTATATTATATCTAAAACAGATAAAGCAACTCATTAGACAGCTTCTGTTAATTTTATGAGTGTTGGTTCAAATTGTGCTAAAATACCACATATTGTATAAAGTGAGTTACCTCCATGAATTCTCTGAGGCTTGACAGAACAGTTCCAAGTAAATTGTCAGGGTCTGGCTGAGCGGTGAGAAATTTGTAGTAGTGATGCAGATCCTCCCCAATGTTTGTCAGACACGACTCCTAGACAGCAAAAAAAAAAGCTAAGTTAGTTATACTTGATGTGTACACCTTATTTGACTTGACATTTCTGTCAAAAATGTATTTTAAATTTATAAGATGAAGATAAACAAAAAACAATAGGAAAAAAAGGTATTCTCAGAGTAGCACTTTTTTTTTTCACAAAGTCAGAACTTAACACACCTGATCGAATTCTAATTTAGCAGTTCCAGCGCATGTTGCTTCCTGTGGGACAAACAGTTATTTTTTATATTTTTTTTAGTATTGTATTATAATAAAGAAGCACACTTACAAAAGAATACACATCTATATTAAAAAATGTGAGCTGTCATTATGTACCATTGGTGCACACAGAGATGGTGTGTTAGTCTCCGTGTTCAGCTCCAGGCTTTGCTTTGTGCAGTTGATTCCCATGAACAGTTGATCCTATGACAAGAAAAGAGATTTTTTTTTAAAACTGTAAATGAAAGACAGATTAAAGATGACAGTGTAGAAGTTCCTCTCCATTCAGTTTTCTTGGCGTACCTGTTCGAGAGCGTCAGAGATGTTCCTCAGAAGTGTTCGTGCATATAAGACACAGGAGTCTGTCATTGGTCCTTTAATCACTGGCAGAGATTGGCTGACCTGCCACAGAGGACAGCTGAGCACCAGGAGCAGGAGTGCAGGAGTGGTGTCTGTGAAAAAAGAGAAGAATAGAGTTCCATCAGTAAATCTTGAATTTCAACTATTTTTCTGCAGAGAGGAGAAATTTGTCAGTGAGTTTGTATTATACTCACAGAGCTTGACGAGCGGCATCTTGGATAAGACGGTTGATTCAGATGTCTGGCTGAACTCCAACATTCTTAAGTGTTTTATACCCAGAGTGACGCAGGGATTTCCCTCATGTGATGTAAAAGTGTGTGTTGACACCTAACTGTAAATTGAAAGTGCAAAGTCAAGGCTGTGTAATTTCCTTTTCCCACCCTATAGTCACTAAATGCTTCGGTGAAACTGGAATTAACACACACACAGATGAGTAAAAAGGCCTGCACTTACCATGAAGCTTCACAGTGATGACTGTTCATTGTTGACATTTCCAAAGAGGGGAAAAGCAGAGTGAAAGCATTCTGTCATATTATTTTTAACTGTCTATAGTCACATCTGAAATTGGTCCAGCACATTCCAATGTATCAGTTACCACAAACACAAAATTAATTTTATTTAGAAGATATACCAGTTAGGAAAAAAACTAAATAAAACGTAGTTATCTGCAACAGCTTGTAAAGGATCTGAAAAATCTGGTAGAAGTTGCCATTTTATTAGATAATGAGGATTTTTATCATAAATTTATTACATAAAAATTAAAATTTAACATTATTTGTTTAATAACTTAAAATAATAGAAACCAGAATGTTATTTGAATGATATCCATATACTGTATGGGAAAATTTTAAGCTCTATTTCTTAAGTTATAAACGGGTTTGTTTTTTTTTTTGTTTTTTTTTTTCACATTCATGTCAAAGTCATTTATACTTTTCAGAGCCAAATAATTTAAATTTTAAATTTTAAAACTGATCAGCATTAAGAGGTGGAGATTATTTATTCATTCTTATATGTTCATGTATTGAAGTTACAGTATGTGTAAAACCTTTGCTTTCCTTTGGCTCATTTACTTGTTTTAATGATACTAAAAATGATGATGTAATAGCAGTTTATTTAAATCAACCGATGAGTGTAACTGAGTGTTATTTTTTCGTCCCCGTGCTCTGAGCTTTCCCCCTTTAAATAATCCTTCACAAAACTCAGTTACATATGTGTTAACTTCAGTGCGAATGTGTGAATGAACAGAGAAGCCCAACTGAACTCGTTTGTACAACTCTAAAATGGAATAGGTGAATGAGAACATACTC
Organism: Toxotes lorentzi; assembly: GCA_037833715.1. Taxonomy (NCBI): domain Eukaryota; kingdom Metazoa; phylum Chordata; class Actinopteri; family Toxotidae; genus Toxotes; species Toxotes lorentzi. Next base: position 11,253,768 of record JBBMJY010000006.1, read on the forward strand.
ACTTTCCCACACTGCACTTGATGAAACCAGTTTTACATATATTTGCCCGTGTAGATTTAGTTGGAACACGTAATGAAAATGAAATCTCGTGAAAACCACCACAATATAACACCACAGAAACATTTATTTTTGGCTTTTTTTTTTTTTTTTTACAATCATTATACAGTACATTAATCAACAGCGCAAACAATAGAAAAAGAAAGTTTAACTTTCTGTTAAATGACATTCTTAAAAAGCTGAAAGTGAAAACACCTAAACACAGCCAGACAACAAGGCATGTCCTTCATCCTTTTAATAAAGTATCTTTTAACATTTACATACAGTATGTCCATAAACGTTTTAAACAGATAAAATAGATATATGTCTAGGCTGTGATTTATTTATATATCTGTTTTACATTTTTTATGTTAAACTTCTTTTTTTTTTAGCATTAGTGAATTGAGCTTAACAAAAATCACATTGCATATTTTTAGTAAGAGGCCCGCTAGTCAACATGCCTCCACTTTTGCTTCCTCTATCTTAAACAAAATAATTTTTAAATCATCATCTTGTCGTTTTGTCTATTGTATCAAGTATCATCACATTTTGACAAATACCAATTTGTCTAAATAAAGCTCAGTGTTGTCCTGTGTAGCTCTTAATACATATTTAAAGCAGGTGGAAGCTGTTTAATCCACTTTTGTGTCTGAATGATCTTTTCCAGGAGCTCTGTGAAGCAATAAGACAACCTGTGAGGCTAAGCTGCAAATCAGCACAGATGCAGAGTGTTTATCATTTTTCGGTTGCAACAACTCAGACAGTAATGACCCAGTAAAAGAAAGGAATTAAACCGTGTGAATTTGGCATATCTACAGAGGAATGGATAAATCTTTTTGATCACTATAGAGACAAACAAAAAGACAACGTTAATTGATCTTCATTTCAGTCAGGTACGACCCCTGAAAGTCATCATTCTTCTTGAGACAAGTGAGGAACAAGGTGTGCAGGCACTCCCAGCCAGCATTAACATACGTGAGTGTAACTGTGCAAAATCATGAAGAGGTAAATCAGTATTAGGGTTGGAATTAAGTCACAGAGGATTCCTCTAATTCGGTGAAATATGCTATGATTAATCATGCTGAGTGGAAGTGAAAAGCCTGCACAAACTCAGCTGTGTCCTCACTGAAAGCAGCGATCGCCTCTGTCCTTCGCCGGACACCCTGTGGTGCAACATACTATGTGTACTATACACTGTATTCAACTCTCCAGAAACAGTCAGCACAGATGGAGTTTCACTAGTAACACTGGTGACAGTCCATGAAGCGGTAGGTTGGATGACGTGCAGACGTACACCCGTGAAGACAAGGTTTTTTATTTAGAGAGAGCTTTCTCTGCCTGGTGCCGGTGATGGCTGTGAGCGTGCCTGTCGCAACAAAGACAAGAAGTGCATTACAGTGAGCACAGGACGTCCAGTAACTATCCAAATACAGCTTATAACGGACAACTCATCTCTGAATATATTTGAAATCGAGAGGGAGAATTTGACAGATGTTAAAAAGACATGGAACAGACAGTGAGGTGAGATTCACCTGGTGAGGTCCTCTATGTCCACCAACATAGCGTCCTGCTCCACATGCAGCTCATCCCTCATCAGCAGCAACTGCACCAGCTCCTCATTTAAACCTGTGTCAGATTATAGATACAATTCACTTAAGGCTAATGCATTGTTGAAGGTGTCACTCGTGGGGTCAGAGGAGAAAATGAGTTGGGGTTTCTTAGTTCTTAAAATCTGCCCAGGTAAAGATAAATGTTGAACAATAAAATGCCACCAAAATGGGAAGACAAGAACAGGGGATTTGTTGAGTTTATCAGATACTGCTAGAACATATCTGATGACCTCACACATGTCACATGTATGTGTATCTCTATCATGTATGTGTGTCTGTTCTACTCACTCTGAATCTGTGAGTGTAAGTCGTTTGTGATGACTTGCAGCTGTCCAAGACTCATGTCCCTCATGTCCCCTCGCCTCAAATTCCTCTTCATCAAACCCTCACTGATGTGAGGCAAATGGGGAAGCTGCATGTGTAAAAACACACACAGAAACAGGAAGTTACCATATACCAAAATGTGCCCAGAATATGAATTAGGACTGAAACTGTGCTATTCAGCATTGGTCTACTGGATCTAATTGTCGATCTGGGTTTACAAATGTCCTTTATCCATGAACAGTGGGACAAATTGTCTGCTATTTTGTTTACCAGTATCAGGGGTTTTTCTTTTGGTCACGCACACACATCCACTTTTAAACCCTGACTGACCTTCTAGTCAGGCCATGCAAAGTCCCTTGTGTAATATTTATTGTGTTGTGTTTACTGTAATAGCAATTTACAGTCAGTCATTCTGCTTTTACTTTTGGATATTCTATTGCCCTGAATCATGTCCTAAAATGCATTTTGTCATGGCAGGAGGAGTAGAGAGCTCCACACACACACACACAAATCCCTGATCTGTGTCTCTCTCTCTCACTGACTAACCAAGTCAGCCACAGGTGAACGTCTGTGCAGTTGGATTTGCCTCTCCACCTCCACCTGCATGCGAGCCATGGGTCGAGCTAGAGCCAACGCCACCCGGGCCTCTTCCTGCAGTCTCCGCTGCACCCGCCAGAACCCGCTGCAGTCATCTAGCGGGTCTGAGTCCTCCTCTGCCGTGTCCCGGTCCGACAACGAAGAGCTCTGCTTGCTCTGGAGAGGAAGCGGTGTAAGTGATGTCATCATGTAGCTGCTTATGTGGTTTTCAAAGGTTATTACAAAGAGTAACAAGAGTAGAGGGATGAGACAGAAACACACGTACATCTCTCACACAAAACCACAGAGATGATGTCTAAGCTGTGCATACCACAGGTGACAGCGGTGTGTCCAGACTGGTCTCTGTCCTGCTGTCCTCAGCATCACTGTCCTTGTCACTGCTGCTGTCATTAACAAAACACACCTGCAGGTTCACCCCACTCTGCAGCCTGAGAAGAAAAACACAAAGGGTGAAGAACATGAGAGGGGAAATGGTGGTGTTCCGTCAGACACACTGCAAATGTCTTCTAGTCATAATGAAACCTAGAGGGAGAAATGGGAAATCACTGATTGATTTTACTGAGTTTGTTTACACACACAAAACAAACATTTCAACAAAAGAAGCCACAGCACATAGGACTTGGCAGAAATTTAGGTCTTTATATTTATCCTCAACAAGATGATCCTAAAAGATATTATAAAAAATTGTGCATGTCCAAGGAGAAGAAGAAGGGAGAAAGATAGGAGTGGAAAGCGGAAAGGCCAAGAAATGTTTGAAGAAAACGTTTTACGCATTTGTAGAATCTTGAAACAGATTGAATTTAGTTGATTTTTGTAATTTCCACCAAAAAAAGCAAAAAGAGTGTCAAAAAGTTTTGTATCTCTCTGTACTGCACTGTACATTATGCATGATTCCATGGGAACTCAGCTGGATTTTTCTGACCAGTGTCAGACAGGAAGAGCACTGCTGTTTTGCCACTGCAAAAGGCAGAAGCTCAAGCATTTCTTTTTATTTTTGGAAATGGTAAACAGTGACTCACTCTAAGAAGTTTAAAGCTTCCTAAAAAGAAGGGCCTTTTTTTTTTTTTTTTTTTTTTTTTAAGAATAATGACAAAGATTGCTGACCAGTGGCAAAACTTACTCTTGTGTTCTGGTAAAACACTGGGAGAAATTAGCATCAGCAACCTGACCTCACTAATGCTCTTGCTCCCTGCAGCCAGGTTCCAAAATCTTATGGAAAGCCTTCCAAGAGGAGTGGAGGCTTTTATAATAGCAGATTAATGCCAGTAGATCTGGAATGACATGCTACATACAACAATTATATGCTCAGGTGTCCAGATACTTTTGGACATTAAGTGCACTGATGTCAGTAACATCACAAAGTGTGACCTAATCAGGTGGGAAGAAAAGCAACCGAAAAAGTCAATGACAGAATTAAAGTCACAAACATAATATTGGGTCCTCCACAGCAGTTACACAGAAGCCACTAAAACCTCAGCTTTAACAAGAGCTCAAAACACAATTCACTAAATTCCAGATCATCATACTCTCCCCGAAAGAACCTAAAACCCAAAGCAGCCCCCCCTATACTAGGATGAGAACAATAACATACACAAAATCACACAAACTGGACAGGGACAGGGTAGTGTTGGAATTTCCACCCCAAACTAAATCCCAGAGGGTGCACTTTTACCTCCACTGGAGGTCACATGACTCCCTACCAACTAATCACAGCCCTGGACTCATATCAAGCATCACTTCTTCTTTCAGGAGCAGTTGGACCACAGACACAATTGCACTTCCTCAAACAGTAGCCAGTACCGTGGCTGGGAGGGGGTGATCCCCATCCCCATTTAATATAAACACCTCCTCAAATGAAAAAGTCAAAGTGGCAGAAAGTGTACTACAGGTCAAAGTTGTCATGAAAAGAAAGCAGCCACGTCATAGATGTAGTCACTCTGGTTAACAAACTCCTGATGTAATGCAACTCCTCCCACTGCGTGTGTTCGTGTACATGTGTTTGTGAACGTCCCAAACCTCAGTTACAAACTGAAATATCAGTCTCATGGGAAAACGATTTGCTTTTCGTTTTATTTCCAATGTCAAATCTGTTGCACATCATATTCCATCTGTATTTATAATCATTTTTGGAATGAAAATATTCTTTAAAAAAGAAAAAAAAACGGTTAATTAATGATTATCTCTATTGTATTTTCATATAGTTTAGTCCGTGTCACTATGTCTTACAAGTGAGAAAAAGAAATAGAAATATTTGGATATGTAAATGTTATAATCTGTTTTACAGTTGATGTTTTTTGTAACAGTTGATGATATAATTTTCTGTGGGACATATCTAATTTTGGCATCAGACATTTAATGTCTACATCCCACGGTGACAATTTCTTCAAAATCTGACTCATGAAGCTAGGGCATCGCCTAGTTTCTGTCTCAGCAACTTACAACACAAAAGAGGTTAACCACTATGCCACCTCCTCTGTGCCTACTTTTTCCATTCTCATTCTTCTTTGTTCTGCTGCTGAGTGTAAATGAATTATTGTTCAGTCCAATATCACTTCCCTTGGACTGACTGTAAACAAGACTGTGGCTGTCCGGGAAACCTTTCATTTTCTTTTGCAAGATCAGTTAAGTTAATCATTCATTCTCTTCCCCTGTTAGTTACCAAATATAACATGGACACAAGCACATGATAATTCGTCTCATTTGCTCAGCCCCTCCTGCTGCACTGCAGTGCACTTTCCACTACGATTCATCGATTCCACAAAGGACCCTCTGTCATTTACTGTCATTTGAACTTTACACGTATGAGCCAATAAGGCATTCCAGTCAGCTTTATGTTTTGGATTTGTGGGTTTTTCGGGTATGTTCTTAGTTAATAGACGCAGTGAGCTAAACTACTGAACAGCTCCCTCTCCTGGTTGTTAAATGACTGCTGATATGTGCCATGCAGACCGAGCTATAACAGATGCTACAAAACAAGCCACTAAGGTAAATGGAGAATGTTATGTCTCTGTCCTGTGGAAAACATGCATATCCAGAATGCAAGCTTTTTAATAGCTAAGAAGAATTGTCCTTTGTTTGTTTGTTTTTTTGCTTTGTCACAATCCATTTCAGCCATGGGCAGCCGTGGGCAGCCGTGGCGCAACAAGTTAAGAGTGCGGCTTTGGGCTTGGGCTGGCCTGGGAGCGGTGGGTCGTGGGTTCGATCCCTTGACCAAGCGCAATAAAAATGGTGAAGGTGGTGGTGAAGGAGACGCGCCTCCCCTGCCTTTGCGACCATGGCTGTGGTGCCCCTGAGCAAGGCACCAATTCACCCCAATATTCAATAATTAATTGAAACAAGGGAATATATCACTGTTTTCATGCCCTTATTCTCAGAATTAAATGAAAATGGAAAAGATCTATAGAGCTAAAGTGTCAGCTGACAGCAGCTGAAACAAAAATACTGGTGCCAACCTTCAAAAAAAGCTACATTGATCAAACCGTAACACACTCGTACACACACACTTGATTCAAACCCACCGGGAGGACGGGCCGTTCTTGCTGCAGCTGGTGTAGATGACTGGCTCGTCGTCATAGAAACTGCCAAGGGCGAGTTTCTGCCTGATGGACTCTCTCTCATTCCTCTGGGCCTGCCAGAAACCCATAAAAATACACAAAAACAAAGAGTATCAATAAAAAATGCTGTACAGCTATCTCTGCTTGACTGATCAAGTGGGACATACACACATATTACTATTTAAATTTGAGCTATAAATACTTGCATGGTACCAAAGTACTTTCTGGTTGAAAGGAAGATAAAAGGGAAAAAAATTAGAAAAAGAAGCTATGGAGGAGGGAAAAATATGGATTATCCAGGTAAAGGTGTAGATGGAAAGAATGGAGCAAAGTCATGTCATCCAATTTCCTGCCTTTCACAGATGAGGTTAATCCAGCAGTGGGCTCACATATGACAGTCATTATGACTACACAAATACGTTAAATACTCACATATCACAGCGTAGCTAATATATTTATAAAAATTGGTTCTGTGCCTCTTCTACTCTAAAAGCTTAAATAATAAGTGCAGACATCACTACTTACATAACACTCTTCCTCCCTTTTCCTATTCTGTCTCTAAATAATCACTTCACCCAAAATATCACATTTAAACAGTCTGTGTAAAATTTTACAGCCGACCATAGACAGAAAACACTGTCACTGACATACAGGCATTACAAAAAATACTGGACTGCATTTGTATGCTGATTAAAAAGCACATCTGGCAGATCCATGTACTCTGAGACACAGTTCAAAGATATGCAGGTCAGGTGAAGTGGGAATTCTGTGTTTACTTGCAGATTTGAATGCAATTATTCTTTCCATGTGTTAGTTATGGACTGACAACCTGCTGAGTACCTGTCCAGGGAGTATCTTGCCCCTCACCCAACGCACACCAGCACAGACTACAGCCCCCATAGGAGTAAGTATAAAAAATAGAAAAGCAAAAACTCGCATTTCACAACTTCTCGTATGTGACTAGACCGACATTTCCCTTCTCCTCCTCCTATTTATTTCCAGGAATTGTGTCTCACAGCACCCAGAAGTTTCACTGTCCTGGTTTAATTTTAACACCTTTCCTCCTTCTCCTCGTCCTCCTCCTCTTTCATTTCTTCAGTTTGCATCTTTCATCCTATCTGAATGTTCATCTCAGTTTCCTCTCTGTAGCTGCAGCTAAGATCTCATTTCCTTTTGTCACCTAAAAACATTTTTAGGTCATCTGAGCTGCATAGGATTCAAAGTCTTGGTCTTGATGCAGAGAAATACAAATTGAGATGCTTCATCACAGCAGTATTTTTATATTATGGGACTGTGCCAAATGCCCACATGTCCTAAGGCTGCCTTCTTGTGTGTGTGTGTGTGTGTGTGTGTGTGTGTGTGTGTGTGTGTGTGTGTGTGTGTGTGTGTGTGTGTGTGTGT
>JBBMJY010000006.1:11261389-11285016 GCA_037833715.1 Toxotes lorentzi
TGTGTGTGTGTGTGTGTGTGTGTGTGTGTGTGTGTGTGTGTGTGTGTGTGTGTGTGTGTGTGTGTGTGTGTGACACATACACTCTCATCACCAACTGCCATTGAATAACACTGCCAAAATTAGAGATGTTTCCTCTTATGTGTCAGCTTTCTCTCTCAAAAATAACCTGGAAAGCAGACCTAACACACATACACACACACACGCCCTCTTTTTTTTGTGACGCATCATTAAATGAAGGATGTGATGTAAGAGCATAAATCACAGTTGATCGCCTTCACTCTCCCAGCCAACGCTCTGCCTCCTGCTCATCCACTTCAGACAACCGGGTGCTCTCCTAACCAACAGACTGTCTACACACAGTTACACACACACACACACACAGTCACAGATTCACTCACAGCCTATTTTACCCTTCCAGGAGAAGTATGTGGCATGGCAAAAGCACCTTGTGGTCAAAGTATGTTATATGATTTTTCTAGAGACATCAATCACATTGAGATGGAATTATTTCTAACTTTGCAGAAGAGATGTAAAAACACAGAGATAAGCAGGTAAATATCACGGATGAACACACCCACTCGCTTTACAATCACACATCCACTCATCCAGTATGGCTGATTCATCCACAGCAGCACGCCCATGATGGATACCTATCATGTATACCTGTAAATATTATGCCACATATGCTACACCCTCCGAATTACACACTACCACACACAAACACAAATCCACACACCTGGTAAATGTGTTTCTCCTGGTGCACCATCCTTTCAGCGCATCGTACTAAAACAGCCGCCGTGCCCTTCTCTACACTGCAGTGAAGCTAGACCCAGGAGACCCTCTCATATACTGCGGCTCCGTGCAGGAGAGGAGAGGAAAGGGAGGGGGAGAGAGGCAGGAGAGAGAGAGAGGAGGGGGAGCAGGAGAGGAAAGAGTGGGAAGAGACGGAAGCGGAGGAGGAGAGAGAAATGGAGGAGGGAGGGGAGAGGCAGAGCTGCTCAGTGCTGCCACGGTTCTCCTGATCTGTTATCTGTTCCTCCATCTTTCTTACATGCTTTCTCTCTATTGGTTTTCTACTCTATATATTTCTTTATTGGAATTAAAGGAATAAACAGCAGAAGCTAGAAATATTTGTCCTGATAAGAGGAGACAGATGTTTTTCAGATTTACAGATATAAGGGCAGAGTGATATGGTGGGCTCAAAGGCCAGGCTAAACATAGTCTGATAAATGAGACTGCACTACTGGAAAACAAAACAATGTGAGGCCACAGCTGATCAATGAAAGCTCCTCTGATAAATGTCAGCACTTTTTTTTAACAACACTGACATGGCATCTGCATCTTAGCCCAAAGCTGAATGGTGAATTTTTAATTACACATTATCTGTTTGTTTTGTCTCCTGAAGGAATCTCCTCCAGCCTCATTCCACATCACAGATTCAAGAGCAATGAGCCGTGAGAGAAACAAGGAAGCCCACACATGCATACAGAAACACAAATACACGTACATTTAAATACACACACACATACTCGCAGTTATTTCCCACAGTGCTGTGTCACAATGCGGCAGTGGGATGATTAAGTAACACAACATTTTGAATCATCTTTCATCCCTCATCAGCATCAGGGGCCAAATATCTTTCGGCTCTCCATGCAACACTTTTCTCTCAGGCCATTATAATCATATACTGTATCTCCATATACTGTATACAAAAACCAGATACTGGGACTGTCAATGCTGTTATGTACACAGTGTTATACATTGTAATACAATGGAAATCATTTAATTTCCATTTAATCTTGAGTTTTGACCTGAGAAAGTTTGTGTTTTTATAATACTTAGTCTATGGTACTCAGTCTTCCATTTGGAGAAACCTGGACTCGTGCTAAATCCCTTTCTTGATCTTGTCTCTCTCAGTTTTGTTCTGGTGAACAGATGTAGTGAAATTTGTCTAAACAAATGGACTCATGAGGGAGTAACTCAGTGCTTGTGTGGCTCAAACAGGAAAACATGAAGCCAATCACTCACAGAGATGCTGGAGAGTCTGGTCCGCCCTCCAGTGTAACAGTCTTCTGCCTGTGGTGCAAAGATTTCCTGGAGCTCCTCAGCCCAGCTACGGCTGTTAACCATGCAGCCTCTTCCTCCTCTCTGGTCTGGTATGTCACAGTTTCCATCATCTCCACAGTCCTCCCACCAGTGGCCTGTTGTGGCCTTTCTCATGAATACTTCTCCCTCCTCTTCCTCATTCAAGTCCACATCATAATCCTCCATGAAGACAAACTGTGCGGAGCGGGTGGGGTGAATGTCACGTTCGGGGGAGGGGCTAAATGCACTGGCTGCGAACATGTCTATGTCCAGAGATAGACTGACAGGTCTCTGACTGAAATCAACCACCTGAATGCTGACAGTATCACTGTGTTTTTCCCATTTCCATGGCGTCTTTAATTTTCCTGTGATAGTGCAGATAAACTGATTAATAAAATTGCAACATGGGCTTAAACATCAAACTATGTTAGAACATTTCTTTCACAGGCACTATGTTCTTATTCTTTCCATCACTGTACTTTTTACCTTTTTCTATTTAAATAGAAGTCACAAACTAACAAAAATTCCTCCAAATTTTCTGAACCACACATGTATAAATGACATTCTTTAATCCTAAATTCTTTTCACCTTTAAAATAAAAAAGGTCATAGCACTTACCGACATTGTAGACATGCAACCACTCCTTAGGATGCTTCCTAAGTGTAAATGCAAAAGCAGCAATTACCGAGATAGTCACAGTGTTGCATAGAAGGACAACTGCTTCACCCATGCTGGACAGAGACTACATGATGACCAATCGAGGACGGATTTCAGAATTTCTTGCTCCTCCGCAGAACAGTTCTTGTTCCTGTGCTCAGTGTTACATAATTCTAGCCAACTAACACTCCAGAGCTGTAGTAAATGAAAAGGAAAAAATACAGACGAGCATCCACCGTTGCACGTCTCTCTGTTGTCACGTGTGGATTAGTTTCAGTGAAGTGTGTAGATCTGTGTGCGTGTGTGTGTGTGGTCACGGGGTGGCCAGAGGAGATACTGCCATGTGGAAATATATAGGAACAGACAGAATTGGGTGTGTGTGCACTGCATGAGCACTGAGGTCTCACAATATTAATAGAGGCAAGATTTACGGACTGCAAAGATTTTATGGACAAAAAAAAAAAAAAAAACCAAAAAAAACACAAAACAAAAACACACAATTTATCCCAAATAAGGTTAACTAAGATGTTTTCTACCACAATCATAAATTTACTTATGTCAGGTACAGCCTGGTCTTTTTAGCAGCTTTACTGGAGCAGTAAGGTGAGGAGTCTTGAGTACATGGATGAGAATTTCATTTTAATCAATATGAGAAAAAACATTGAAGGGAAAAAAAAGCATAATGAGACAATCCGCATCACAATTTAGAAAGTTTCAATTTACCATTTCACTGCTTCAGATGCACTGCACAACTTTCCATGAGTATATTATCAGGTCAGATCATTTCCTGATCACAGAAACAACTTATTGTTTACCCCATTAAGAGCTCTGATTTAAATATTTAGACCTTTGACAAGGACCACAACCACAGTTTATGCAGAACATCACTGGAACAGTCACCGGCCCTGTGCTGTTTGGAAAATAAGAGGTTTCTAGACTTTTAGAATTCCCATGAGCTTGAGTAGTATTTGATTTACAGAGTCCTAATGTGGAAGTACTTATCCTACCATTGTATACACACTCATCCACACCCACACCCCTGGGGCATGCCAAGAAGTTTAACCCCACGGCACAAGAGGGAATCACATAACAGATGAAGCCTGAATGAAACCAAGTTCCAAGTAAAACATGTTTATTGAACGCTCAGTGTTACAGGACACCAGCCCCTGAAAGACAGAGTTGTGGTTGAGAGACTTGACTCTTAAATTCTTATTAATGTAAACAAGTGAGCCTCACCATTTGGAGTTCAAACATGTTTAGGCCATAGATTTTTTTTTCCTGTCAAATTGAGGAATGCCCTCTCCTGCTGAGTTGGAAAGCCATGGCACAGGTTGCCAGTAGTGGAAGCCTGGATGTGTGTATGCTCGAGCCTGGAGTCCAGATTTTCTAACCAGCTTGAGGCATGTGTTTCTGGTAATCTGGGAATTTGCCATCCTTATTTTATTTGTATGAAACGTACGGAGTGAAGTGGAGATTGTAGTAACAAACATATGGACTCATTGGGCCTGGATAGTCGCTCCTGCTGGGTGTTGTTTTAGAGGAAGATGCTTTAGTTGTCGTGGGAGCAGAGGCAATTGTTTGCTTCATCGTAGGGCTTGAGTCAGTCGGTTTAGCTGTGTCTCCTGGCTTAGTTGTGGGAGTAGGAGGCTGAGTAGTTATTTGCATTGGTTGACTTTGAGTCACTTGGTATGGAGGTTTTCCATAGAAATGCTGGATGATTGGGTAGTTGTAAATTTTGGAGTCATCAGGGTTTTCTGGCAACTGTTCTGGTGGTGGGTAGAAGGGATAGTAAGGAAAATATGGAACGTGGTACGGGTATGACGGCTTTTGAGGAGTCTTGGTAGTTGCGGGAGGGGTAGCTGAGGCAGGAATAGTCGTCTTGGCTGTAGTAGTCACAGTGGTGTTAGGTCCAGTGGTAGTGGCTGGTGGCACAGTGGTCCTCCCTGGGAAATTTGGGAGAGGGTAGTAGTAGTAAGGGTAATAATTCATTTGAGGTGGTTTCTCTGTTGTTGGATTAGTAGTTGTGGTGGTGTCAGGCTTCGCAGTAGTTGGAGGAGCAGTGGTTGGGGCTGGTCTCATATACATGTAATAGTACTGGTACAAATAGGGAAAATATGGACTGCTAGGATGGTAGATAGATGGGGGCTGAGACGCCTGATGTTTATGATGATACACGCTCCAGGGCCTGTGCGGGAAAGGATGTTTCCAGGGATGCTCAGCAAGCTTCGGGGCAGTTGAAGCAGCTGTTGCATTACGACCTGGCAACATCGGGCAGGTGACTTTAACTGGAATCTCCAGCCAACTCATTGGCACCAAATAGTTTCCATTCTGAAAGCCGATAAGATATACGAGAAACTTAGCTGATAATGCACTTGATCCATAGTTAAACATTTGGTTTCAACTAGCTCTACCAGATTCATCCTGTTAAATCCCACAATTCATTTCTACTTTTGACAACGAAAAAAAAAAAAATCAATTCAAGTAACAATAAATTGAAGCTGCATACATAACATTTGTTGAATGATACCAAAAGCTAGTCAAGTCAGTAGGGGCAGAGGTATACCTCTTGTATCACATTGCAGCCGTCATAGGGAACAACGAAAACAAGTCCCAGTGCATTCTGCTGCATTGAGTATCCACAGGTTTCAGGCACCTGGCTCAGAGGAAGGGGATGTGCATTGCCTAAGAGGGAGAACAGAGCCATTATTCTATGCCAATGTTTACAGCTTTAACATCTTCAGATAATCTTAGTTGTTACAATACCCATGTCTAACTGTAAATCAGCAGCTCCAGGTCCCATGACTTTCAACATCATCTTAGTTTGACCACAGTGCAGAATAGGGTTCAAGCGCATCCATGCTGCGTCCTTGGCCATGACATCTTTCAGCTGTGATGCCTGCTCAAACATCTCTTTAGAAGTTCAGATACAATGTTAATATTGGCTATGTCCTTCGGTTTTTGAGTAGCATGCAATTTTTTTCCCCATGGATACTTACATTCCTACATCAAAATAGCAAATAACTAGATATCAAAGTCTTACCTGTGTCACCTGATTGATCAAAATAAACATGTGGCAGGCCATCGTTACCTGCGGCAGCAGCAGAGGCAGATCCTGACTCAGAGTTAAGCACTTTCTCATTAACGATAATGCTTCCTGTCCTTTCTTCCATCACTGCAGCCTCTCTAACTAGCTTGTCCTGCTGAACTTTATTTCTCGGCCCCCGCAAGCTAAAACAAGTTCAACTCCAGGCCAAAGAGCACAGGAGCAATATGACTGCTACAGTTTGACGAGATCTCCCTCCATCTTCTCCTGCCATACTGGAGCTGCATGTCTGGATCACATGGAAAGCACTTCATTAAGAAGCAAAACAACTGAATGACAGCTTTTTATACAGATACATACTCGCAGCAGGTAATCAACCAATCAGATTCGGCTGCAGCTTGCACCTGTGTTGATTTAGGTCACAACAGGTGGGCTTGTTTAGACTCTTGATGACTAATTTCAGAGTAGCGTCAAGTCAAAAGTCACCTCTTTATCATATGGCATGAAATAGGAGACATGCCATTTATTTTATTTTTTGATACCAAGTTATGTGAATATTTATCTTTGGCAGTGGTTTTTATCAGTATGTATAGTACATACTCTTTGTGATACTTGAAATTTTTAATAGAAAATTAAAAAGCAGAAAATTAGACTGAAAGAAGAAGTGGAGAACATGTTACAACATTGTTCCCGTGTTGTAAAAATATGTAGTTTAGAAGGTTACAAAGATAAAACATGAGCATGAACCTGAAATAACATGACATGAAAGAATGACTTAAAAATAAATCAATAATTTAAAATGTATTCAACATAAAATCATGTGGATACATAAAACTTCAAAGTCCCCAGAATGTGTACAAATCTGCCAATGCAAAACAGGTTACCTTTGAAAATGATTTCACTCTCTTAAATGTAACTGATTTCTTCACCCTGAGATTGTACCTATATTCTCACAGCAATAGAGAGAGATGCTTTACCTTTTGGAAATTATGTTTTTATCCATTTTAAAAAACATTCTATGATCTGAATCAGAGACTGTTGACAGATAGGCTGGCCACTACAGCTTAATTTCCCTCATGGTTTATTACTATAAGAATAACAGGTATGGGCTGCAGTCAAAGTCATATTGATGTGATGTTTAGTCTTTGACCACAGAATTCATGGCTCTAAGTAGATTAACATGCCTGAGAATGTTCAGGAAGTCAATCATTAGGTTTGACTCCCAGTGGTTTAAAAATGCTTTGTAGCTGCTTCTAAAAAGGTATTAAAATTATATTCAAAACACCACACCATGCAGCTCAAACACTCAGGAACGGTGTTATGATGGCAGGATAAGTGTGGAGATGGGGTGTTTGGTTGCACTGATCCCCTCAGCATTCTGTGACAGGACTGAAAAAGGATGAGAGATCAACCTATTGTTTGTCAGAGTGATTTCTCACAAGTGACCACTAAATTAGGACTTGATACACACAAAATTGACTATTGGTTTTGTTAGGAGTAAAGACCATTTTCAATATGGCCTAGTTACCTCTGACACTCCCTAGTAACCTTGAAATCAAGAGCACCAACCTTTGCACATAAACTGCCCCAGAGACCTTCACTAAATACTGGAGACAGACACTTAAGTTGTTCAAACCATTTATTGCAAAATTTTCAGGAGGTTAGGGTGAAGGAGTATAATAAGGAGGGACATATGGTATATATGGAAATGGAAGGCGGACATGTGGAAAAAAATGTGAGCGATAGTGTGACGGTGCTGGGTTGACTATTGAGTCAGTTTTCTTTGTTGTCGGGCTAGTGGTTGTCTGTGTCGTCATCGTTGTCTCAGGCTTAGAGGTTGTATATTGAGGATAGGGAGTGATAACTGGAGGGAAAAAGGGAGGATATTGAGGGAAGAAAGGTGGAAAGGCAAATGGAAACTGGGGTATAGCAGTTGGTTTAGTCATGGTTGTTTGAGTAGTTGTGGTCTGTGCAATTGTTGGCAGAGGTCCAGGGAGGGGCCAAGGAAAGGGAATAAAGAAAGGTGGGTATAAAGGTGGAGGAAATACTGGGGGAGGAGCTGCAGATGCAGGATTTGCAGTGGTGGTTGTAGTGGTAGCAGGATTTGCAGTGGTGGTTGTAGTGGTAGCAGCAGTTGTGGTTGGCGCTGCTGTTGTGATGGGAAGAGGGGGAGGAAAGTAGGGATAAAAAGGAGGGAAGGGGAAAGAGGGGTATTGCGGAAAGTTAGGCATTTCTGGTTTCTTTGTGGTTGTGGTCGTGGTCGTCGTAGTTGCTGCCGTTGTAGGTGCTGGTACAACCACTGAAGGGTACTGAGGATAAGGCAGATAAGGTGGAATAATGCCTGGGTTCTTGATGTTCTGGGGCATCTGGGGGTACGAGGGAGGGTAACTGGGTGTCTGAGGAACAGGAAGCGGGTCAGCAGTCGTAGGAGCAGGTGCTGCAGGTTTAGGGCACCAGAGTGAAACTGGGATACCCTGCCAAAGCATTGGCAGAATGTAACTTCCACCCTTGGAAGAAGAAAACAGAACCGTTACACAACCCAGTTAAATATTACACTGAGGCTTAAACAACCATCAATTTAAGTAGATTAATCCACAGTATCATGTAGCGTATTACAAAACACTCAAAATTTCACTCAAGTTACATTAAAGGGTCATTGGCCTCTACCGTTTGTCATTTTTGCATGCATTAATTAAAACAATTAAAATGTATCAAAATACTGGTAAATTTTGATCATTTTATCAATGCCATAAGAGTTTATTTTGAAATTACCAGGATTAGCCATCTAGCTTCAAACATAACTTCCCACCATTCTGAAGCAGGAACATCTCTTTTTGTTTCATAAAAGAACATTACCTCCTGAAAAACACTGCAGCCATCATATGGAACCAACATAACTAGTGCAAGGGAGTTCCTCTGAATGCTGTAGCCACAGGTGGAAGGGACCCGAGACAGAGGCATTGGAGATGCATTTCCTGAGGGGGGAGAGGGTAAAACAAAAAATCCCCATATAACTAAGCAAATAGGTGCAAATACCCAGAAATTTACAGATTAATGAACCTCATCACTTTACCTTGTTCCACTGCAAACTGTGAAGCTCCAGGTCCCACTGCTCTGAACTTCATCTGGTCCCAACCACACTGCAGGGAAGGTGCCATGCGCTTCCATGATGCTTCTCTGGAACTGGTATCACGTGCTTGTCCCTTTGACCAGCCTGACAAGATATATTCAAAACGTGAGCATATAATCACAGCCGCCGCCCTCCCCATTCAGCAGATACCTAACTGAGCAACACCTGCAATTTAACACAAAGACCTCAGATTTCTACCTGCAAAGTCCGCTTGATAAGTCGTTTCATCCTCCACAGAAGCGATTGCAGAACTCTTCCTGGTCCCGTCTACGCCTTGTGACTCAAGGCCAGAACCGTTCTCAAAAACTCTCCCGAACACAATCTTCCCCTGTTGGAGACCTGTCGTTTTGGCTGTATCGGCGTCGTTTCGCCATTCTCTTCGTCTTTCTGATTTCTTCAGTCGATAACAGTCAATCGCTTGCGCTAAAAAACATGTCAGAAGGACACCCGCGGCCAAGTAAGTGATAACGCTTTTCCTTTTTCCTTCACGCATCGTTCTCTCGTGCGTGACTCCGGGAAATTTTAAGAGCTAGGAGGTGCTGCCTTCCCGCGGGTATTTGTGTTGTGACGTTTCCCTCCCAGCAGGTGCTGCTGGTGCTGCTACAGCCAATCAGAGCGCTGCGGATGGGGGGCTGACCACTTGCTGTCTAATCATTTGGAATTGGTCACACCTGGGTAAGATGTAAGTTTCTCCATAAGTACAAGCGCTCTGCCATCTTTTGGAGAAATTGTGTTAAAACATGTTCACCGGATGGGAAAAGTGGAGGGGGAGCGGAGGGTTTGAAACAGGGAGTGAAAAAGCAGATTAAATAATACTTAGCTGGTAGAAACTCAGGGTTTATTCTTGACCTGTGATGAGGATATTGTCAAAGACAGCTGCAAAATGATGGACCTTGAGGTTAGATTATTGTGTAAATGAATGGACAATGGACACGTGCTCAGGAATAAAATACATAAACTCATAATAATAAGAATAACAACAACAACAACAATAATATTAATAACAATAATAATACATTAAATTGACAAATAGGCACACTTCATCTGCTGATGAAGCTCCAGAACAGCTACAGACCTTGAAGTGAGATTATTTAGCATTTTATGTCTCAGAATCTTTCTGGCTTTTAGATCATTGCAAACATTCATCACTGGAGTATAAAATTCCCATGTGAAAAGAATTCAGATTCAATCCCACACAATCTGACATTTAATGTTTTGTTGTTGTTGTTGTTGTTTTGTTTACAGGCATGTCGTTGACATTAGATTTTACAATCCTCTTTTCTTCTTTTCCACAGACCAAGTTGTCAGCACTCTGACAGTACTGCGCACTGTGTTTCATACTGTTTGTTGGTATTAAAACCAGTCAGCAGGGAGCCAAAATTAGGTCTGCTATTACATTTATGCATTGCTGTAGACAGCTATTTCATCTCCAAGGTTACTGACAACACCAGCAAGTGGGAAGCATTGAAGATTATTTCACAGCCACTGAGGTGAGTGCATTACCCTGTTTGCTTTTTTTCAGGTGTGTTATTCTAATTATATATTCTGCTTGAGTTAAACTCTCAAGCTGATGCATTTCATGGGTGTCCTGCCTTGTCTTTATCTCTTTTCTTGTCGATATGATAATTGATTTTATATCTAATTTGATTTTAGAAGCTGTTTTAGTTGCTTTTTCATCTGACGTCTTAATTTTCTTTCTGTTGTGTCTTTTCCTTCAACAGAAGAGCAACTTTCCACATGTAGTGAATGCTGTTATTTCATCCTGGGAAAAAGACACTTAAATCAGTATCTTCACTACAGTCAGACAAACAGAGACAAAGATGAGGTCCAGCCTTTCCCGTAAGTCTGTTCCAATGATGATTAAAGTAAAATTATCAAAGTAATATAGGATCATCAGATCATCTGGTGAAAAGGAGAATCATTAAGTAGCTGTATCCAGGTGTATTCTTATTTCTCTGGGACCTATATCAGTGATGCCACAGTGACTTTTATTTTGCCTTTAGATGCTACTACTGCTACATTGGAGCATGAACCGCTTTGGGTCCTGAATGACCAAGTAAGACAAATCATAATCTTAGGCAGAGTAGTGAAAAATAAATACATCTGTTTTTCTTTCCACCCATGTTTTTAATCAGGAACCATGTAGCTTGTTAATGACATGTTTGCTTTATTTGATTTCTATTTTTCTTGTTGTTTGATAAGAAGACACAAGAGGGCCGTGCACGGTCAGTTAGCAATCCACCCACCTATTGTATCAGAGCTGCAGGAGTTCTGAGGTACAATCGAGAGTCTGGCAGCCACGGGATAAACTTAACAACCATTCTTCCAGTGGTACTAAGATCAGATTTCTACCTACTGTTGTAAATTACCTTTAAGAGCAACACAGCTTTATGTTACTGATCAGCACACTTTAAAACTCATTTTTCTAGCCCCCACCTCTGTCAGAAAATGCAGTGAAATGTGAGTACTGTGGAGAAAAGGCTAGACCGTCACTTGATCTAACATGGCTACAGGAACCTGAGGTGAGACAGACAATAAATGTACAAAAACATGTTCACCAAATTTACCTGATGCACTGCTGACCCCCCCTTGCATCCTCTTTCGTGTCCATCCCAGACAGCTCCTCTCTCCTGCTGTGCCCAGCGGCAGCGGCTGTGTGAGATGCTGGTGAAGCAGCGATGTTTGTTTGAGGGTAGACTTGACCTGAAAACTGGTTCTCCGACATCACTGGAAGACAAACCAGCCACAGAGGCCGAGGAGCTGCTTTTCCAGGGCAGGGAGATGGAGGATTACAACAAGTTTATTGTAGATTTACCAAGCGGACTAGGGTATGAATTTGTATTTTTAAATGTCACACAGACCCACAAATCCAATCAATCTTGACTATAATGCTTAGCAGTAATGTCAGGAATAATGTATTTGGTGCTTTTCATAGAACGCAGTCACAATTGAGAATCCATGAGGATTACTCAATGGAGCTACCTGTGGCAGAAACCTGTGAGTAACACCCACACCGGCAGCTTAAAATCATCCAGTCATGATATACAAACATGAACTGGCAAAAAGTGTGCACACTTTTTGTGTTTTTTGTAATTTGTTCAGATCATTGGTGAGAACCTAAACAATTGTGACTTAAAATAGCAGCTTGTTCTGTACTATTGTTTAGTTGCCCCTACATCAAAGGTCCTCAGCTTCCGGCTCTCTTGTACAGAAGGAAAAGGATGTTGGACAGTGCATCCTAGTAGTGCAACTGAGAAGTGTTTGAAAACTGAAGGGGAAGAGGCACAGGTGTTGGTCCCTTTTTGTGACCACAAGGCCCTTCAGTTTGGCATATGTCATCATCAGGTACCCACAAATTACTCTTGTTTTCTTTTATGGCCCATTTTTTGTTTTATTCAAGTTAATACTAAGAATACCTAAAGTAACTATTCACTGATGAGACCATAAATGTATGTATATATGTTTGTATGTATCAGAAATTGAAGCAGCAAAGACACAGATAGTATAGGTCAGGCTCCAAAAAGTACTTCCTCCTGCATTTCCCATAATGCAACTGAATAGCATCTTTTATTAGATCCTCTGTGCTAGGTAAATGCCGGCATTTCAAACTTCACACCATAATTTTGTATTAGAGGCTTTTTATTATGAAACTGTTTGGCAGAGTGCCCCTTTAATAACAGGAGATATGTAAAAACATCTATAGCATTACATATCTTTTAACCTTGTTTAATCTTACTATGTATTTGCAGGATGTGGCAGAATTTCTACACAAATATTATTCCAGTGGCATGAAATTTCTTACCTTGTTCCCTGATGGCTCTGCTCAGGTCTTGTATCCACCAAGATTTAAAGTTTGGTGATTTTATCATGTGGTGAGATTTTCGGCTGGTTTTGAAACAAAGACCAGAAAACAATGCAAAATAAATCAATTAATAATAAGAAAAAATTTAAAAGAGCAATGTGGAAATTTAAGCTAGAGCAAATCACGTGTTAGATGCAATGCAACAAGCACTCGACAGTGGGCGATCCTTATCGTCATGGTAACAGTTATCCCTCAGGCCTCCTGGCTCTCATTGTTGTGGTCACAGAAGAAAATGGAAGGGTCTGTATTGTGTACGATGACAGCAATGCCCCCAATCAACCGATTAGAGCCGTGTTCCAGTCTGATGGCAGGGCGACGTGTTACCACACCAATGGAAACATATGGTACAATACAAAGTGTTTATATTTATCATTTCATGATTTTGAATTGTATTTGTGATAATTATATAGGATAAAATGATTGAGGTGTAAATATAATTTGCTTTATCCATGGTCATGTGTATGCATGTGTGTGTCTGCACTCATGTTGCAGGCTGTCCTTAAACAGATCCGGCGGTCAGTGCTTGGACGAGGCAGGTGCCAGAGTTCGTCGGTGGAACTGGGGCGGTCTGACCGTCACTCCCACTCCCCTGCACCCTGTCTTTTTGTCCCTCAACAAAACCGTTGGGGTCCGAGTCCTTGGGAAGGAACAAGTGTTTGTTTCCTTCCTTTCACAAGGCCAACAAGCAAAGTTCAGCGTGGGTACCTGCTCTGCTCAGGTAAAAGTGAAGCATTGTTACCTTAACCATTTTACCACCTTTTTTCTGCATACAGAAAAATGAAGCACAAATGTTTGTGGTGGTGCAGACAATTGTGGTTTATTTTTCTGACCACATATTGATCGTGCAGTTCCCACAACCTCGAGTTCTGCAATACAAGCTGTGCACAAAACATTTGCATTGACTCATTTGGTAGCTTTTTAAACAATGGCATATGACAATAACTTTTTTTTAGGGGGAATCTAAAGCTGATGGGCCTGCTTCTGGACCATCAGTAATAAAGGAGGAGCTCTTAGTGTTGGCAGCCAGGATTCGGATCCATGTGGCCATTCGGCATCTTCACCAGTACTTGATGACGCCCTCCCATCCCCTGCTGTCTAAGACCACACAAGCCCCTCACCTCCATGGTGTTGCTCAAAGGCTTCTGGAAGTCAGTGCCCATATGATGATGAGTGACAGTGAGAAAGCCTTTATCCTTAAGTGTCTTCAGGATTGTCTCTGATATCTTCCTGCTAAGAGTGTGGTGTGGCACGTCAGCAGCAGCTCTGTTTTCATAATGAAGTCACAGAGGAATCGGAGTCATCCTCCACAAATGGAAGTTCAGAATTTTCCTTTAGTTTCACAGTAACTAAAGGGAATCAGAACAAAATGCTATATATACACTAGTACTTGTGTTAACATATGCAATGTGTTGATATGCTCTTGGGTCCCTCTATACAATTTAGTAGTAATGCATTTCAGATGGTACCATGGAATAGATTTCATAGAAAATATAAAAACCTCACCTCTTCATAGCTACAAGTGGAAGCGCAAAAGTTGTGAGATTAAATCTTCCCGTGAAATCTTTTCCCGTAAAGTGTCTGGATCACTGTTATCACTTATTACTAGTATTAGTATTACTAGTGATGAAGAAGTGATTTACATTTCCTTTGAGCCCACAGGGAGTGCTCTCAAAGATGATCTGTTTTCTTTGGTGTATAATTCATTACAGCTAGAGCTCATAAAAGGATTTAACCTTATTCAGTATCAAGAAAAATGATACTGAATAAAATTCAACAGGTTGGTTACTGTGGCACTGTAACTTCACTGTATCTTTTGGTCTTACATTGTACCCATGTCAAGTCTATTTGGTCTCATCTAATCAAATCAGTGTAAAGCCCAAGGTCTTCCTAATAACATTAGGTTGAGCAGATGGCTAAAAGATGTGCACTCATGAACTGACTTGAACAAGCAGGTTGTGTTGTCTCCAAGCCATTCAGCAGATTTTCTTCTTCCTCTTAACCTTTTCTAAACTGACTTAAACCTTGATGAGACAACTGATGAGAGCTGTCAATGCACTGTCTTCCAACAGTAAAACGATTTTCTCTCACTGAGGTTATCATTTATTAACACCTTTTTTCTACCACATTAATCAGCAAACCCAAACACCAAACCAAAACTTAAATAGTTACAATATGTTTTATTAATCTTCTTAGCTTCCCCCAAGTTATGTAAATATAAAAAATATTCAGAAATCATACAAGACACAATTCCCCAATGTTATTTTCACAATAGCAATGACAGATTTTAAGTGTTGCAATTTCTACATGGCTAAGCTACTTTTAGAACAATAAACTTAAAATTCTACATATGGCTCAGTGTTACAAATACATTTTTTTTTTAATTCACATAGGTCAATTATATGCAACAAGTTAAAGACTATAAGAATCAAGGTTAAATCTCTCCTTATGGGACCACTTGTGTCATCTGGATGAAATCTGCAGTTGTATGAATTGTACAGGAAAATGACAGAATGGCCGGCACTGTTGCCATGGATCCCACTCTGGCGTCAGGGGCGGGATGTCTCGAAGGTGCACAGTGAAGAGAGATGGGGGCATCCAGTCTGTGCTAGCAGTCTTCCTGCCTTCAGCGCAGACCTTCATAAACATCACTTCACAGCCCAGTGAGAAACCCACCTCAAACCTTGACGGGCAGAGAGAAAGGGTAATCAAATGCAAGAAGAAAAAGGAAAAGTGAAGTATAAAAAAATAAAATAAAAAAAACTTTGGTAACAGTTATATGAACACTACCGTACTTACATGGAGGGGCTTTTAGCTCCAGCCAGGAACAGAAGAGTAGGGTTAGGAGTGGTGGTGTGGTCTTGTGTTCATGTGAACGTTCATCTTCATCTCGTTGTCCAGGATTTGCACAAGCTGCTGCATGGAGGGCAGGTGACCTGACTCCAGTTTTGACCATACTGGCACATCTGTGGAAAGGCAACACTCACTTCACTGTAATTCACTGCATTTTTGTTCCATTACCCCACAACTCTATTAATATTGTAATATTACAAAGTTTTTTTTTTCTTTAAGCTTGTTTCCAGCCACCTGAACAATAATTATATAACACAGCGCTGCGTTTTATTCAAACAGCAGAAAGCTCTGGGTTCACATGCTGTGAATCATACTCACCATTTAATGTAATTTCAAAAGCGCCTGTAGACATTAACTGGTTTTCAATCATATTGCTGAAGAAGAACACCATCATGCAGGCATATATCTGAAAGAAGCATGAGAGAAATCTGAGCTAGAAAGTTCCACACACACACACAAAAGAGTTTTTTGTTTAGTTTGTTACTGGCTGTTGTGTTTCCAATTTGTCACACAAGAACAGCACCCTGAAAAGATACGAGGACAAAGACCCACAGGATGAACACGGTGCTCTGCTCACAGATAAATGTGAAGCTGCTTTAGGAAACTTCAAAGTGATGGGTATAGATGAGGTTTAGGCATACAAAGAGGATAAACACTATTTTTTTGTTAGCATTAGGCAAACTTAATAAATATCAAGTTTTTTTTATGCAAGGCACAGCTACCACAGTTTAGTGATTACTGGAGCCCTGGTGATAGATCGGCAAGTGATTTGTTTGTTTATACAACGTTTAGGCAAACCTTGGCACACAGAGCTCTCTTTATTGGCTGATGAGATTAGGGTGCAGTGAGATTACGGAGGAATAAATTACAGGACCTGAAACAGTCAATGAGACCGGATTTCTTTTCTCAAGTCAGGATATAAATAAAATTTTACCAAGTATTATCAAAAATACACTGCAAATAAATCTACAGCTTTAAATACGTACACAAACCTGGAAATCCTCAGACTCACTCTTATCAGTCAAAACAAACAAACAAAAAAAACAAGTCCAGGACAAATCTGTCTATACGTTGTATTACAAGCGTTTCTGTCAGTTATCTGTTTAGCTCCCTAAACAACAACATTGTATCAGCCCCACCTTTCTGTTAAAACAAACATAGTGCTGATAGAGATTGTTTTGTTTGCAAATATCTGATGTTAACAGTCAATGGCCATTCTTCTTCTGAGCCTTTGGCATGTCTGCAACCCTGGGGATAACAGATCCAAGTCAAACAATACCTAACAACACAGCCTGAAGACCCTGAATGAAGAGCTAATGAAATCCCATGGGTTGAGATGTACTGACAGTGTGTATGTACACAACTGCATCAGAAACGCAGCCAAACCAAAGCCCACTGCCCCTTAACTCTATATCCAAGCCATGTTCCTGTGTGATACCTGTGGGGACTGCCTGCAAAACAAAGTGCTCAGCTGCATCACACTGACTCCACCCTCTACCACACCATTACACATGAAAATTACAGTGCTGCTCTATAGCTTCAGAGCTTTAATAACTCATATAGTTTCTGGAAACCTTACCTTATTTCCCTGGCCCCACTCCCAGATGCCTGGAGCTTGCATACCAAAGAGGGCAAAAGGGTCCCTGCCGATAATAATCAGCCCAATCACCAGCAGTTTGAACACAGACAGGAAGGAAGCAATGTGTCTGAGGAAATAAAACAAGAAACTGGCTTTTAATACATGAGACATTAGACATGGCAACCTAAAGCAGACAAGATTTGTTAGAGACCCAAATCCTTCAGGATATATTATGGTTATCTAGATAGGTGTGACAGAGGCATATTCATCTGAGGTTTAAAAAAAATGAACATACACGTGCATTTAACATTGAGCAAAAGAAATTAAGATGGACAGAAGCATATTTAATGAGTCATCTTAACATCAAACAAATTATTACAAATATGGTTTCACTTCAGAGGTGATCGTAACCGCTTTAGTTGAGCACAGCGCCAAGAGAGAAAGGCGTGGACTAAATTTGCACAAATTAAGCTTCATTGTGTAGAATAAACAAAAGGACAGAGAGTCAGCACGTAACAGTGGCTTTATATGTAACACTGGCTGTTATATTTTAATTTTGATTCCAAATCTGCACAGGAAATGTAAAGTAATGAACTAGGATACAGCTTTAACGCCATCATGTTGATCAACCTGAAACACAGAGCCTGCAGCCTGTTCATTCTAGTTTTTCTACCTTTAAACTTTAACACGTGTTACTGGTTGAACTACAACCCGCCAGTGAACACAGGCTTATTCTTCCAGTCTGAGACAAAAACAGACATGACAAAAATTCAAGAAAAACACTGGCTGGAGAATTGGATGTGCAGGTTGTGGTACTGTCTCCTTTCTTTGATGGAGCTAATCTCTGGAGTGTTTATTAAGAGTTCAACTGATGAGGACCTCTGGGTCTAAGTGGCACCACACCTTTAACTACAACACATGGGAATGCTGCACAAACCAGTTAGTTTTAGGGATGTAACTCAGTCTGGTTTTCCATATCAATTAATCTTTCTCAATTAACAGATTAATCACTGAAAATGTCAGATAACTGAGAAATTTCCAACAGGTGATATCTTTAGTAAACTTATTTTATTCAACTAAAAGTGTGAAACCAAAACATATTCAGTTTATAGACAAAGAAAAGTGGACAATCTTTACATCAGAGGATATGAAAGGAGCAAATCTGATACATTTTTACATGAAAAACTATTTAAATGATTAATCCATTCTCTGAATTACTGCTGCTTAATTTGCTGGTGATCCGACTGACCAATCAAATTCAGCTCTAATTTGATTTTCTGCATATGAAACAGAAGCTAAAGCTTTCACTGAAAATGAAGTCTAATAGGCACAACGCAAATTAATGAAATATATTAAGACATCATTATCAAATAAGTGCACACTTTCAGATCAATTAATCCACTTTGTGTCAGTTTCTTAGAAATCGAAGCATTAGTGACCAAGTTAATTAAACCTACCTAAAACTACTGCAGTCTAATACAACAGTCCTGCAATAGACGCTACATTCATGAAAGTTGAAGTGTTTTGGGCATTTTTGCCTGAAGGTAAAATTTATTCCATGGTTGTTGTACTAGACTGCATTCATTTTAACAAGGTGTACTGAGCAAACTGGAAACTGAGCATATGTCAAGTACTCATACTGACACTCCACCCATATTAACTCAAGATCAAAACCTGAAAAACGTCTTGTGGTAGCTCAACTAATACAGTGTGCGATCACTAATAACCCACACTAGATGGCACAATGCACCTTTGATCCTAACTTTGTCAGTTTAATGCATTACATAGTTTTGTCTATGTCCATAAAACCACCAAAGACAAATGCGCGGGCAGATTAGCCTGGCTGCATGAGAACTCAATTTCCACAGTCAAATCACAGCTAATCCCGAGCGGCTTTCAGCCTGCCTTAATAAAGCCGGATACAATCCACTTGTAACAAGGAAGACAATCTCTCTCTTGCTCTCTTACCGATAGAGGGGCATAGGAAGATAGTTCTCCCCTTCAATGCGGATGTCTGGGTACCGCTGGTACAAGGCCTGCGTGTACTCCTCAAACACCCGCTTGTACCCTCAGGAAATGCTGTGTGAAAACAAACACACTGTTAAGGAAGGCATACACAGTCAGCAGTTGCAAGAACAAACAGAGACAAAGGCAGCAACAACAGCAGAGTGATCTAAAGGCTAGACTGTGAACTTAGCATTGAAATCATAATTCCAACGTTATCTGTGGACCTTTTGTTTGCATTTTTTCCCCTTCTTGTTGTAAAGTTGTTGTGAAATTCCATTTAGCAGCATGTTAGCTTTCTTTAAATTCAACACTTTTTTTCTGCACCTGTTTGTGGCACGTCTACTTCACGTTAAACCACAAATGTACAATGCAAATGCCATTCTGTCTGGTCTAGTTTGCTTTAGTCATAACCTACTTCTTTGCAGATAAATGCCTTAAAATCATGTGACGTTGTTATATGACTATAACGTTATATTGTTATATAACTTTTACGATGAATACGTATCATTGTTAAATCATTTTTTTAATGTTTGTGTTTGTGTCAGTAGATTTGGGTTCAGCTTCCTGCACACAGAGTTAAGCAGTCACCTTACGTTATAGGGATTTAGGGTGATTTTAATGAGCTATAACTTTCAGGAACTACTCAGGAAAACCATAAAATGTTCAAGTCAGCTATAGGAAACAACCCTAGACACACCGAGATCTGAACTGGACCGGGGTCTGAAATAATCCCAAAGTCCATGCAGTACAAAGAACATGTTAATCTAAGCCATGGACGAGAGACGACTGTAACTGGATTTCTCTCATGTTTGACAGCGGAAGCGGAGCGATGCTCTCGACGAAATGTTCACGAGAACAGGCTAAAACGAGTGACTTCCCGAAAATATATTCTCCCCGTGTGTTACAACAGCGGTACAGTCGTTTCGCTAATAAATAACCGGGAAAGGCTCCTTCGCCTTTCTCTAACACGTTAACATAAGCTAACCTCCTGTTAGCTAGCTCCCATCGAATTTCGGCCTGCCGCCGGTTGTTAGCCGGGGAGTTTAGCTAGCTTGCAATGACTCACCAGATTTTCGCTCATTTGCCTTACCAAATCTGAAACTTGAGGAGGGGTCCCGTGGCGAACTGCATCTTCATCTTCTTCACGCCGCTGCTGTCACCAGACGTGGCGCAGCACAGCGAGAAAACCCCCAAGACGAGGAGCGAAAAACGCAACCACTTCATCGCCATCCGTTCCGGGGTTTGTTTCCTCACACTCGGTCAGATGGAGAGAGGCAGGTTAATCTGTACATGTTGCTTCTGGTTGGCCCCTCGTTTTCCTCTTGCTCCAACCTTGGACTTTAAACACAACTAGGACCCACGTTTAGCTCCACCTACTGCTCTGGCTGCTCAACTGCACTTTAGTAGCAATTTGTAACGATCAATCTCCCAAGACCAGAATCATTTTGTCTTGAAAAACGTCGAACTCATCAACAGATCGTTAAAATCGAAGCACAACAATATTTTGATTGTTTTCAAAACTGCATTTTCTTATCAGTTCCATCAAACACACGTTAACCTTTGGTACAATCACACATTATACTACTGCTCCTCTCTGTTGCAGATGTGTCCTGCAGCCGGTTTAAATCTGAATTTTTGAGACCGTCATGTTTAGAGCAATTTTGGATTAATCCGATTTGTTTTTTGTTAACTGAATATTTGGTTAACAGCCGTGTCCTCCTACTTACACCAGTAGTGCACACAGAAAATCATCTTGCATTTTCTGTTGTGGTATACGTGCAAATCCATCAACTCCATACTCAGTACCAATGAGCACTTTCCACCAAGACTCCTACATGTATCACTTTCACAGGGGATTATGGGTGGTGCATGCTCTCTACTCTGTCATATCATATATCTGACCAAATAAATGTATAATCCAAAAAACACATTAACAGTTTATTTTTAATAGAACTTCTGTTGCTGCTATCACATTAGCATCACACTGTGCTTGTGGTTTTGAGCACTTTGATAAGTTCAAACAATCTAATATCTAAAACTGGAAGCAGTCATGGTAATACAAATGAAAGCATCCACACTGATAAGTGCATACAACAATATACACCATTAATTCCCAAAGGTGCTTCTTACAAGACTATGAATTTAACGAATTAGTGTTTGGATACATTTTATTTAATACAGTCATTACAACAATAAAATCAAAAAGAACTGCTTCAAAACAGACAACATTTTCAGTAAACAAACTGATGAGTTTTGGGGTGATCTCAATGGTTCAACCTCGCCATTCTCTCCTGATCCACAGCAGACTGCAAAGCAAGCACTGTGTCTGTGAATGACAGAGAAGACCCAGTAAATAAATGTGAAAACACATGCATTCACCCTGATTTTGGTCCTTCATATAATGCAGTTTTGTCATTTTCATTTGCCCTGAGTGAGCATGCAACTATTCATGTCATGCAGGTTGTTTCATTACCCTCCACACTACTACATAGTAAATGTCAGGTAAGACTGTGGTTGTAGTCATCATATTTTTGGTAAACTTCCAGGTTTTTCACAAATGCAAAAGCTCCATCTTCTGGTGTGGATGATTTAAACAAAATCTGGAGTCTCTGTGAGAATAACGGTGACATTGGATGTGTAATATTACAACAACACAGTAGTTTCAGTTTAGTGTATAACACTAAACTATAACTCTAAAATCAGACCAAAAATTAAGTTGCAATTTTCACAAACCCAGTAACTTCTGTGAATGATCCAGCAGGTCGGAAAGTCCCGCCTCGATGTTGTACGAGGTTTGCTCCATTGCCCTGACGAGCCCATTTGCCCTCTAACAAACAAAAGTGATAAAAATGTGAGAACTTACAAAGACATTTCTCACAAGACATTGAAATGGCTCCATGACTTGTATGCTGTAAGGCAGATTTAAGAAAACTACCTGCAGCTCTACATAGACTTTCTCCTCCAGATCTGCCACCTGGGATATGGCATCATAGACACCAGGATGCACAACAGATTCCTACAACACACAAATAAAGAAAATGTTTTGCAAAACATACGTACAATATAATGAATAGTAATTATGATTTTTGGACTCATCTTGTGCAAGCTTACCTCATCTGACGAGCTATTTATAGGCTCTTCTACCTTAGCTGCTTCGCTGGCTTTGGAATTGCCATTTAGTTCCTTCACTCTACAGAAGAGGAGAAAATGTTTCAAGCTTTATCTTCCCAGGCATGATATTCATTTCAAAATAAAAGAAGAAGCATTTTGATAACAAAAAAGCAAAGAAAAAAAAACCAAAAACAAAAACCTTATTTGGAATTTTTTCTTATTTGCAAGTCAAGTTAAACTTCATTAGCCAAATATGTACCTGTCAGCATAACGCAGTGTATTCATTGTGTATTCACATGAAGCCATTCCTGGAGACACCATAGCAATCTACAGAATAAGAGAAGGGAAAATATGTCTACATACGTTCAGTGCTTAAACATGTACATAGTCACATCACATAGTCACACACATGTGCTTGTTTGCTGACATCCACTATAATGTAATTAGACAACAATACACTATATGCCAACCTGTAAGTTAACAGTTCGGTGTTTTAACATACCATGCAGGTCCTGGACTTTTCTCCAATGAAGGAATCCCTCAGGACCTTGGTCAAAGTGCTCATCCGGAAAGGAATGTGATCACTGTTTTTTCCCAGTGAGCGAATGCATTCCTACAAGACACATAGTTGGACACACAGACATCCCTTTAGGTGCTGTGCATGTATATGTAATATTCGGACAGTAGGAGCGCTGAGAATGTCAGAATTAAGCATTAGGAGTATTTTATTATTCCTCTTTACAGTCTCAATTTCAGAGAGTCAGGGTTATTTGTCTGCATCGTAGCTGAGGTGTGAGAAAGAAAACAGACTCTTCTCACTTTGCAGCCACAGCTACTTTGTTTTCTGGTGTGTGCACGCCTCCACATTTGCCATAGTCTACCTTGAGAGCCAACAGGCTGCGGTTGATCTCTGCAGTCTCAACCAAAGTGCTGCGGTCGTTGCTGCTGACGTCTGTGCCACGCTCGTTGCCGGCCAAATCGACCAATGAAAATTTGCCGTGCAGCGTGGTAGCACGGTCATTGCGTCGTAGCACAATCTGGAGGACGGCGTGAGAGCGGGATGAGTTGGCGTTGGCTGAGGTCTGGCCCGATGTTCTGGAAAGACAGCCGAACAGAAGGAAAGCGAAAGCAGCCACGTTAGTGTCATACATTATTTAGGCTGAGGAATGACACAAATGTCAGAAAAATAAGAAAATTCATGTGTGATTCAGGAATGTAGTATGTGCCATGAGAACACACACACACACACACACACACACACACACACACACACACACACACACACACACACACACACACACAC
>JBBMJY010000006.1:11285116-11303256 GCA_037833715.1 Toxotes lorentzi
ACACACACACACACACACACACACACACACACACACACACACACACACACACACACACACACAAACACACACACACGTTCTTTTCACATAAGTACCTGCATGCACTGCCCATCTGTATCATCTTGATGACCTCTTCTGCAGTGGTCACATAGACCTCCTCAAGGCCCACCACCTGAACCTGCTGTCGGTCATCCTCCAGAACACGGAGCTTGGACTTCTTGTTCAGCAGGTCATAAACCTAAGTCAAAACGTCTATTTAGCTTCAAGAACATTTTTCAGTTAAATATTCTCAGTCAATGTGCTCATGGAGGTAGGAGAAGAGGTTTTCCTTACTTTGCCATTGTAAATCTCAAAAAAGCTGACGTAGGCAGAGAGATCCAGGTTAGCATATCGCCTGTGGTTGAGATAGGTGAAAACATCCTGGGCTAAAAAGAGAGAGCGAACAATTATTCAAACCTAAGTTCTCATCTAAGGGGCACTTTAAGAAAAAAATGTTGTAGTTTGAAAAATAAATTAAGGGAGATGTAATGGCAATTCTGATCTGAATTACAGAGTCAAATACAAATAATGTGGATAAAACAAGGTGGAAAATTATCCATCCTTTTATGTGATGTGTCCCAAATGTGAAAACCCAGATGACCAATTTTTTTTTTCTTTAAACCTCTGACAATTGGATGGACAAAATAATCATGATCAGAGTCCCTGACCAAGCAAGTTTAATACCAGTTCTGTGGACATCTGGGGATCCTACCTGCCAAGGCATAGATCCCTTTAGCACTGTTCTGCTGCCTCCCTGTGAAATCACCTCCCATTGTCTAGAAAGAAGATACCAGATCAGGAAGAATAAATGAAACGGTGTGCTTGGTGGGAAACTTGCATAGAAAAACTCATATAAACATTTATTCCAGAAACTCAAGCCCAAAAAGCATGCAGAGACTTACATGAGTCTTTCCACTTCCTGTCTGGCCGTACGCAAAACATGTCGCCATGCAGCCTTCAAAAATGGACTGCACCAAAGGTTTGGCTGTGAATCTGGAAAAAAAAAAAAGTCAGAAGCTGAAGTCTTGAATGTTCTGAAAGAAATACTGCTGACCAACAATGTATTGATAATGAATTAAATAAATATTGCTGTGTGGACTTAAAAATACAGTTATCTACAATTTCCACTGAAGCCAAACACTAGATTGACAATGAGAGCCTTAAATCATATCCTTCAGGAGCAAATTCTTACTAAGAAAACTAGCCAGTGAAAACTTATGGCATCTTATTCAGTAAACCTCCAAACAGATTCAGATTCAAAATATAAAAAGACAAATGAGGTCATTACTTATAGACCAGGTCGTTGGTGGAGGTCTCATCAAAGGAGTAGTCAAACTGAAAGATCTGGTTGTCCAAGTACTTGGTGAGGTCCACTTTCTGTTTTGGCTCATGGACCAGCAGTGCACCTTTCCCAGGTACAGACACCACATCAATCTCCTTTTTATTAATCTCTAGAAAACACAAGAGTATCAAGTCAGTATTAAAAAATAACCTTAGGAGGGCTTACATTTTTGGGAAAGACAGTGCCATTAATTAATCCTTTTGTGCATGCAGGAGGTTACATCGTGTCTACACAGAAGGCGTAGCATGAACAGTACGTTAGCCGAGCATCTAAACAGGATACTTTCAGGCACAATATAGAGTTGCAGATCACCTTCATTTTAGAAGGCCTGTGTAGACGGCTGGATTGACTGAAACAGAACTGTATGTGTTCTGCCACATGCAGGTGAGAGGGACAAATGGAAAATGTGGCTGATATGCATTCTGTGTGGACACACTATTAAACGTCACTCCCAACGTACCTTGCTTGTTAAGAGGTCGCTTGCGAACGCACACACAAATCCTGTGAGATTCAATCTGTAAAAAAAACGCAAGATGTAGTTGAAGTATGGGCTTTAAATATCACACTGCTAGCATACAGCTTCATACTTGGCGCATAGCTGATGAGTCCAAACTTACCAGGTCTACAGCTGACATGGGGGTTATTTCCAAAGTCTCTCTGAAGTCTTGGATCATCTCGTAGAACTTTTGGTTTGGTCGAGAAGCTTCACCAAACTTAAATCAAAATGAATAAGAGGAATGTAAATAAAAGCTGAGAAGGAGCTTCTCTTGTGTC
This sequence comes from Toxotes lorentzi, assembly GCA_037833715.1. NCBI lineage: Eukaryota > Metazoa > Chordata > Actinopteri > Toxotidae > Toxotes > Toxotes lorentzi. The sequence goes on from JBBMJY010000006.1 coordinate 11,287,272, forward strand.
TAATAGTCAAAACGGAGGCACTTCTCCAATTTAAAAAAAAAAAAAAAAAAAAAAAAAAAAAAAGATATAAATAGAATGAGTTTTAAAAAAAAAAAATCTCACCTTTCCCCTCTTGGTCTGCATTTCAGGGGGCTTTATAACACAAGACAGCCTTTTGCTGCCTTTGTTTAACTCTTGGGGAGCCACAGATTTTCTCCTACCTGCAGTGCATAAACATAATGACCATGTTTCCTCTCTTTTTTTGTTTTGTTTTAATGACCTCACATTTCATTTACACATTATAACAACCAACAAAATTAATAGCAGGACAAAGAATGTGCCTCATTTCAAGTAGCCCTTGTTGATACGACTAGTGTGTGCATAATCTTCAAATGATTTTGTCTGAAATAAAACCAATCCTTTACAGACGAGAGGGAATGAACTTGTGACATTAATGTGTAAAGCTCTCTCTCTGTGTAAGATATGTCTATATATCTATGAAATCCAGTGGACGCACATGATATCATGTTGGTGTAAAATTTGTCACTGACCTTTGACTGCAGGTGGAGGAGGCATTCTCTCAGGTTCATCGTTTTCCTTTATGGCCTCTCGGGAAAGAGGCAGTGACTGCCCTGGCTTGGTCTCATTCTTTCTACGCTGCTGATTAGGAACCACTAAATAAGGCAGAAGAATGCACTTATTACTGAGCAAAGAAAGCACTAAAACACTAAGTTGCACAACACCCGAAAATCTACTGTAATGCATTCAACAACACGCTCCACATCTTGTGCTGTGTGAATAACAGTGTGTGATCCCTCTACACTGCAGATGTGCAAGATATACACATCTACAACAACAATACTCAAATGTTTACATGTAAAAGATCTAACTTGTGAATTTCTTTTTTAATTATCTTTTTAGAAGATTTCAACCAACCAGAATTTGTGAGGACTGATGATGGGGTGATATCAGGGTGGACTGTCTCCGGTTTTCCCTGCGAAGACTCAGAGGTTGTTACTGGTGCTGGAACAGGGGCCGGGGCCTGGAACATGCACGTCTGCCTGGCCTGAGTCCGACTGGCAACTGAAAGTAAGACAAATCCAAGTCGAACAGCTGCAATACAAGTGTCATTGTCTGAGAGCCAGTGTCATTAAGCATTACTAGCACACCCCAAGTACACCCCAAACCCCAGCACAGTGGAAAGATAAACTGTACATTGCTGTAGGCTGCCAAATCACAAGTGACCACAGAAACAAGTTTGACATTCTAAAAGAAACAAGATTCTTCAAAGACCCAGAGTGGCAAGTGAAGCAAGCTTGGAGTGATAAAAACGGCAACAGAAAAGTGGAAGCTAAATCAGTGCAGGTGATTAAATTATAACAGCTTCTAAGCTTCAAGCACATAAAAATATTACAGACTTAAGTTTAATATTGTTAAGCTACTTTCAGACATGCACTGCGACCCTGAGCTTTTCTATTCAGCATTACACAGAGGAGCTGTATGTGTGAATGCAAATGTCTGGATCAGCTGAACCAGCAGCTGATCTCTAGGCTCTAACCTGCCAGTACAAAGTCCGTGTGATGGGAGAATTCACAGGAAGGGAGTGGGTGTGTTGATGTTTCTATCCTTCCTCCTGCAAGCTTTACCCAGGTGCCGCCCTTCACCTAAACCCAAGTGGAATAGTTCCAGGAGGTGTGAACGTATCTCACACGGACTTTCTCTGGTTGTGCAATGCATGTGTGAAAGGGCAGCTTTGGACAATGTCCAGACCCGATTCTCCGGACGTTTTTCCGGAGTTCATATGTGAAAATTCCTTTAGTGTCAGTCAGTTTTGTAAAATAAAAAAAAATAGTGCATCGTATCATCACAGCTCATGATGTACATGATAACAAATGTAGTACCCTTGTTATCAGTCATGATACAGAGCACCCCCACCCAGAATTTAGAGCAAAATCATGGATAAAAGCAGATTGTGCTTTATTCGTCTGCATCCCTGTGCCACTAATCATGAATATAAAGATTACTTATAACCAGCAGTCTGAGCAGAGTTCAGCTCTACCAGGATTGTGGGGTTTTGTACTTACACCCTGATCCCTTTAACAAAGGAATGATTAGAAAATATGATTCATTTGCTTTAGAGAGGAGCATGCATGCCTTTCCAACCTGACTCTTCAGCCTTGGTGACAGCTGGAGCAGAGGCTTTTGGGGGGAAACATGCCGTTAAGTGACAGAATACTGAACATGATAGTCTAACACCTGGGCCACATCATCTACCTCACCTGTGTGTGACTGCTAACTTGCTGAACTGCTGCCACTGGCCCTATATTTCTACACTGAGTTTCTAAAATAATGGCCATCAATAATAATCATTCATTGTTGATGAGTGGTCCGAAAAGTGAAGAGCTGTATCCAGAAAACAGTCATGTGATTTTTGTTTACCCTCGTTCAGAGAAGGAAGAGAAGAAGAGAGACAGACAGAAATCACACCAGAAAACTACTGCACCTAATGTTCTGTTAACTTACAGACATAATATATGTAGTTATAGATTACACTGGTTTTCTGCTGTGACTATTTAGTATACATATGGCCTCCACCTTCTCCTTCAATAACAATCAATTTAAGAAAAATCAAAAAGATTCAGATATAGCCTTCAGCAGGGCTCGAGCCGCGCATCCCACACTGGCTGTGTGCCTGTTCTAACCTGTTAACATGGGCAGCAAAAATGAAAACCAAGAAGCTTCTACACCATCACACACAGGCGAGGTAAGCAGTGTGACCTGGGCCTAACACACAAAACAGTCCAATTAATTTACATACAGGATGAAGGGGCAGGAATCCTGGACGAACGCAGTCGACCCTCATACTTCTGTTGAAGAGAAACAGGAGGAGTATAAAACATTGTTGCTCAGGGCATCATGTTTATTACAGCCTCTTGCTGCATATATCCATCATTTAAAGCAAACCAGTGTACACCTTGCATGTCTGTTATAACACAAAGCTTGTGCTGAGTCCTCATCAAAGCGATGTAATCATCTATGACATTCAATTTTAATTTACATTACTTTGACATTTATTGAGAAAATGATGTTGCAGGAGACAAACTAAGGGAGCAGTTTAGATAGGATTATCTGATTATAACTGTGACGTAAAAAAATATGTTTATTAATTTTTTTTTTTTTTATAAAATATGGCTCAACCTGTTAACATTGACAGCAAGCTGCTCTCTGTCCTTGTTATGTGCAGAGGTAAGGTACCTTGTCAGGGGCAGGAGGTGGTGCCTCAGCAGCTTTGTTGGTGAGAGCGTTTATGTGGTTCAGAAGCTCTGGATTGAGCGTACACAACTCGTTTACTTCAACCTAAAACATAAGCACACAGTCAACTGGAGAAATGTAGCAACTTACACGTCAACTTGATTAAAACCCTAAAGTACATTAGGTATACGGGCTATTTCAAGTGGCTTTCACAATGGACGTTTTAAGAGGTGAGTGGTTCATATTATCACTAATGTTACAAACCTATCTTCTGCGTTTATGGACTTACTGACCTCCTTCCCTCGGCAGATGTTCCTCTCTTGCCACTCTACCATAACCGTGGACTTGACGGTATCAACGGATTTCACTGTTGCCAGATGCACTCGACCTGGTTCACACACATACAAACGAACGGCATGTCATAATTTATTAACGACAGACCAAGTTATTAGTCCGCCTCCGTATGTCACCATGAAACATTTTCAGCTCACCATCACTGCGGCTGATTTGTACAGAGAGTCCAACAAGAAGCCTGGACAGGCTGGTCTCCATTTTGGCTTCTTCTCGCTGCTGTCACGGAGAAATGGAAATTCAGGTAAAGTTAACGAGGTAACTCTCGCTCCAGCTAGTGCGCTGTAGTCACGATTAAACTAAATCTTCCTTTCATCAATAGATTAAAACCTTACTAGAATCTATATAAGAAAGCTATTCTTTTTTTTTTATTGTATTTGTTTATCTCTGACTGACTAACGACACAATCAAAGTTACCTACCAAAATCAACTCAAACGCCGCCCAAGATTTAAACTGGCGTTATTTCCGGGTGTTTAAGAACCTGATTGGTCGTCGTCAAGCGTCGTGTGCGCCTTTCTTCTTCTATGGCTTTTTCAGGAAAAATTCAAACTGGCGTTATACCGCCGCTGCCTGGATCACTTAGGAACGACCCCTGCAATGAAAATGAATCCTCAGTTGAAAACAGCTAAACGAAACCTAACTGGTTTTATTCATAGTGTTAGAAGAAAGCAAAATGCTAGATTTGGAACACCTAATATAACTAAATCATCAAACAAAAACTAATGATGTACGTAGTTTCACAAAGTTAAGTTACATCAGTTAATGAAGTTAACAATGTATGACTATATGATTATACAGTAATTGTATGATTATACAATAATCATATGGATAAATATAGTGACATATGTTTCCAGTGGCTCATTTGCTTCAAAATGGTACTGTTAGTGGTACTATTGCTGGCACCACCACACCCCCTTCCCCTCTGCAAACAAGATGCCTTGAGCCTCAAGTGTGTGTCTGGACCATGGATGTAGTAGGCATGGCATCAGCTATGATTTTAGCCTGCCAAAGGGTTTTTTTCTGATTAAACATTAACCATCTCCTCTTAGCTTTTTCCCCTCTTTCCACTCTCAGTCACCAGTTGATGATGTTTTAGATAGGGGACGAGTTAAAATAAATAAATATAGCTACAACTAGAGTAACTTGTAAGAGAGTTGAACTTTGTCCTGCTGTCAGTCCAGCAGGAAAAGCTGGCATGCAGACTGAAGGTGAAAGTTGACAAAGTAACGGAAAAGCTCTAAAGTTGTACATTAGTCTGTTCTAAGTCATGATGAATAAGTTGTGAAATCAAACATTTATAACATGAAGTTTGTCAGTTTGTGTCCTGCATCACAAGGGCTTTTCCTAATGTATTACGTCATTGCCCTAACATCGTTCCTCATATTGTGTATTCTTGTACTATTGTGTTCACTTTTAAATTTGCTGTTTAAGAGTATTTTGCACATGACACTTTCAAAAGAAGGAAGCACATGTATTATATGTAGCCTGTATACCAACTTACTGTATCTATCCCTTTTAATACCCCTGATTGTTGGCCATTTAGCACAATGTTGCAAATCAATGAGCAGGACTGCTTTATGGCATCACATTCACAGAACTCCTGCATCATTGTAACAAAGCCACAATATAAGATTAGATGTGGTGTCATAGAAAATTTTATCAACATCACATACTTCTGCTAATATTTCATATTCAGATATGTGTCCATGACTTGACACTTCTAACTCCAAACAATGGGAGCGCTGTATCCTGTTCAGTCTACAGTTGGGCCCAAATTCTGTTAAACGCTGATCCGTTTAGCCTACTGCATTTCATCCATGTGACCACAGGAATCCTGTGTTTGTCCACATGCTCCCTCTTTCCCCGCACCCACTGCAAACCAGGCACAGCAGTTCAGTCCCCCATGACATCAACAATCAGGGACAGCTGGAGAATGACCCATAATGCAGTTCAGCCTTGCCTTCAGCGTGGGAGGCTTCCCATTTTCCCTCTTTTCTTTTTTTGCCCCCCAGCCTCCCCACTCCTGCATGCCCACACCCTATCAGTCTCCAAACCTCCTAACTACACACAAGCTGGACTTATGTATACACATTCCCCACAAGTGAACGCTGACACATGACAAATCAAAGGTCTAATAAACAGCTTGTGCTGAACAATTTTCCCCCCATCACCAAAGGATGAAAAATAAACAAATCCCTGTCGGTTGGCCCAGCCAGGCCATTTGGTAGGTCTGTCTGTCGATGACTGGGTGGCCCATGGCTGCTCGGTGTGAGGCCTGGGATGGAGCCACAACTGTTTCCTGTGAGCAGCCCAACCCCCAGAACCTCTCCACAACTGGCTTAGTGGGTGGTATTCCCCTCCTCCTTCTTTTCCTCTCATCCCCCAAACTCCTACACTCTCGTCTCACCCTCAAACCCTCCTCTCCCCTTCAATGCTCTCTACTTCAAGCACCCCCACCCTTTTCCTCCCCTCCAGTCAGTCAGTCAGTTCATCCATTCTCACAGCCTTTACCAGTGGCCTTGAGTGGACGGAATAGCCTAAACAAATCTTTAAACTTCCGTGCGCTGCATTTTAAAAAGAAATGTTTACTTGGCTGTATGTTTTTGTGCGTGTGTGTCTGCTCTCTGATGCCATCAGCTGTCATCACATTGTTCAAATCGCTCAAGAGCTCAGTATAATTTCATCAATTACCTCAGTTATTAAAGACTGTAATGAAGGACTGACCGTCACCTGATTACATTCACAGAAAACATACTCACTTACTACAAACAACAGGTGAAAGTTGCTGATTTTCTCAGGTGTTCCTCATGTACTGTACTTACCAAAGCTTTTAATATACATGTTTTTCTTCTCTTTTATATCTCTCTTTGAAACATCATCTAGTGAAATCTGAGACTTTGATTAAACTTACTCTTTTAAATTACAGACTACAAAGCAAGGGATGAAGCAGCTGTCGATGAATGCACATCCTTAGATGCTGTTAAGACACTTTGAACCTCTATGGTATTTGAATTTTTTAATCAATCATGATAGCTTTATTGGTTTCGAGAAAATCACTGAAGTGTTTCCATGTGTATGTCTGTCTCAAATCTTCTGGTTTTCTTTATCGTATCAGAGCCTCTTACATGAAGAGTAGGTCAGAGGGACGCAAAACATTTTTATTTCATCTTGCTAATGAATGTTCAGTCGATTATTCAGTTCATCTTGTGTGCAAATTGTGTCGTAGTATAGTATAACTTATATAGCAGTGAGTGTTTTGTCCTTTTTGTTTCATTTCTTGCGTTCATTCATTGATTATTTCTTAAGAGTTTGCGATCATTACTCAGCCAGAGGGAATTATTAGAGAATGTTACTGGCATGTTCCTGAGGCTCTTCCCTGACACAAACTCTGGGCATGTCAACATGCAGACAGCTCTGTTACTCATTTGTTTGTTCATGCTGATAACAAGGGTTTAATAGAAAAACCCTTGAGCAGATTTGAAGTTTGTTGTTTTGAGTCGAGACATTCCCCAGTCACAGTTCATCTGTGTGAATATTGCAGTCATGCTAATGAAGCAGCAGCATTTTGATGCGCCGGTTTCTCAGTCTGGAGACTTTGTTATGGTGGTGGTTGATTTGAGAAAGGAGGGGTCTTGTATCTGTTGGCCCTGAGTCTGTTTAACAGCCTCCCGCCCCTTTTCCATCTGTCCAAAAGCATATTTTCTCAGTGTAAAGAAAATTGGCAGAGGCCATGGCTCTGTTTCCCTATACAGACTAAAAAAACACACATGCATACAGTGCGTGAGCTGAGCACACTTACAAACCACCCAGGAAGGTTGACAGACCCGGAGTCTTTGGAAGACTTTAATAGTTGGAGTCTCAAAAATAGATGAAATATGTTATTCTTGGGTCAAAATTAATCATTGTCCCTCAGGGAACAACTCTTAAATGCACAATAGACTTTTGATTTTTGATTGCCACAACTCTAAGTGATAAGGGAATAGAGATCAATAAGATCATAAGGGGAGATTAGAGCAAGAACACATAATATGCTGTAGAGTTTTAATTAAAAAAAAGATTAATTTTAATTAAGTTAATTTTCATCTCTTATTTAAAGGAAAACCTCTTATCTCTTAGTGCTGTGTCATTAGGAAGGCTCCTTGAGCTTTCCCTGATATGGGATGTCTGTGTTGCATTATACAGTACGACCAGCAGAGAGCAATATGGCTGCAAACAGAAACAGCCAGTTACAGCGAACTGTGGACTTGGAAATAAAAGCACTAACAAGACAACTTGTCAAGTGAGCCAATAAGTGTACTTTTCTGTAGTGTCAAGCAACCGACGGTCTGGTTTGATTTATCATTTCAATACTGAACTTAGTGTGTGTCCAGCAAGGCTACAGCAGGGATTTAAAACTTCTCCAGCCAAGGAGCCAAACTGAGCAAATGCTCAGTGCGCCTGGAACATTCACTCATTAATGCATATTAGTATTCTTGGCATGTGGGGATCCTCTGAAACATGCCAGTGACCCATTTTGGTTCCCGGCCCATCATTTAAGAAAAGCTTCCATATATACTAAGCTTACTCTTTAAACACATCATTTCAAGAAGTGAAATAGTTCAGTAAGGAGTTTATTCACCTTTGAGCTCTGCCACACTGACCCAGCCCTGTGCCAACAGCCACCTAAGTTTGCCCAGCTGGCAAATTTTATTTGTTTCTTCAGCTATAATTTTGTTTATTTATTTGGCCGCTGCAGTAAAGAGCGGTCAGAGAGGTACACACAGCTGCAGTTACACTACGGGAAACGGCTTGTCTGTACACTGGCTAGTTACATGTACAGTACCACCACATCTCTCCACTGATAGCAGTTCACTGAAACTGTTTTGCACCAATATACAATTAATTTAGATTAACAGAATCACTTTACTGGACACAGAATGGTTGGCTTAGTAAATGGTTTGCTAGCAACACATCTCACATATCAGGCAATGTTACAGTATAAGGCAGAAACTGGCCAACACACTCAATGAGTTAAATGTTTAACTGAACATAAGTGAGGCTTTATGCAGAATAAATAGATCCATCCTGCAACAAGCCCTTTCTCCACTCACCTCATCTGCATTTTAGAGACACTACACTGTTACTGCCATGTTAAATATCACAGTGTAGTGGATTGGGGTTTCAGTGACCTATATTTTGTCACCAGGAGTTGGCCTGTTAGCTCACACTCTTAGCAATTTGTTCCTTGTCAGGAGTGACAGATATAAAAGAATCTGGTTGTCCTGAAATACTATACAGTCATGTGTGCGTAAGACTATTTGTGTTTCTACTTCATTGACTCAGTAGGGTGTTGAACTTTCCTGGTCCTTTGTGCACAAATTATGTATGTGTGTGTGTAACAAAGTAACAAGAAATCCATGAACATCACACCGAATGACTCAAAACACATGAATGTGAGTGGTCACATAGCTAGGGTGACTGTTCCTTGACTCTCTGTGGAGGAGATCTCACTCAGGGCAGTCTCAGACCCAATGATTTCAATATGAACAGTGCTCCTGTCTTTGGCCTCCATGTTCATCTGACGCAAGAATGCATTCTTTATTGACCATTAATAAACATGTAATCTGTCTTGTAATTGAACACTTATCATGTTTAATTTTAGTTTTCTTGTCACCATGCCCTCTGTTGGTCATGAGCAAGTTGCAGATGTTGAAGGACACAGTGGTCACATTCATCATTCAGCACTGTGTATGTCCAATGCTAGTGCTTCAGTCACCATAAAATATGTTCATGCATTACTTTTTTGCACACGCACTGCAATTCGTTATCTAGAGTAAAGCAGCATTTTCCGACTTTGCTTAAATAACAAGTACAGGACTTTTGATGCAAGAAATAAAAGAACAAGAACTTTTATAATCAATTACAAAACTGGCAATACCAATCCTGACATTAAAAGTAATATAATATGATGTGTTCAGTAAATAACTAGACACATAGGACATTTCTGGGGCACTTTTAGGACATTTTAAGACATTATGGTCTTGTCTGCTACAGTGTTAGATTACCATTAGTGTTATAGATTTACACCCACAGCCGCACATGCATGTTCAGCAACAGAGTGCAGCACTTGGTTTCTCTGTTTCTCCATTCGGTCAGTAACTAGTCCACTGGGCCACTCTGTCACTCATAATTTCCCTGTTGGTCCTCATTAGTTTTCCAGTTCATGCTACAGAGAGCAGAGAAAGCTACCAAACTGCAAAAATTAAGACAGCAAAATAAGGTTTTCATCTTAGAACTTAATTTAAATCTTTCCATTGAAAGTTAATTGACAACATGAAATGCATCTGAAACAAAGTTCAGTCCACGAGTGTGAAATTAGCCCGTAAATTCTATTCTTGAATTCAATCGGTTTCTTTTCATGAACCATAAAGATTGAGGTAGAGCAGGCCTGCATACAGCCTCTTTAAGGGAACACCAGTCAAAACCACAAACCATGAATAGCGGAGAAATGTGTCAGTGTGCTTTTGAAATTAATCCTTTAAACCCACCAGTGTTTCTTTTTTTCTTTTTTACGGGACTCACCAGAGAAGTCATATGTTTGCTTGCATAGTGCAGGGTACGACATGTGGACCCCAAGAGCTCAAAGAACAACTACACCTACACCCAGAGTTTTACAGCCTTCCCTGAAACCACAGCGATGGGATGCACTGCAGAAACTTCCATCTTATCAAGATGGAAGTTTCAGACATTTTTGTCTGTTATTGAGTCTCAATCGTTATTAGCTTATTTTCTTATGTTAAGAGAAAAAAATCTGCCAGTTAGAATTAATACATTAGAATTAATGTAATTTACCCTTACTGTGTATCATTTTCCCTTATGTTCTATATTATTCTATATTCTTCTACTCAAATTTCAACAAAAGTATTGAAAGAAGCAGACAGGCTGCAGTAATCTTACTGTAATGGCAGACTGCAGAGAAGAAGATTCGTCAAAATGCAACAGTTATGTAATAGGATAAAGACTTTCTTTTCAGTGCTAAGAAATGAGCTGACACACCAGGATAATATTTTAATGTTGTGAAATTAAAACTTAGACTCACCTCTCCATAAAAGCTTGTGAACCTCTGACTCTCTCGGCTTGGATTACTTTTGCCCTGCATCGATGATTAGGACAGAACAGCAAATTTTAGTTGCATATTTTCTGGCAAAATTTCTTTGGCTCGTGATAAGTAATGTGTTGTTTGTTAAGAAAAGCGGCCTCTCTGTGAGACAAATAGAAAATTAGTAGTTAGAATGACCAAGACAGCTTTGAAAGAAAAAAAAAAAGACTTATAAATTCAAATTGTACAAAGAAACCACAGCACTGGCCACACTGTGAGTTCTGAAATGTGGTTAAGAAACACCACAGCAAACTTTGGTTTATCATCAAATATGTCACCACCATTAAAAACAAAAGATTACCAGCAGTAATCTTGCACGTTACCACTACCTCATTGAGGCGCAGTTATTTTGGTGTAAGACATTGTGCATCTATTGACATATATTTGTATTGCTTGTATGCAAAGCCACGTGCTCTATAGACTGACCTAGTGACTAACTTTCCTATATTATTTCCAAAATGTACAGTTTATCCAAACATTAACACTGTCTAATACTCTTGTTTGTGATCCTAAGTGGGTGCCTGATTTCTTCAGATGGACCTGCTCTGGTCCGATCTTGTACTTAAATCTCACAGTACTGTAATAAACTAACAACACTGTAGTGTTAGTTTTATTGTAAGTACTCCCCAAACGTGTTAATGCCATTGTTTGCATTTTCCCTTGCATGGACAATGATTTGACAGACCCTGAGACAAACGATATTGAAAAACCACACTCATGGATGGTGTCAATTATAGTTTATCCTCTGGTTTGCCTAACTTGCCGTGGAGTAAGGCTCTGGCTTATTGCTCCCCAGCCTGCCCCAGTCCTCCTCCTCCTCTCCTCTTCACCACATGAAATGACTGTCTGTGCCAGCCTAGTGCTGAACCTTCATTAGCTTTTACTACCCCACTTGGATGTGTTTAGCTTTGCTCTCTTTCTCTCGCGCTCTGTGTGTCTGACTGTGTGTGTGTGTGTCAAGCTCTGTAAGTGTCTGTGTCTGCATATGTTTAATTACCAACCCCCGCCCTCCCTTTGGAGCACCCCCTCAATGCCATGCCACCATATCATTACACTGTGGCTGCAATTTAAACTTCAGTCACACATACACACACCAACATACTCTGGCTGGCCTGCAAATTGTAAAGAGGAGACTGTAGAGAGCTGCTTTAGCTCATTTGTTCTCTGCTAAAATGGGGCTCTCAGATGGAAACACACACATATACACAAAGAGAGTGATGCAGAGAAAGAGAGACATGCATGAAACATGAAAAACACAACAAAAAAATTCAATACCACAGAGCACTACAGCACAGCGCATCACGGCTGATCCGTAGCTACGTCTGGTGTTCAAACTGTTATTGTTTGAACTAAACAAACCACTTATAAACACAAGGCCTCTGCCTTACGAGCTCATATTTAGGCCCTTCTGTAAACAGCAAAGCACAGAATGAATCAATTAAAAGGGCATTACGCTGGTTCCTGTTTATTTAAAACATGTTTACACTATACGGGCCCTCCCGCCTGTCTGCATGATTGCCTGGAACTTCGTATTCCTCCTCCTTCTCCTGCCATCCCTCAATGGGCCCGGTCATGGCCAAGGTATATCAAACACACACACACGCAGACACACACACACACATGCAGGACATAGATTACAAACACATTTGTTAGGTTGAGGAGCATTTTCAGTAAATATTGATCTCCCTCTTCCTCTGTTTCTCTGAGAGATGATTAGACAAACTCAGTCGGAGCAATAATCTGCTGCAGTGTGCAATCACAGAGCAGGAACACATAGAAATGCATGCAGCAGCTGAGAGACTCAACTCTCGAAGGAACTTCCTATTTTAGAAAGCAGACTCAGAATGATGAGAAAACCAAATGATTGTATGATTAAGTGATTGAATAAGTTAAATTAATATGTTCATGGATTCGTTAAAAGAAGATTTGATGGAAAGATTTTGAAAACAACCATAAAAAAAAGATGGGTTAAAGTGAGAGATGGCTATGAGTTGGAATAGTTTCATATTTTGTGAAAATACTTCTTTGCTTTCTTTCTAAGAGGTAGATAAGCTGATTGATACCACTATCATGTGCGTTTCATCAGTTTCATCAATTTCATCAGTTTTTTCAAATTCAAAATTTTTCAGGGGCTGACAGATTCAGTTTTAGGAGTTTTATGGCACCTTCCAGTCCCTGCTTTTGGCTAAGTTCTTTGATTGGAATATTCAAACGTGTAAAGCATAACTGTCCCATGTTTGGTTGGATGCTGATAGAAGAAGAAAAAGTTCACAGTTATTAGCACACAACCAAAACAAGTACGCAAAAACCTGTATTTTCCTACTATGTGATGAATACATATCCTGACTATGGGGAAAGTTCCTTACATTTAAACATGAATTTCAATATAAAGCCCTTTAGGTTTACTTGTAATGAAATGTGCTAATCCTCCTTTCCTAATTTCATTTTGAGGTATTAAAGCCGTAAGTTAGGAGACAAAAATCAACTTAGTGCCATGAAACTAGGAAATGAGGTCACATGATGTTTTTAAGAGTTAATTAAAATTCCAGCAATGGTTTGAGTTTCAATCTAGGGACCAGCTTCTGGACTGTTGCCGGTTTACTTTTCAAATCCAACAAGAACCAACAAGAACTCTTCAGCAGATATCTGAATTATTGTAATATCTGAACAAGCAGTGTTAATAAACATCTATACTTTAAAAAAAAATCTAGCTCTGTATTTGCGGCTGCAAGAGAGTTATTCTACAGCAAGAAAGCATTAATGTGGATGTGAGGAGAAACAATCCCCATTCCCCAGATCTGTGTGGTATGTCACCCTGAAGTCTGCTTTCTCGCTGGCTTTACAGCTAATTCCCCCATTCTTCTCTGCTGCGCTTAGTGCAAAAGTACAAACACATACACCACCCCCTGCTTCACGCAGACATGCATGCCAGTGCATGTTTTTGCACACACACACACACACACACACACACACACACACACACACACGCACGCACACACGCACACACACACACACACACACACACACACACACACTTTTCTTTACTAATCAGCCCTATTGAATTCCACCAACAATGGGCGCTCATCCTCAGGCCACCCAAGCAGTGCACACAGTCACACACACATTCATACACACTAACACCAGCATCACCATATCACGAGTTCAGTCTTTTGTTCCTTCATTGTGTTTTCTTTTCCTCCATTGATCTCAACTTCACACACAGGTCAGGAGTTGGCACTAGGAGATTGTGCTATCTGGACTATCAGCTGCTATCTGGGCCCACACACTGCACTCCCACACAGGAGAGGAGGAAAGCAGCTCTTTTAACCACAGCACCTGACATCAACATTCCTGTCACCTCATCATTGCTCTTGTCCCTACACCCCGGCGTGTATCTTTTGACCAGTTGTCAAAAGACAATCACCAGAATCATAAAGTGTCAAAATCAAATCGCGTCACTTGTATTTAAGGGCTGAAGCATTTTAGCAACTATTGTGCCAGTGATAAAGTTGACAGATTTACTGTGATTTGAAAGAGGTGTACAAGTTTACAGTGTCCTTTGTTCACCCTTTGGACCACTTCTCTCTGACATCAGTACTTTGTACTGCTCAGTCACAACATGAAATAGACAGATCCCATCATTTCAGTAATGATGGGATCAAAACTGTTTCACACACAACTGATTAAATGCGGGAATGCAGATGGTGTATTACACACATCTTGATAGCTTCCCAACATGATACAACATTCATAAAACACATACACACCAGGCATCATGTAATGGCAGAATATTTTAATTTCCTAGCATGTCAGATAGTATCTGAACAAGAGCCTCACACAAGTTTTCAATAGGATTATTTTATTATTGTTCAATGTCATTTACCGCTTCTATCATGGAGGAGCCAAGAGAAGTACACGGAGATGCTTGATGGCAGTGTATTTTGGTTAAAGTGGCAAAACTGGCAAAATCCTGAAATTCCTCTTCCTAACCCAAACACAGAAAAAAGAACTGGCCCATGAAACTGTAAAGTTATCTCTCTTCTCAGCTGATATGCCCCTGCACAATGTCTTGTGCTTGTGGGAAACTCTGCGATCCCAATGTTGCGTGTGTGTGTGTTTTCGTGTGTGCATTAGTGTGGGTTAAGTCTATTGAAACCAGCCTGTGTCATCACATTTGAACTTGATTATTTCATTAATTTCTTTCTGGGACACTTAGAAGAAAATGAATGGGTGCTTTAGAATTTTTTATGGCTTGCCTCAGTGTACTCTTCAATTAAAATGTTTTGTATTACAAAACACATAAAATACAATGAGTATTTTGACTATAAAGATGCGGTACAGTGGTTTGGTGATTAGCAAGACACACCTAAGAAAGTCCTTAGTAAAGTTGTCTTTTTTGAGTGAATGTTGAGTTTTTACTCAGCTTTTCTTCGCCTGGGTTTCTAATATGGCAAAAGTCTGCTCCTCAGTTACATCTGAAACACTACTGCGCTCATAGCTGCAAATATTAGCCTGAACCGTTGTTTACCTGATTTCCACCAAATGCATGCTGGGATAGGCTCCATCCCTGCAATGACCCATAAGTGGACATTGTGTTTTCATTATTTTGTCACTGAGCTGTAACATTAAATACAACATGTGCTCCCAGGATGGTATCATTTTGGGGGCAGACTTGATCTCACTGACCTACAACTTTTAAACGAAGTCAATCTGGTCAGCATTGTTTACTGCTGTGTGTTCGTGTGTGTGTATGCGTGTGTGAGACAGAGAGACTACGCATTAAATAAAAGAAAATTAAGCGTAGCTTGTGTTGAACTACATAGCCATTGTATTGTACTGTCTGCTGCTACATGCGTGTGTGCGAGTGTGTACAAGGTTTGGTTTAGAGGTGGACTAGCATGACAGTAACTTCAAAAGACTGAGGTATCAGATTCAGACATGGACTGCTTTGCTTGGGCTGACAAACGAGGAGCTGTTGTGTGGGAAGCAAAGGAATTTACAGCATCTACCTTTCATCTACACAGGTGGGCCTGTGTGTACGTACGTGTGTGTGTGTGTGTGTGCATGTTTGTATATTTGTGTATGAGGAGGCAAGGGGGTGTATATGTGTGTGAGTATGTAGTCTGTTTTGTGTTTGGGTTCCTAAGAATGTGGAGTCCTCATAAGCATATGATAATATTTGCGTGAGTGTAAATGTGTGTGTGTGTGTGTGTGTGTGTGTGTGTGTGTGTGTGTGTGTGTGTGTGTGTGTGTGTGTGTGTGTG
>JBBMJY010000006.1:11303356-11330332 GCA_037833715.1 Toxotes lorentzi
GTGTGTGTGTGTGTGTGTGTGTGTGTGTGTGTGTGTGTGTGTGTGTGTGTGTGTGTGTGTGTGTGTGTGTGTGCGGCGCAATGGCAGAGATTTAGACAGACGAGTCACAACAATGATCCAGGAAGCCACTGATCCCAGACACTCTCCAGGTGGTTGACTGCTCCAGTTCAGTGCTTCTCAGTGTTGAGTCATTGTTCCTGAAGTGGAGATGTTTTAAATAGCCCCATACAGTAGGAAAACACATGTAGCCACATGTGTATTGATATAAAAACGCATGCTAATAAACAGGCATTGATGTGACAGTTAAGTTTGTAGGGCAACACTTTTTGAGGGATTATTTCCTAACCCGGGCTTGTGGGTCTCGCTGTGGGTGTCAGGTGTCTGACAGGAAGCAGAGCGCAATGTAATATTGTGCTTGTACAATATGAAAACACTCACCTCAGGCAAAAAGAAAGAACGATAAAATACAATGAGTTGTCTATCTAAATTATCTATAATGAATGTGTCTTGAGCAATCTTCATGTCCATGAAACACATTTTTCATATAACACAAGTAGTGTGCCCAAAAATGGACAGGGTTCATCTTTTGGTGAGATGAACGAAACAAATTTTCATGTCCATAGAACTGAACCTTAACTTTATTAAAGTCCTTTCAGGGTCTTCAGCTGTAAAGACACATTTATCTGGGGGAAAAAAAAATGTGGCCGGATGGACAAACTGACACTGCCACATTTGGCGCATGGGTCCAAGCAGAGAGATGTTGAAACAGTTTGCATGTGAACTTCATGTCAGATTGAACCTTATTCATAAAATCTACTTGGATATCATGAGCCAGGCATTGGACACTAACTTATAAAGTAATGAGTTACATATGACTGAGTCACAGGTCCTTATTCTAAAGCAGTTTTTATGCGTCAGGGGATTTTTGTGATCTGTGGGTTTTCAGCACTTTCAATTTTTTATGTAACACATAGTTATTGAAATGTTCATCATCTAGAGACAAAATGACGAAAACAGTAAAACAGCTGTTGGGTCCATGCATCCTTTTTTTTTCTTATACTTCAGAGTTGAATTTCATGTTTCCCACTGTGTCTTTAATCATAATCAGGAATGTACAAGACATTTATCAGTGCAAACAGATGTTTAATTATGTACAGTTACAATCGTAGGTACCCTGATGCTTTGCTAGTGAGACTACACCTTTAAATCTCTTTGCTGGTGCAATAATACCTATAACTTTTGTTGAATGAAAATTGTTGTTTGTCCTTGATTCATGAGTCTGCGAGACCTCAATGAAAGTATCTTGAGCATCTAACTGACTTCATTGTTTCAGTGACGTTTAGGCCTGAAAGTAAATTCACTTAGATATATGGATACTTTTGGGTTTACAACATCAATATGCTGACATCAAAGCTTTTGTTTGACATCTCAACAATACACCTTGATAGTGGAGTAGTCCTATTTAAAGTGTGTATTTGACTAGCAAACACAGTGAGAGCTAGCTCTGCATTTGTGATAACAGTACTGATCCTTTATCTCTTCACAGGGTCACAGGCAAACACACACAAGCAAAAGACTGGCAAAGACGACAGAAAGACTTTTTTTCATTCAATTTATTTTGTTAGTTAAATTTCTATAGCAGGTGAGGGAACATAACGGTCACACAAGGGTTTTCTTGAGCATAGTTTTCAGAAGTCACAGTGTTTTAGACATGGACAAGAACTTTTTTTTTTTTAAATGACATTGAAGATGGAAGGGCCAAGAGGAAATGTAAAAACAAGGTGTAACTGTAACACATTCCTACACACCTTCTCCTTCATGGTCCTCCAACTGCCCCCTTTGCTCCACAAAAAAAAAGAAAAGAAAAAAAAAGAAAAAGGCCTCTGCTCTAAAGTGTTGTCCAACCCCTCCCTCCCATAACCCACCCAACCCCCCCCATCCAAAAATGCAAACAAAACAACAAAACAAAAACAAACTCAGCAACAAATAGATATATTTATATATAATATATATTTACTCTTTAAAAATAGAACTTCAGTCTAGATACTAACATCTGTACAAACTACAAAAATAAATTTTTAATATAAATAATTTATATGGCATGACATTAACAATTTTTTTGAAATAAACTACAAACTAATGCAGGAGCTCCCCCCTCAACCCCCCTCACTCTAAACTCCTCACCACTGTCTGACAACACCTCCTGGCTGTCTACGGTCTGATCGAACTGTAAATGGTCCTTTGCCCGTTTTGCTGACTTATTCACAACTGCACAGTAGCTACTTAACTCTTCTTTCATATTTACAAAAGAAACCAAAGCTGCCACTTAAAAAATGACATGAAAAAAAAAAAAGAGATTGGCAAGTTTTTCCCTGCAATTTAACCTGGCAGTGATGAGACCAATACTGAACGACAACAACAGAAACTTTGTAAAGCAAATTAACTGATAATCCTAAGAATGAAAGAAGAATGCGGCATATATGAGGTTTGTATTAAAAAGAAGAGTGAGACGTTAGAAAGTGAGTCAAAGCAGGTCGAAGCATTAGAAAGACTGAACCAGTTTACATAATGCATTAATTGCACAGGATCGTGAACGTGTTACAACCCTGAAGCAGCCAGCAAAGAAAAAAGAAGAAAAACAATAATAAAATAAAATCACTCCCTTTGCATTGGATTTTATAATTCCCTTTCAAAATAACACAAGAAGGTGAACAACACTTTTGCTATAAAGTGACAAATATGAACTTCACCCACTGTAGAGCTTACAAAAACTGCAGAAGAAAAAAAAAAATCTTATCACAGCTCCTTCAAGTAGTTTCAAACTGCAGAGGACATTGGGACACCCAGACAAAAATTTAACATGAAATGTGAAATATGGATTAGATGTGATCCAGCCAGCATGTTGACAGACCGATCACATTTAAAAATATTCCCACAGACGGACAGGTGACGGTGATAACTGACAAACATCAATCGACTAGGTCTTCTGGACAAACATTCGGTGTCTGGACGAGACAGAGACGCAACAGGTAAAACATTTTTTCACTAAAGCATGAACGTAATACTGAGCTCTGAATGCTGTATTAACAAGGACAACGGGACATACTGAAGGCACGGTGGTTACTACTGTTAAGAAAACAGTATCTGCTGTGTAATTCTCTGCTTTTTTTTATACAGTGCACACTGTGACAGAGAATATCTATACTCAAAATACAAGAGAGAGTGTTTCAGAGGCAGAATATCTCACAGTATAATACTGTGAGATGGTTACAAAGTATACTGACTTAAGCAAGAAGGAGAAGAGGAGGGTACTGCATTTTTTTAAGGCAAATCACTTAAAATTATTTTGAAGTGTAGCAGCAAAAAAAAAACAAACAAAAAAAAGAAAAGAAAAGAAAACATAACAATACAAATAGAAATAAAACACTGACCATGTATGTTCAATAGCCTAATATCTTAATAACATCTCACTTTTTGTGGACACTTTTTACATATAACACATTTCTTATTCTATACACTGTGAGGGCACAAAAAAAAAAAAAATCAACCGCCCCACAAAAAAATAATCTTTTACATCTGAACTTTTACACAAGAGTATACCCAAGTTATACAGTACTCTTTTAAATAGCTTCCCTCTTTTTTTAGTATTAAAATATATACTCAGATTTATATAATTCTTATAACAAGTCAATTTTTTTCTTAATATGTCCTTGAAATAAATCCTCTCCTTTTTTGTGTGTGTGAAGTCTATGTACAGTTGAGAGTTCAAGATGTAATGTGGCGCCATGTGGCCGTCAAGGTGCTCTGGGAAGCAGCCAGGGACTCGAAGGGAGAAGGCACAGCGTGTGAGAGAGTCTAGCAATCTTTGGCTGCCTGGATCCTCAACTCACCTGCAGCAGACAAACACAGATGAGAGAAAAGAATTAGACATTGCTAAACTGGGATCAAACAAAGAGAAATGAAGGTTAGAACAACTAGAAACTGTGTGATCTCATTTAAAGACTACATGTACTTCTTGTTTTGTTGTTAGGTTAAATGCGGGTTCTCAGTGTGTGTGTTTAGAAGTTTACAAGTCAAGGTTAAATATAAGATTGACTGACTCACCTTGCGTCTTGCTGGGCTGATGCTCTGTCCGGCACTGTGTTGCTTCCAAGTCCTGGATCTCTAGAGAGTCTCTCTTACATGAAAAAAAGTTTGTTTTGTCACTACAAGTCCTCTTAGCAGCCTCAAAACAGTCCGACTCACTGTCCGTGTCAAAACCTTCATGCATGTAGCCTTGGTACGCCGCCCCTGGCAAGGTCGGATGCACAGCCACCGTCACAGAGGCGGTGGCAGTAACCATGGTAACAGGTCCCCCAGTTGAGCTTTGTTGCGTCGGCAGTGCGGAGGTGCTATTGCTATAGCTCGGCCCTTTAGTCCTGTTTGGCTGAGGCCCTCTGCCGTTCTGAAGCCTGGGGCCGCTTTGACAAGTCCTCCCAGGGAAGTGAGCTCTGTCACTGGGTAAGTGTTGACTGGGCTGAGCCTGGAGCCTGTGGAGGCCCTGCTGCTGCTCCCGCTTGTTTCCATCCCAGCATGTAACCTGGGAGCTGAGGTTGTGTGAAGATTCATTTAATGGTTCTATCCTCCCACCAGTGCCTGCAGAATTTTCTTTGAATGGCTTCACCACCTATAAAAAACACATAAATTACTTTGAGAAAAACACATGCATTTGAAGATCACTCGATCGTACAGGAGGGGTTCCTATCTTATCTGTATGCATACCGTGAGCTTGGGGAAGCTGGGGTTCTTGCTGGCTTCAAGCAGTATGTGAGATGTAGTAGGGGGAACGTTGGTGTGCGATGCTATGTACGCGCTCCGGTCGCAGTACTTGTAATCCTCTTCCCCGATCCCTGACGTGGTGGTCATCTCAGAGTAATACTCAGAGTCTGACGACTCAGAAAACGCTTGTTGACGAGATGACCGCGGGTTGTGGTGGCCTGTGTAGTACCCATGGTGGGTCATGGGTGGGGGAAGTGGAGGTTCGGGGGAAGGCGTGGGCAGGCGGCTGGCATTATCAACCGGGGTGACCTCAGCTGGAGGCCCCATCATGGAAAGGAGGACTGGCAGGAGAACTAAACCATTCAGCATACCCAACACAGTCAGGATGGCCAACACAGCAAAGAAATACCTGAAGGAGAGAAAAATGAGGAACGTTAGTTTGACCTTGAACCTAAGAAAGTCACAATTAGCACTAGATAGAGATTAAAATTAGCATCTTGTGATCTCTCTGTTCCTAAAGTTTCATTTATTTTGGAATTTGGTTAAAATTCAGATGGATTTAGTGTCAGAAAAACTCATGACACTTTTACACAAAGTGGGAAACGTTTAAAATTTGGCTTATGTCTTTATGCAATTTTTCGTTCAGTGTTTCTTTTAATGAGACCAAAAAAAAAAGTGGGAAAGACCATTTATTATATGGACGAGAACATACATACACGCATGCGTGTGCATGATTCCAAAAACACACACATAGTTGGCACATGAGGAAGGGAAGTAGCTCAGGGGAAGAAGTCAGGGAAAGCCCAGTGTTTGTGTATCAAAGGCGGGGGTGGGCGGGTGGTAGGGGGGGGCAAATCTGATTCCCTGCTCAGTCCAACTAAAACATGCTTTGATGCCTCCACTGCTGCTGCTACAAGACTTTCTCTCGCTCTGTTTTTCACTCACACTGTGTGCGTATGTGTGTGCGCTTTTTTTTTATTTTTATTTTTTTTCCTTTTTTGTGTGTGTCTGCGTGCATCTCAGCGGAGCTCTGAGGAGGCCAGGGGTGGAGGCAGGCCACAAGAAAGAGCTCCCCAAGAAAATTAGAGAGGACTCCACTTAAACACTAACAGAAAGCAGAAAGAGAGAGACAGTGAGATGCTAACCACCAGCCAGACTTAAAGAGGTAAAAGAAAGAGGGAAGGAAAAAAATGATTGTTGGAATGAAGGAAAAAAAAAAAAGCAAACAAGGACAGGGATAATAGCTGCGGAGTGCTCTGGAAACATGCTTCTCTCCTCTGAATGGACGACTACCACAGTTATTACAACTACTTCACTTGACAAAGGTCACTCTTTCTTTCTTTCAGTTCATGGCCTGCGTGTTGGGTGTGATTTCACTGCCCTTATTCGCAGCAGCTTCAGCCGCTCTCTCTCTCTGACATGTTTTCCCCTTTTCTCTTTAACCGCTGTCCTTGTTTTCTTCCTTTATCAGAAGCATAAAGCATGTCATCCTAACCAGATTTGACAAAACACTTCGGGGAGATATTTTCAATTTCTTGCTGTCTGGTCAAACCATGACTGTCTTTAAACCACACACAGATATTGAGTTGGTGTGCTTGATTGAATTAGAGCACGTTTGCAAGCAGGAGCTGAAATCACAAACGGGTCATCTCTGTTTTCATGGCATAGCGCTGGACTCCATTTTTGAACTCTCTCGCTTATTTTACTCAAAGCTACTCTTCAACTTCTTTACATGGTGGAAAAAAAACAAAAACAAGAGTGAGACAGAAAGCAAGAGAGTGAGACTTTGGTGGGACCTCCAACAGCGTCTCACTGTTAGGAATTCTGTTGTTTATATAAACTGTAATCTTTTCCATTCGTTGTCAGGGCCTGGGGAGTCGTGTGTGTGTGTGTGTGTGAGAAAGAGAGCGTAAGTGTTTACATGCCTGTACATATGTGCATTTTTCCTTGTGTGTGTCTGTGCGCGTGTGCACGCATGTGTGGCCGGCATGTGTGTGTATGCATGCTACGTAAGTGTACGTGTGTGAGAGAGGACTCTGAGCAGAGCTGAATTAGGCTTGCTGTTTATTCAGCGCATTACAAGGCCAGGAGATGTTTACAGCAGTATATTTATGCTACTCCCCAGCTAGTCAGCTCTGGCTTGCTCCATTCACCCAACCACAGCTACAGCTACAGCTAAACAAGACCTCCAACAGAGATACTAGACCCCTCTGTTCCTTTCTCACCCCGTCCTCTGAAAATGTTCTCTCTCACAAACATGGGAGAAAAGAAGAAAAACTAGATGCTGAAAATGCTCTCTCTGATTCCCTTAATCCCAATCCAAGTTCCTAGTTTTTTTTTTCTCTGCTACATATTTACACCTCTTTATCTTTCCAGGAGCCATTCATCTAACATCCATCTACCCACCCATCAGGACTTCATATCCTTGCAAAGAAGCCACCCTCAGAGTTCTTCTCCTTCTCTCTCTCTCTCTCTCTCTCTCTCTGCGTCTGTCTCTGTTTCTGCAGAAAAACTGTGCTTTTTATGTCGTGGAGGCCTGTTGCAGTCTGTGAGCTCAAGGTTGTGGTTTCGGGTTTGGGCCGAGACCACATTCGGCTGAAAAACATCGAGCTATTCGCCTTTTTTCCACTCTGACCATGAAACAGTGGTAGAAAACACGCACACACATATACATACTTACAAAGTTTACACTTGCGCATGCACACACACACACACTCACACAGTGATGTCTGTTGGTGGGCTACACACCATCTGACTGGCTGACCAGTTCAAATTTAGCTCCGCTTTTTATTACGGCACCTAACATTGAGGGAGAGAATGCCAAACGGATGATAGGAATTTTTACAGATTCCCTCGTGTGTGTTTGTGTATGCGTCTGTGTGAAAGAATCAGTGAGAACGTGTGAGAGAGAGACACCACCCAGTGGGTAGCAGAACACTTCCATGTTTACGAGCAGCTGCTACACACCCTTGATGTTTTCCCCATTTGTTGTGCTCTGAGGTTGGGGAGATGGATGTGTGTTTGCTCAGAGTGACAGAACCAGGTGCATATTTGTCACTCTGTGTGTGTGTGTGTGTGTGTGTGTGTGTGTGTGTGTGTGTGTGTGTGTGTGTGTGTGTGTGTGTGTGTGTGTGCATAAATATGCACCTGCACGCACCCCTGACCCCCCACAACGCTTCCTCCCGTCCCCTCTGTCCCCAAGTGAGGCTAGACAACTAACTCCACACACACAGATGCACCAGTGGAGTAAAACCAAAACACTGCTTCTCGTTAAGGTAACATATGGGCTGTGGAGGGTGTAGACACCACTGCTGCCAAAGTGAACACTGTCACTTTCTCACACATAAGCACAAAGTCAGCACAACTTGGCAAATGCAGACACACACACTTACACATACAAACAGATGTACATACATACAGCTTCTCACCTCATGATGAAGTCAAACTCTGACCCTGCCAGCATGAGAACGCCCAGCAGCGTGGAGATCGCTCCATCAACCACCGGGGCAAACATGTGCTCCAGAGCCACTGCCGAGCGCTTGTTTCTGTTGCCAATTGCTGTCAGGAAGCCCTGTGGCGGTGGGGGGGAAGGGGAGAAATGAGTTGGAAATCTTGCCGATCACACAAAAGTTGTGCTTGCGGTGAAGCTTGGCACGCTTCAGAATTCCTGCCTTTGGTTTTGTTGGGGATAGCTACACTACACTATAAGACAGTACACTGTGCTAGAGAGCTGCCAGCATGAACCAGGAAGCCAAAAGTTTCCTAGTAAATCTTTAATCACACTTATTTTACCTTAATCGCTTTCCATTTCAGGCATGAAGCCACAGGAGACTGTGATTAAAACAGCTAAAAATGTTTGCAAAATGAAGACTATTGCTTCTATGAAATAGCTATTTCAAATCCTTGTATATAGAAAAAGTGCATTCAATCGATAATTAAATGTGATTTTTATATAAAACTGGTAGTACACTTGTGATTTTCAGTCATATTAATTCTAATGTGGTCACATGTAAGTGTAGTAGGTATTCGACAGTCAAACCAGAAGCTTCAGGTTTCAAGTAAAGTAGGTGTTTAACTGTGAGTGCTCAGTCCATCTAACAGTTTATCCATGTGTGTGCTCTTGCCGTGAGTGTGCTGGCTCACCAGTGCAATGTGAACAGTGAACTCCACGCCAATGCCCACAGAGGCGATCAGGATGACAACGGGGATAGCACTCAGCTTGATGCCAATCAGACCCATGATACCAAACAACTCCACCGTCATCATGGCCAAGATAAACACCTAAAAAGAAAACATGGAAAAAAGGAGGGTTACAAAGTGAACCGCTTTTAACAGCAGGATAGTGAGGAGGTGAACAAGTAAAACAATGAAACAACAATAAAGGCATATAAACAATAAAAGTGAATATGTCTGTGTTGAGTGAATGAGTTGAGCCCATTTGCCGCTTCACCCCACACAATCTTTGACCCTGTGCTCAGGATCTCAACCACATGGCATCAAATTACCCACCCTTAGGCTATAACCACCCCCCTTTCCTTATCGTACTCTCCTTCCTTCTTTGAGGTGGCTGAAATGATTGACAGCGCCTGAGACAACAGTGTGGGCGCTCTGTCACTCCATGCTCACCAAGCACAGACACATACTCTTGTTTTTCACAAGATAGCAGCCTGCAATGCTTATTTTATTGTTTCCCGCATTTTAATAAAACATCTTAGTAATGCAGTGTTTCAGTCTACTAATGTCTTTATAGTAAATGTGTGATGTTACTGTAAACCACAATACAAACAGCAACAACGAGTCTTAGAAAACAAGGAGGGAAAAAAAACGGTTCCCGGCCAAAAGGAGCTTTTGATCCCAGCAGGGACTACGAGCTGGGGCACGGTTAAATTGGAAATGATAAAAGCCATTTTACTGCTCGACCACATACGGGCTGGGTGAAACCCTCACAGGCAGGCTGATGCTTGGAAACCATACATGCATGTAGCTGCGCCTCTCTGTGTGTCTGAGGAGATTGGGCTGTATTGCTGTCTCAATCAGTGCTGCTAGGGACCGCTACTTAAATTAAACACATTCCAGATGAAAGTGGCGCTGTTGTTGTGCTACACTTCGGCCCCCCCAATGGTCAGGGATATGTGGATTTGTGTATGTATGTGTGAGTCTGGGCGGCCCTTATGGACCACCGGTCCCACCAGCTTGTGTGTGAAATGTTTTCCAAACACTGCACACTCAGACTCTCTCTCTCTCTCGCCAGCACACACACACGCGCACACACACACACACACACACACACACACACACACACACACACACACACACACACACACACATACACATATATCCCTGATGGATGGGTTTAGCAGGCCAAGGTCGCAACTGGGCAGATCTGTCCTGTCCCCAAGTCTCTCCCTCTCCCTCTGACAAAAGCCGTGAGGGAGTTGGAGGTAGAGGCTTCAGGAGGGCAAAGCCTTTCTTGCTCCTTTGCATTTCCTTTTCTAAGGGCGGCCCAGCCTACATTAGAATGACAAAGGTCCCCGTGTGTGTTTGTGAGTGTGTGCGCACTGGCCCTCCACAGAGAAAAAGGGGCCCCCTAGACAGCATTGAGCTTATTGAGCTGTGTTGAGAAGGGTGAGAAGAAAGTGTGAGGAAGAAGAGGAGAGGGAGGAAGGGGGTAATGATGTTGTTGAGATAGGATGAGGAAGAAAAGGTGTGACAGAAATAGGCGAAAATGGAAAAAGAGAGGCAATAGGAGGGACAAGGAAGAGTGGGACATGGTGGCTTACAATGATGCCGGCAGTCCAGGGGTTGAGCAGGAGAACCGCGCAGACCAGGAAGGTGCAGGCTAGCACCACGCTGATCGACAGCAGGAACCAGTGCCTGAGGCCAATGTACTGCTCCCAAAACAAGAAAGGGTATCCGTTAGGGTAGTTGAACACACCCTTGCGGCTAAACTCGTCACAGATGGCCCGCACACTCTCGATGGCCTCCACAAAGTCGCTAGCCTGGCGAAGGCCATTCAGGTAGAAGGGAAACTGGGCAAACTCCAGGGGCTCTGCAGCTGGGACTGCAAGAGAGGACGAGATATGTCATGTTCATACTACAAGTCTTTTCAGGTGTTTCCACTCTGGCCAAAATCATGTGTAAAAGATGAGACACATACTGCGCAGATTCTCCCCCGTAGTGTCATACTTGTCGTGAATCCACTCTCTGGGATGGGGGTAGAAGTTGGCCTGGGAGGCAGCGTAGCCTAAAGGATCATTACTGACCCAAACTGTCAGGTAAATGTAAAACACCTCTGGGGGGATCAGACCCTCTGCATCTACCAGCCGCCGAGACGTCAACTAGAGAAAAATGATTCCAGTTTTGTTAGACAGAACGTTAAAAAGACAGCTAATAATGTTGTCATCCACAATGCCACACACCTTGCCATGGAAAGGGCATATGGATTGTGTTCAAGTTGTTTTTTTTTCTCTGCAGCTCTTGGACATACCTGGCTGTAGTTAAAAGGCTCTTTCTTGGAGCCGGTCTGGATAAGGAGCTTGTAGGCCAGAGCTCCGTCCTCTGTGCCATTACGATAGCTGTCAGCGGTAATCCTGCCTGTCTGCCAGTCAGCATCAAAAGCAGCCTGAAGACCTGTGCATGAGGTAAAACACACACAGAAGAGAAAGGATTATTGTGGTTGTCACTAATAAATATCCTGATTTCTATTATCATGAAATTATAGGTGTTTTACTGCATGTCTACTTTTTTTTTTTTTGCAGCTGGCTCTGATTGACCTGTTAGCTATTACTTCCTGCTGACTGGGCCTCTGACACGTCTAGCCTGAGGACACACACACACACACATGCAAAGATAACCTATGACCCCAACCCGTCTACTGCACCACTCCCAAAGCCCAGGTGGATGGGGGTGAGCTCTGAACTTTCACTCACCCTTCGCACATTCTCACCCTTCGCACACACACCCACTCACTCCTGTCCTTAGTAAAAAGCACACCTGAAAAAACCTGTTTCACCCTCCACCAGATTCTCATATCATCATCATAAACTCTCGAGGGGAAAGAGATTAAGTTATTGCATGACTCGTTCAAAAATAAAAAAGGAAAGTGTTACTCGGCTTGAATTCTTACCTCTGAGCCAGTCATGGAAGTAGTGCAGCCACATGCGCGGCAGTTTGTTGTCGCTGTCTCTGACCACGTATCTGACAGAGTTAAAAGCGTTGTGCAGCTGGATCAGCAGCCTCTGTGACCGAGCGTAATCAAATCCATCCATGGTCACCAGGTACATGTTGTAGAAGGAGAAATACTTAAACTGGGCGTCGATGAAATCATACTCCTTCGTGTCGCGTGGCACGATGTCGGTCAGGTAGAGGCCGTCGTGCACCATGGTGGTCCCATACAGACTGAGGCCCAGGAGGCCCAGGAAGAGGACCACCACAATGGCTTTGCTTTTCGGCTTGAGGAGCAGAGGGGCGTATTTCTCCCTGGCGAAGCTTGACAGGTTCCAGTGCAGGAAAGGGAGTGGGACGCACTTCTTTCCCGATTTGGAGTCCTCCACCTGGGCTAGGAGGTCCCGTGTGGAGCTGGAGGTAGGGGTGAAGAGCTGGGAGCCATAGGGGTCTGGCACTGAGGTGGTGGTGGGGGAAGGTGTAATGGCTAGAAGATGGAAGCACAAGCAGCAAATTATTGTTTTGGCATCATGATTTATTTAAAATACTGACCTTAAAGAAGAACTTGGACAAAAAAAAACATAAGTGTGAGAAGCTTAGTATATTTTTATTTACCTTGACACTGGCTAGTGGGGCAGAGGATGATGGAAGGTGGGCTAGTGGAGATCTGTGAGGTAGGAGGTAGAATCGTAACAATATGCTGTCCTGCTGCGTCGCACTGAGTGAACGCCTGCACCGTGGTGGTGATTTGGGTGCTGGTGGTGATCGTGGACCCCGCAGTGTACTGGTGCGTGTGCGCCGTTGCGGTTGTCGGTGTGTGCGGCTGCTCTCCGGCGTCCGACAGCTCATGTGGAGAGAGGTGGATGACGCGGTCAGAGCAGGGGCTGTACAGGCAGCAGAGGACGTCCAAACGCTTGTCCTCGCGCCGGTGGAGGTCCAAACTGAGGATGGCGGGGAAGATGAGCAGCACCATGGCGAAGTTAAACACAACCACAATGGCCGCCTAGGGAGAGAAATACATGCAGAAAAAAAGAGAAAAACAAAGTGAGAAGAGACAGCGAACACTATGCGAAATTACAGGCACCCTACGCCAGCTGGGGAGAGTCAGGGCTCAATTTTTTTAGTGTCTCAGAGCACAACCCAGAAAGTAAAGAAAAAGCCTTACTCTAAATCACCAGCCAGGAATACTAAGTGAGCCAGGAGGAGAGAGGGAGAGAGAGACAGAAAGAGAGAAGAAAGACAAGAGTGCCAGAAAGAAAGAAATGCTAGAAAGAATGAGAGAAAGAAGCAGGAGGGGAATATATATATATATATATATGCTGCGAGTCTGAGCGAAACCATCACCCTTCACCACCACCACCACCTCCCCACTCACTCCAGCCCCTGAAGCTGACATTCTAACTGGCTGTGGTTTCCAGTGTGCATAAGTCCATGTGTGTGTATTTGAGTGTGCGCTTGTGTCTTCGGGACCACCCACAGTTAGTCACAGATCAGAGAAAACCGCCTTGAAGGGGCCAGTGATATACTGATCCACTCCTCCCTCCCTCTCGTTCTCTCTCTGTCTGCTTCTCTCAGTCTGTTCATCACTCTCTTTGCTCTGATTATTCCACGTTACACACATGCACACACACACAAAAACATGCACACACATTTATGGACATATACAGACACACGTGAAAACACACACACATACACACACACAAACAAAAAAGTTGGCCCGGTAGGTGCAGCGGCTATAAAACTGGGAACAAAGGCTCTCCTTGCTCTGAATAAATGTCACCTCTCTTAAGTTATCTCTTTCATTTTCAAAGGGGCCTTGGGCCTCTCGATTGTATGTATGTGTTTATGTCTGTGCGCATGCGTGTGAAAGTGTGTGTGTGCAAAACATACCTGCAAAGAGAACGCTCGCAAGGCAGGGATGGGTACAAGAGCAGCCATAAAGAACGCAATCATGTTGTTGATGGAAGTCAGAGCCACACTGGTGCCGGTGCGACGCAAACAGTCTCCTGTTCGCTCCTTTAAAACAAAACATAAGCACGAGTCAGACAGAGGAGGAGGGGAGAGGAGAGGAAAGGAGAGGAGAAGTAAGGAGACTCTTAAAGGTACCTTGAAGGGGATGTTACTTCCAGCTTCTGTGAAGGAGTGAGCCAACAGAAACATATCATCCACACCAATTCCTAGAGCCAGGAAGGGAAGCACCTGGGATGGGAAAAACATCAATGGAGAACAAAGGGTCAGCATGAACATTTGAAGTGTGTGACACCAAAATCTGGGCTCTAAATCAAAATTCAGACCAAAAATGACCAAAAGACCAGGAAGACTTACGACCGAAAAAAATCCCTTTAAACAACATTGTATGAAGTTTCCTTTGTGTTGTACCTGTGTGGTGGCAGCATTGAAGGAGAGGCCGAGCAGGGAGCAGAGACCCAGTCCTGCAGCCACTGACAGGGCCACCAACAGCACCCCGGCCAGCCCCACGGCCCCCTGGGACTTAGCACAGTCCCACCTTAGCATGGTCACACAGGCATACGCAAGCTAGAGAGAAGACATTCAAATTAAATATTAGTTAAATTCACATGAAATATCTTTAATTAACTCACTTATCAGACTTAAATCAGTCAATATGCTCACCATGAGCAGGTATCCTCCGGCCACCCTGATGATGCTGACATCAGAAAAGGATTTCATGATGTCGTTGAGGGTGGTGGTGGAGAAAGCATGGATGGACTGGCTGGAGTTAGCTGGGATGCTCTGATGGACCACCTGAGGGATGCAATTTAGTCTGTCATTAAGCTGTGGAAAATACCTCAGCTGCCAAAAATCAGCACGCCAGCCACCCCAAATGTACAATTCAATTCACTGAAGATAAGAAATACACTAGAATCTTGTATTCTGCTCCATATTAAAGACTTTTTTTCTTTCACAT
Source organism: Toxotes lorentzi (assembly GCA_037833715.1). Classification (NCBI taxonomy): domain Eukaryota; kingdom Metazoa; phylum Chordata; class Actinopteri; family Toxotidae; genus Toxotes; species Toxotes lorentzi. The sequence goes on from JBBMJY010000006.1 coordinate 11,318,205, forward strand.
GAAGATACACTATCCTGCACTCACAGTCCAGTGCCACCAGTGCTACCCCAAACCTCTACATATTTTAGGGCCCTAAAAGAAAAGAAAAGGAAAAGGATCCCTGTCCCCTTTGAAACGTGTGTGTGTTTCTCATGTGCTAGCATGTGTGTATGACAACTGAGGAGTAATGAGCACAGATGCCAGAGGTTGTGAGGTCAAAGGTGAAAGGGACGGGATCACATGGCCCGGGAGGCTGCTCTCTTTCTCCTCTCTGAGTGGCCTAGAGCTCCCCAGAGCTATTTACCTGCTTGCATTTCATCATCATTCGCTATCTCCAACAGATCTGTGCTTGTTCTTTAATGTGTCAGGAAGAGGTATGGTGTCTCTCTCACTTCACGTTTCAGTTTGTTTCCTTTCCTCCCTTCCACATGTCCCTCACTTCCCTCCCTCCCTCTCGCCTTACCCTCACCATGGTGGGTGTCAGCTATCACAGCAACAGCTTGTTCCTATAACTAGGGCTCTGACAGAGAGAGATGATTGACCTACCACACACACAAATACACATACCTACTACCCTGCGATTCGCTTTACAAGGGAGCTGAAGACTGATGGAATTCAGACACGGTAGAATGAGTCCCACACAGAGTGTGTGTGTGCGTATGTGTGTGTGTGTGTATACCAAAGCAAAACATTTTTCTCATCCTCTTTCCATTTCTTCATGGTGCATTCGAATGTACATGAAATGTGTGTGTGTGTATGTTCGCACCTCCACAAACTTCCTCTGCCAGGACTCGAGGATAGCGGTAGCCTTTTCCTCATTCCAGTTGATGTCATGGATCTCATAGTCGTCTTTAAAGTGCTCGTACAGCTGCTTAGGACTCATCAACAGGAACATGGTTTGGAGAGCCTCAGCGCTGCAAAACACACAAATGTAAGCTTAGAACACATCAGAGATGTCACACTAGTCCTTTAAACATGGTTTATTGCGTGCTGAACTGAGTTGAAACCTCAACTGCATCATCCATCTCACAACTAGCTCATTAAAAGTCATCCTGTTTGACTGTTTAAATGTTCGTGGTTTCCCTAACCCTTGTTCTCATTGGAGCGCACCACTCGGTGAATGGCTAAAAGCAGGTGCCGCTTCTTCTAGGATTTGTCAGCCTGTCTGTCTGCCAATGTAAACAGCCAAAAGCAGGTGTTATCTAGTCTGTCTGTTTTCTGGTTTCCAGGCTGTGATCCCAGATGTCCTCAGGTTTACTTGGCACCGGCACAGTGAGCAGCAGTGCTGCTCAAAATATGAAAGAAATGATCATATATCACATCCAAGAGTACGTGTGGCTCTTACAGATGGTACTGGAATCCTCTTTCACTCGAGGCTCTGCCGGGCCTGTGTGGCTCATGATCTGGGCTCTGACCCATTGGCCATGCTTTTAAATCCAGTTGAAGTCAATAGGAGAACGTCTAATTAACAGACTTGTGTCAGCTTTAGAAAAATGAGTTTGACTGTTTTTTTTCCCTACTTCTATTTCTTCTTCGTCTTTGGTTGCTAATACAACAAATGTGTAGCAGGGTGGGGGGGCTTTATGCGGCTGTCAATCATCTTTAATTGGCCTATCTTTGACTAGGGTCATGCAGGAAACCGATCCCTCTCGGTACGAGGCATTCCTAGCATGTGTGGTGGGTCATTAGGGGTTACGCAGATTCCACAGTCACGGTGGCTCACAAACTGATGGGCGGATTGGCTTCCTGCTTAGCTGGCAGTGGGGCCCCCCCCCCCCCCCTTCCTATTACATCTTCCGGTAAGAGCAAACCTATAACATACTGTACAAAAACACCTGAAACTGCAGGGTCTAATCTTTCTTTACACGCCTTAATAAACACACACCTCAGCAGAGTATCCTGGCCGTTTTTGACACGCCCTCCCAGGATCAGCTCCTCCTGCCAGTGCATGAACTTCTGGCTGAAACCGTGGCAACCACCCTGGAGACCCTTAGCAATGTCAGGACTCTGAATGGATGGAAAGCAGAGAGAAAAACACAAAAATATGTTACGTGTATTTGTAGTTCTGAGTCTGCTTTGTGTAAATAATGACTGAAGTTGCGTTCTTTTGTGTGAGCTTACCTCTCCTTTCTCCTTGTTGGGTGCACTAAGAGGGCAGTCGGGGTCTGAGGGGTCTAGACAAGACCTGTTCATGTAGGCATGGCCCACCTACCGAGTTAAACAACATTACAAAAATCTTAGTACACAGTATGGAAGAAGGTATTCAAGTAGGTGAGTAAGCAAGTAATTGTTCATGAGTATGAGTCTTTCATTCAGTAAATATGTCAGTGTGTGGTTTAGTGACCCACCTGGGCTTTGTCCAACATTTCCTTAAATCCTTCCAGCGAAGTGAACTGACTCAGTTCCTCCATCAGCTTCACTGGATCTAGGTTCATCCACTGGATATCTGGCATACCCCTGCAGAGCAAAGACGCGCTTATGACTTGATAACTTGAAGAAGAAACTGTAAAAGACCTTTTATGACTTTGGGCCTGCAAGGCTATATGGCTTTGCAGTCCTACTAATGTTTCACTTGAGCAGGAAATCTTTGAGTTCGGTTTAATTCTCGATCACTCGTAGTGCTGGGCTACGCAAGAGGCAAGCTGCAGATACAGGATAAAATAGCGTTTATTATCCTGTTTCACGCTGCCACAATGCCCAGGGAAAAGGCAGGGTGGCTGCCTGCTCGCCTCCATTCCTTAATGTCCTGCATCGAGTCATAACAATTACCTCTGCCTCCCAAACATCTTGATAAGGAGGGAGGGAAGGGGAGAGGCAGAGTGGATGGAAGGGAGGGAAATAGGTGAGGGATGGCAGAAGAAGCAAAAGGGGGGACTTTAAAACTATTTGCTGTGTGATGTTCACAGACAAAGAACCTATTTTTGAGCTTCACCTGTACTGCCTCCTCCCTCTTCATAGGATAAATTTATCATTTTGCTCCATATTACCATCAATAAATCTCCTCTACACCATTAAAATTAACAATTTTCACTCAACAATTAAAAGTCTACTTGCTGATGGGAACAATGTATATCTACATTTGCTACTGCTTTAAGTACTTTAAGCACTGTATCCCAAAGGAAGAAAGAGAAGAAATGAAAGATTCTCAAAGTATCTCAAAGTATCTAAACTCTGGGCTCAATCTCCCTCCAATAACTCACGAGGAGAGCTCCTCTCCTATTCCCACATACCAGGGTCCCTTTTGCTGCTGCTCGCAAAGACACACTCCTTTATCAGCTAGTTTTTGCTTGAGTGAACCGAGCCTGGGCTCTTTTGTTTTTTCATAGATTGCTGCTCTTTGTTCTCCCACGTTTTCTCTCTCTCTCTCTCACTCACTCTTCCTCACTCTGTTTCCCAATCTGCCTCTCTCCCTCTTCTTTCTCTCTCTCTTTTTTTTTCATTTAAAACCAAGGCTGAAGTGAAGTGGAAGCTGACTACAGGAGCACGGGCCTCAGTGACCACAAGTTCCACGTAATACCACGTGAAAAAAAACAATCAATAAATAACAGCAGACGCTGAGCACTTTGTGTGATTTACAGGAATACTTAGAGGACGTGTGAATCATCAAAGAACCCTTCTGCCTCTCCGTCACACAAGCCAACTGGGAGATGCAAAGGATGGGAAACTTGTGTTTGTTTCTGTATGTGCTGGCTTGTCATGCAACATGCTGCTGTCAGCTCTAGACAGAAATATAAACAAATAATCTGTGTGCAAAGAAACATCTGCTATGATCTAAACTATCTTTTATAAACTACGGACTCAATTGAAATATCACTGCTGACGAGGAAAAAAAAACTCTTTTTCAGTGACTCAATTTCTCAAGAGAACTTCGTCCCCCAAAAGAAGGAGAAGAAAAAAAAAAACTTGAATCTGCAAATGCCCAAATACGCCCAGACTCCACTGTTAACTGTCTTGTAGCCTCTCTCTGTCTTTCTCGGGGGACTTGAGGCTTGAATACTGCCCATTTTATTTGTTGGACAACTTGGGAGCTGGGAGCCCGGGGCATTACCATGAGAATGCCGAGTGTTAGCCGTGAGCTGACAAAGCCAGCCCCCCTCCCTCCTCCGGGGCCCCTGCACTGATGGACACTCACTCGTAAACTGAAAGAATGCTTACCATTGTCTGACCCAAAGGGCTCCCCTGCCACCACCACCACCACCACCGCCGCCTCCCCGCCCTCCGTTCTACCAACCCACCATCCAGTTGCTGCTGCAGCCATCTCTTCTCTCTCCTTCCCTCCCTCGCTCACTGCATCTCTCCCTCACTTTCTCTCTTTGAATTTCTCTGTCAGGACACCCCCCTCCAGTCCCTCTCTGGGCCCTAAAAGAACTCTATTACTGGCCGCCGCTGTCAGTCACAGCATCCACTGACAGACTACTGAAAGCCCAACTGTATGTCTCCATCTAGCATGTGTTAAAAGTTACGGACGCCTCCAAAAGCTCTAGTCTACAACGCAAGTCAGATGGAAGCAATGACAGCAAAGGGAGAGCCAAGACGTTCTATGAAATGTTTTAATATGCAAAAGAAAATGTGCAAATATTCCAAGACTTACGGTAAATAGGCGGAGCCTCCCTGTAGTTTGGCCCCTTCCCAAAAACAGTCCAATGGGGTGATTATCATACAGGGGAATAGCTTGTCGATCATCTGGGATCAGGAAACAGAAAGGAAGCATGATTAAACACCACAAATCACTGGAAAATATGAATAAATTGGAATTGTTCCTTAGTGAACTCACCCTTTCGATCATGACATTTTCTATAATAGGGACTCCTGATTTATAACATATTTTGTTAAGATCCCAGGATCTACAAGAAAGAAAATGCATTTTCAATTACAATTTTTTATTGACAACACAAGCCCAACCAGAAGAAAATTATTCCCACAGAATCTCCGTGGTCCGCTTACTTTCCAAACAGCGACACCTGAACCTTGCTGGCAGACAGAGCAGCTTCCATGTGAACCAGCAAAGCCTCCTGGGTTAGAATATTGGTGCCCTCTTCTTTGGGGGTCTGGATAAGCATCTGTGAGGTAAATACTGACTCCTCTCCCTGCTTCTCCCTGGTGTAGCGAAGCTCCGTGCTCACCCGACTGCCAGCTAGAAAACAAAGAATAAACAATAAATTGATACAGAATTCTTGATGCAGATAGATAGATCGATATATCCTGTGTACATTAGCACAGATTTTTCTTTACCGCACATACAAAGACACACACATTCACACATTGGGATCATATAACGAAGTGTCTTGCGTGCATACATATGTTCACGCACTTACACAAGAACACACACATACATCGACCAACGCCCTTGGCCCTCGCCAGTGTTGGTTTTGAAGGCACTTCACACAAGCCAGCGTCTGGCCAAGAGAAATGAGTAATACAGCTTCTCATTGGCTCCTTCTGTGAAACAGATGTGCCCTGTTTGTTAGGAAAACCAGTGCTCTGATGCCCCGAAAACCCTTCTACCACTCTGCTCAGGGCAGCAGATATGGACAAAGACATTTCCAATACAGGAAAGTGACGTGACGAAGAACCGATGAACTCTTCTTCCTTTTTCTATCCTGTGTCCATCTGTGAGGCAGCTCGGATGACAAATTTAAGCGGACATTAATTACTAAAGGAAAACAAAGAGAAGAGAAGGAGACAAAGTAAGGTAAATAGATTCACAGAGAGAGAAATATGAACGTCAGAGGTGGTGATGAACAGAAAAGAGATGGAAAGAGGATGACAAAAAAAAAAAAAAACAGCGAGAGAGAGGGAGCTATGTTGTACTGTGTGGTAGACTCCAGCCCCCTAATTACAGAAGGTTGCCCTGAAAAGAGTTTGCCAGCCGGGGGGATCTGTGCCTGTGCCAAGTGGACATGAAACATGCCGCGCTGGATCACAGAGGGCCCGTCTGCCCCACTTGCTGTCCCACTACATGACAGCCCCAGAGAGAGAAAGAGAGGGAGGGAAGGGGAGAGAAGGAGGGGAGGAGGGGGAAGTTTGGAAACAAGGGCTACCTCCTTCTTAATTCTAACTCTTGTCACTCTTTTACTCACTTTCACTGCACTACAATGCACTCAATCCTTTTTTAGGATTTCAGTATCTATTTCACTTCTCCTCTTAATACTGTCCATAGACCCTGCCTCTCTCTCTCTCTCTCTCCGTCTCTCTCTTTCTTTCTTTCACTCTTTCCCTCACGCTCTCTGCACCTCCCCCAGCCTGAAGCAGGCTCCTATAATTGATGGGGAGAAAAGAAAAAACAAACTATTCAGCCTGTGCCGTGAAAGTGTGAGATCAGGTTAGAACTCTGGGCCTCGGAGACACACTCCAATATTTCTAGGCTTTGCTTTCAGGTCTTTAATTACCTACGCAGGGGCTTGAGAATATCAGGTCGCCTCGTTTATTTGCAGTCATGGGTGTTTTTTTCTTTTTCTTTTTTAAATGTCTGGTTCAGTGCATCCTAAAAAGAAATACCTCAAAACGGGGACATGGTCTTATTGCGTATTCTTTGCACATCTGGTCCTACAAATTTTTTAAAGTTGAGAAGTATTTACAAAGTTTTTATTCCAAGGGAGCCACAACAAAAAGATGTAGAATAAGTAATTTCCTGAAGACTTTTGGTGACTCTTGTGGTTGAGAAAATTAAGTAAACGTTTTTCAAAAAGAGTACTGGGTCTCTGAGTTTATTTGACTTTTATTGAACCGTTTTCACACTGCCAAGTACATATACAAAGTGATGAGGCTTGATGTAAGCACGGTCCTTGGACAAGCAGTACAGTTCCCCATGACTCCAGTTTCAGTTTCCTTGGCACACATATTTGCAATCAAAAAAGGCTACTACAAAATGGAACCCTTTCCGTTCGCAGACTTCTTTGACATCTGTTAAACCTTTTTTGACATTTCGTATGTTAACCTCTGCAGCATGGGGTTTTGATCCCAACAGGAACTGGGTGGCTCGGAGAGACTCTGGCTCTGTAATTACAGGCCTCCTGAAGTAAATTATAGCTATTTGTGTCTCGTTCCTCCCATCTGGACCACCCAGGCAGCCAGTCCTCTCTCTTCCCTCTCTCTCTCTTTCTCGCCTTCTCTCCTCAACCCCTGGTCCGGCCCCAACCACCCAACTTTGAGCTTCGCAGCTACTCTGCTCACTTTAGCTCTACTCATTTCACCGCTCACTCCAGAAGGAACCTTTCTTTTCTTATCTGTCTTTTTCTCCTGGTTCCTTTCCTCTCTCTTTCTCATTTTCTACTTCTTTCTCTTTGTCACTCTTTTTCAGTCCGCCCCTACCCTCTCCCTTCACTCAGCCTGCGCTCCACACAGCCTTAAAGAGACAGTTCCCGGAAATTTTCCCACCCTGGGAAGAAAGCGCCTTTGAGTGTGGGGTTTTAACACCCCAGTGGCTGGTTATTTTATTACATGAGCAATTTTGTAACATGAAATATTAGTCCATGTCTGGCAACACGATCAAACATGGAAAAAAAGAAATGATCACAACTGTCTAAATCACATCTACAGTTCTTTTATTGGATGTTTCTAAGAGACTCGACCACCGTCTTACAAATTTTAGCAAACAACTTGACTCTGCTGGGTGAAACATATGAAATCATTTACTAGCTTCACCACTAAAAGCACTTTCACAACAGTTACGACATTGGGAAAGTGAAAAGCAAGCAAAAAATGTCATAACAAGCCCTGACATGGTTTCATGACTGTGGGTGTACAAACATAATGTTTGCGTGTGTGTACGTGTGTGTGTGTGTGGGTGGGTGTGTGTGTGCACCGGTGTAAAAACTGGACCCTGTCTGCATCAACCTCATTCATTTCCTCCCCACCTGACCCTTCCATTCCCAAAAGCTGAACACTCAGAATCCCCTAACTCAGTGAAATATGTGCGGCTTCTCACATCTGGCTTCTAGGACAGAGCCAAGGCCACCTTCACTGTGTTTCAAATTTATTCTATTCTATTCTATTCTATTCTATTCTATTCTATTCTATTCTATTCTATTCTGTCTTCGTGGCTTACAGGCCTAGTCCCAGTTCCAGGCCATGCTAGGTCAGACCAGGCCACCTTCAAAGTTTAGTGTGGTAGATTAGCTGGATTAGGGGGCCTCTGAAAGGCCCCACGCTGCTATGGAGGAAGACCCAAGACCCAAGAGGGCTGTAAGTGACATGTATGCTGTTACCTGCTATGTTGTGCGTTGGAAATGACCTTTTCCTGATTTACACAGCATAACAACACGAGAAGAAATGTACCGCTGATTTCTACACAGAACCTCCATTGATAAAAGATAGATTTAGGGGAAAAAAGAGTTCTGGCCACCACAAAGTAGCAACAATACAAAAAAAGACAGAATACTTTCCCTTGGCTGCCATCTTCCATACATCATTTACTTTTTCTCTCAACCCTTTTTTCACAGTGTCCAACAGAGGTCCTTTATTTCTTTTGATTTCAGCTAAGGAGCCAAATGAGAAATTCATTCTCTTGGCCTGGTACCCAGCATCACAAAAAACACCTCTTGCTTCTTTTGTTACATGTGGACCCACCAGAATCAGGACTGTATCCTACTTTGGGTCCTCAGCCCCAACCCTGCCCTGTGGCATTCCCTAGCCAGGGCACCCCCAGCAGATGGGCCGTTCCTCCATACAATCCTTCAGTACAGCAGCTCCAGACTGAATGCAGACCTTTTTGCCATTCAACCCTTCAATTTCTTTCAGATGTTACCCAACAAACAGCAGAATAAAATAAAGAGGGAACGTTTTTTTTTCACAACAAAAGCAAATGGACCAAAACTTTCCCAGCCTGTAAAACAATGCCAGAGTTGGCTGTGGGAGGGTGAGGCTGGGGGCAAGAAAGAGAAGCTGGCACTTTGCTATCTTACCTATAGAAATACAACGTGTGCGTGTGTGTGTGTGTTTGTCTTCACACGCACGCTGTATCTGTTCATCAATCCTCAAAGACAGCTGTATTATTTTAGGAGAAAAAAAAAACTAATCAATGTGTGACCACAAGAAAACAAAATGATCGCTTTCAATGTGTTAAAATCCAGCAATTCCCACCATGATAGAAAAAACAACCACCCTGAGCTCACACCCTAAAAACAGTATAAAACTGCAAAAACAACATGAAAAATCAGTTTCGCTTACATTCTATTCAGATATGCCAGTGGTGTTAGCCACCACACATAAATTTCCACCAGGGTTGGCATTTAGGCACTTTCTATTTCCATATGTATAGGCTTGCCTCTGCTAATTATGCTAATCATGGGCAGTGTTGGCCACTGTGAAAAATAGTCACATTAGACACTCCACTGACCGCTAATACTGCTTAATGTGTGGTTGAAACATACATTCATCCCTGCCTGAAAGGCAAAATTTTTCCACGTTGCTGGTCTCATTCAGACGAGAAATGAATTTATTGAGCCCAAGAACCATTTCTTTTTTCCCTCCCAAGTACCAAGAAAATGTTCAGTCTCTCTCCATCTCCCTCTCCCTTTACTTTTTATACTTTCATGGTGTGAAGACAGAGGCAAATGGTGCAAACTCTAAGGTGACTGGTGTCGCTTTATTTCACGTAGACCAAAGACAAAGGTTGCTCTTCAGCGGGGAAAGAAAGGGTGCCACACTATATTGATTGAGTTTTCATTATCCTGTTTTGGGCTGCATTGCAGCCTTTCAGGGTGTTGCATTCAATGTGGCAAAGAGTCTGACAGTCCAGTGCCCTTTTTATAGAAGCTCTGGCAGCAAAATAACAGTATAAAGGTATATTATCACCGTAAATGTGGCTGTATTGAAATCCATGATGAACATTTTTTAGAATAGTACAACTGCCTCTTCAAAAACACAGGTAGAGAGCAGTTTGTGTGTTTCCTGTATCCGGGAAGCAAAAGCCATGTGTCTGTAATATGCAGATGTATCTATAGCTGCTCAATGTGTGTTTATTTGTTGGGGGTGGTCTTGGTCTAACTGTTGAAGAGTGTGTGTGTGTGTTGGGGGGGATGCTTAGAAAGGGGATGGAATGAGGGAGACTTGGATTGAAGGATGGAGGGAAGGAGGGTGAAATAAACATTTAGAAGTGACCCAGGTTGACTCTGGTCTTGTTTGTTCTCTCTACCAGTGAGGTCCTGGGCCCTGAGCGCTGGGAGTTTATTTATCTAGCTGGGGCACCACCGCGCACTATTCACCTCCAATAATGCCTCATAGAGCTCCCTTTCTGTGTCTGAACTGGGGTGCTGTGTGCGCTCCGATGAATTATAGCATTTACCTGCTGTGCCGCTCTGAGGTTTGTTTAGAGAAACTGCTCCAAACATCGAAATGCCCACGTGTGCATTCGCGCAAACTCAGGGGTGTTTTCTCTCATCCGGACTCTTTCAGTGTCTTTTAATCAGTCTGTTTCTGGGTCTCCTCATATCTGCAAAAGATCTTGTCTGATTTCATTGCTAGCTGGCTAAGCTAGCACTTCAGCCTCTATGCATTCATGCTATGTGGACTGTGCATGTGTAGGTCTTTACCTCCCCCCTTCTTATCCTCTTTCTACAGGCCTCTTTATTGGACATGTGGTGTGCCTGCTATCTGGACAGAACCTGTCTCACTGCACTCATATTTGGACAGCTTGAGTCTGTGTACATGTCTGTCATGCATCACCCAAACTCTGCCAAGAAGGATGAGTTTAGTTAATGTAAGAGTAAACACCACCACTTTAACATGAAGGCCATTTCTTTCCTCTCTTTCTCACACAAGCTTTTCAAGTGGGTCTTTATGTGGGGGAATAATCTGACCTGAAAAAGTCTTGCTATTTAATGTGTGACTTCAAACAATTATCCAGACACACTGCAAAAAGAAAACTCTGGTTTCACAGATTTTACTTAAAACTTCGAGCTTAAGCAAACAACTTCTCTATCATGAAATGACTCCCTCCCGCGGCCCTTCATGGTGAAAGAAAGACATGCATGAGACACTCTCACATTTGATGTTTGTTCAAGTGAGACAGGCAAAAACACAAGCACAAAAAGGGTCAGTTTGCCATAAACCTTCCACCCTGTTCCTGCCCCAACCCCCCGAGTGTCTCCTCTCATCCTTCTCTTCTTCCTGCACCTCTTTTTTACGATCTCTGGACAATACAGGCTGGCCCTGCTCACTCCAACTTTCACACTCTCAGAGATGAGCAGGATACATAAGCAGAAACACTACAGAAGACATAATGAATGTTTACAGTATTGCAAACACCACATATATTGAGTTTAGGGAAATTTGGGAATGCTAAAATGTAATATATTTCAAACTCTACCAGTGTTTGGCTTCCACTGTTTGCTTCACTTTCCAAAAAAAAAACTCTGTAATGCAACATTAAAAAAAACAGCTTGCAAAACAAGATCTGTGTCAGTAATTTAAGGTATTTTGATGGGTGATGTCTGTCTGTCTCAGATTCTCCTCAGCGACTGAGCAGTAAGCCAAAAATAGTCCTTAATCCCCTTGTTAGACTAAACACCCTGATACTGTGGCTTTTATTCTCACCTACACAGGTGTGAGGACTGAAGGCACGATTACCCCTTTTACTGACTAACCCTTTTACTTTTTTGTTCCATGTATCCTTAGGGCAAACAAAAAATGATATGAACGAAAGCTGTCATGTCAGTTTAGGAAAGTATACTGTTAATGTATGCTTGGGAATGCAGGTTTGCATTTCGTAAAAAACTACCTTATCTCCCATTCAGAACTCTCTCTGTCTACTCTTTCTAGACACAGACTTCACTGCTGTGCTCTGCTTCACAGTGTTTTGGTCCTGTAGGAGGGAGGAAGCAATTAAAAAAGCCCTGGTGGCCTGACTTCACAGAGCAAGGCAGACAGACAGGTAGAAATATAAACAGACACACACAAAGCACAGGCAGACACACGGGCATGCAGTCAGGAAATTCAGGTGGGCAGACAGGCGGCCAGGCTCGCTGTACACACCAAAGGTGGCAAAGATGACAAGTGTATGTGTTTATCTATGTGTGAATACTGCGGGGGCAGCTTCAAGTATGAATATATGATGGGAAGCATATGCCCCTAACACATTCACACACACACACACACACACACACACACACACACACACACACACACACACACACACACACACACACACA
>JBBMJY010000006.1:11330432-11358143 GCA_037833715.1 Toxotes lorentzi
ACACACACACACACACACACACACACACACACACACACACACACACACACACACACACACACACACACATTCACACACAGCTTACACCATGCTGGCAGAGTGTTAACACATGAGGTGTCAATTCACAGCTAGTTTATTGTGAACAAATTAGGAAACAAGCGGAAAAGCTTTGCTTGTGCTGCAATTTGGAGGATCTGTTTCATGAGATTCATTTTCAGATCTGATGGGAATGGCTTACAGGTTTACATTAGACATGACATTTATTCTAAGTTAAGTTATATAGCCAAAAACAATCAAAAAAAAAATTTATAATTGATGTAGAAAAACATTTTGAGTCCCTTAACATGAAATCATCTGTCTTATTAGTGAGCATATCATTCCTCCCTCTTGCGCTCTGGCTTATGTGCAATGGTGCATGTGTGTGTGTTTTTCTGTGTTTGTGTGTGTGTGTGTGAGAGAGAGAGAGAGAGAGAGACAGAGGGAGAACTAACCTCTCCTTGTTACTGAACCACTTTACTCTCCATTGAGGCCCTAGCAGCTTTGTCAATGGGCTATTGGTGGAAACAAGGCAGGCAGAAACTTTAGAAACATGGCCACGGCCTCTTAAAGGCACAGCATTCCTTTTCAGCCCCCCGGTTCAACTCTCTCAATTCCACAGCAAAACAACTGGCACACAAACATCTAAACATCTCCTTTAAGAGATGGCTCTGCCAATTAGCTCAAGAGGTAATCCTGAAGCTTTACACTATCCAGAATGAAACCAAAAGGAAAAGGAGACTGTGGAAATTCAAACTCTTGTTCCTTGTTTTTTTTTTGCGGGAGATTCTGGGTTTCCCTCCCAACCTCAAGCTAATAATTTCAGTGACAGATTGAAATTATTGGAGATTGTTTTCTTTTTAAATTCTGCCTGATAGAGAGACTTATAAAAAGTCTTGTGCATGTGAAGCGCACAGCCTCCAAACACTTCTCCTGACACCAGCAGTGTGTGATTCCTCCAACACCTCCTCTCAGCTCCTGTGGGAGCCGCCTGTCCCCGTCCTCTAGTGACATGGTGGGCTTAAAAACCCTATAGAGTCTGTTTATATTCACCAACTGCTGTGGCGCTTTTAGAGCGTGCAAAACAGGTGGGTAAACTTCAGCTGCATTCACTTATATTTTCCTCCTTGTGAGGAGGAGGGAAAGAGGGAAGGAGGGAGGGAGGGAGGGGGTTTAGGGAGGTGGTGCCTGCTTGCCTGCCTGCCTGCTTGCCTCTTGTTGAATGGAATCCAAGAATAGTTAGGGACCACACAGGGAGCCGAGGGGGGAGGGGTCAGAGCCCTCAAAGATGGCTAACCATTCACAGAGTCCATCTGCTGTGGGGATCAGCCCCGGCACTGAAAGCCTGGGGGTTTAAAAGGAATTTGGCCAGTGTGAAAAACCAAATAAAGCTGCCTCTGCCTGTGAAAATGTACAGATAACCTAAAGCTAAAACGCACCCAGAGAGGGTAAAAGACGGGAGGTTTGTGAATTTTGCACAGAATCACAAACACAGCCATTCTTAAAAAGCGAGAAAACGATATTGTTTATATGTATGACACTGCAGTGCAGTAGGGTCACAGATGTGTTCAGGCTCCTCAGGTTAACTGTGACTTTTTAAGAAATGAACCGACATGAACAGACAATGCTGAGCTTCAAGAAAACAACAATCCTTTGGCAAGACACAGAAGACAAAGACATGAACTACTATTAACATGGGAGTTAATACAGTGTCTAGAAGCTATATGCAATTTATATTCCTGTTAAGGAGTTGTGACGGAGTGAGAAATGTACAAAAATAATGTGTTTAATGGTCATTTCCAACTGCTACTAAAAAACAAAAAATCAAATCAAATCAGCTTCAGCCTTGTTGCTGTTACAGTCAAGATTTCAGCCAGACAAGAAGTCAGTCTGTCGACTGACTGACTGAACACCTAGTGCCCTCCCATGGCACTGAGATGACACTAACACTGTCAGTCTGAATCTTCCCACCAGCCACTATTGTCATTCAAACTCTTACAATGAGTATAAAAGTTACTGAATCCAACCATAACACAACACCAGACACCTTTACACAACTAACAGCACTTGTTAAGGGGGGTTTGTGTTGCTGCTTCACACAAACATCACTCAGGAGCAACACACGCTGCATCAAACGAGAGAGATCTCAAACTCACCTTCCACCCATAGCTGTTCGATGTCCGTTTCTATGGCTGCGACTCGGAGTCCCACAGACAGAGCCCCAAATACTAAGAGTCCAATAAAGAGGACCTTCCCACAGTGTCTCTGGATGTGGCAGCCCAGTGAGAACAGGAGGGCCTGGAACCTCGCCCGGATCCACAGAGGAGCTTTCTGACCTACAGCCTTACCCTGGATTTGAAGAAGGAGGGAGGGTGATAAAAGGACAGGAATATTATTATTATTACCATGTTAACGTTCATAAATAATGTATCATTGCACAGCTGTCCAAAAAGGCAGGTTTCGTGGCTTGTATCTCTGTCTCTAGTGCGCAGGTTTTAGACCACATCTAAAGCATAGTGACAACTAACATCCAAAACATGTCTCTGTACTCAGAGAGGGGGAATTTTTGTAGAACTTAAAATGAGCCATTATATAATATAATGGTAATGGTGACAACTAACTGGGTAACCAAAGATTTGACTGCCAATGTTGTCCTGTCCTGTGTGTGCTGTCAGAGTCCAGCAAAAACCTCATGTCTGACACCTGAACTTAGTCCAGACTCAGGACAGGATCTCCCGTGACACCTCACATTTAAGATGATTTAAACTTCACAGTTATGCCAATTATTTGTAAAAAAGTGTATTACTTTTATGTGGGAAACTAGTTCCTTGTAAAGAGTCAAACATGTATGAAAAGGACAAACATGAGTACACCATCTTCACTCATACAACAAAAACACAATATAAGGGAAAAGGAAAAGAAAGGAAATATCAGATTATAGTTCCAGTCTGGAAGTTGGAAACTTTCAGGAACAACGATGGAGGGTGTCACTTCATACGAAACACCTTGTATGAATCTGGTCTTTAGTGAGTTTGTAGCACAAAGTAAACGCCATAAATGTACTTCTGCTGAAAGGAAATAGTGGAAGTTAACTTTCTGGGTGTTTAAAAGCCTTTTTCATTCACTTCTGCATGAGAGTTAACTAATACATAGTAAATGATTCACTTGCTTACAAATGTAGTTTCAGCTGACATCTGTTTCCCTGTGGTAATCGACATTATACACTTTCCCCCCTCTTATTTTCTAACTGTTAAAATCTCTACTTTAGTGCGAGCCATTGTGCTACAAATGTCACTGCTGCGGAAGACATTGCACTGGTGTTGTGGTTTCTCTCAGCAGTGCTGAAACACGTCCAAGCATCCGGGCGGTCCAAAGATGCTTTGTCAGATCAAACTCAATCAGTGAATTCCTTTACAGGACCCACCACATTTCCAAACAGACCCCGGGCCAGTGCGCTCTCCGCTGCCTGCACAAAGCCAAAAACACGCACAACTCGACTGGGGATCTGGGAACAAACCCTCACTCTCTCACTCACTCACTCACTCACTCACTCCCTCGCGGTGGCTTTAACGACAACAACAACAAGAAAAAGAAAGATAATTAATGAGAGTCTGATGTCCATTCAAATGGACAGCAAAGTTAACCTGCTGCCAAATATGAACATTCTCGTTAAGTTGTTATCGCTTCGTTCCAGGGGGTTCCCAAAATGTCATGCAAGCTCAGACCTCTAGCCTATACGGTTTTGTCCCGGTAAACATGAAGTATAAGGTTATTGTCGTCTACACCAACCTCTGATGAGAATTTATTCACCTTTCTTTTGTTAAATGATTTACAGTTTAACTGAACTGTCCCTGATCTCGCTGTCCTCTCCCTGTGGGAACTCTGGCGGTCCCCGGATCCCAGTTTGGGAGCTGCTTCTTCAGCCTATCCTACATTCCCACATGCGCCCTCAACTCACGATTAGATAACGGCTAAATCAAAAGCCGCCTTTGAAGACGCTTCATTCACATTTACTGGCTGAATGAAAGCTGCCTTCATAGTAAATCCACACTACACTGCGAGCGTTGTATCACCTTTGAGATCTGTTTAAGTGCGAAAGCAGCGTGGCAGTAGCTGGGTCTCCGGAGTAGGTCTGGGTTCGCAGGCGGCTGGGAGCGCGTATAACTCGGGGGTAAATCTCCATAGACGCCGGCCCCTGGGACCCCGTGATCCGAGGCCATAGTCCAAAGAGGGTGAACGGGGCGCAGAGCGAAGCGACAGAGAATCGGTGCGAGTTCAGAAAAAGCGACAATAATCCAACATAGAAGAGGAGCGCATCCAGCACCGCCGGCGACAAGTTAGAAGAACGGTTTCTAGTCTTCCTTGGAGCCAAATAAGTCTCGAAACTCCATCCCAACATTATGCGCCGAAATCCGTAAAGATCCTTCAGTCTTCATTCGTCCCGACAGTTTATGAAACGACGTCTCAACGAGGAGTAGTAGTAGTTGTAGTAGTAGTAGTAGTAGTAGTAGCCTATGTCTGAGCCGTCCGTGTCAAGTCTAACTCCGATCCCGTAGCGGTAACATTTGGAGAAGTTCGCCTCTCGGCAAATCCTGAAAAGGGAGGTTTGATGGAAAAGTGCTCCGGCTCCCATTGGCCAAGGAAGAGGCAAATTACTTTGCAAACATCGCCTATTATTAGCTGCTAAGCAACAGCTCACCAAAGTGGAGAGAGAGGGGGACCACCCAGGCTGCTGCTGCCTGGGCTGGAGGGAGGGGAGGGGAGGAGGAGGAGGGGGAGGAGGAGGACGGGGAGAAGGGGGTGGTGGGGGAGGGAGGGAGAGAGGAACTCTTTCAATAAACTCTGCACAGCCGCGCACGCACACACATGCGCGCACGCTCACGCACGCAGCTCGCTGCCTGCCCGCCTCACTTGCTCTGCGAGCATTATTCCCAGTGGCCTGGCCCTCCAGTGTGTAAGGAGAAGCAATCGCACATGCCATCTATTGATGCGACAGCGACAGGCACGCACGCACACGCACACGCACACACACACATACACACACACACACACACACACACACACACACAATTTTCAGCTTCTCTGTTTCATCAGCACTGTCCAGTTAGTGTGAGAAAAAAAATTAATTCAGCCTTTTAGTCAAGAATGCAAACACTTTTTTTGAATTGAATTTTTTCCCCCCACATATGCACCTTTTACATCAACACCTTAAAGTTGCCTGGTTCAGTGTGACACCCTTATCTCTGCGGAGACTTTTGGAAAGTTTCCATGTCTTGCCATGCATGATTTCATAAGTTCAGAGCGCAGTTCACCTAAGAACTACACCTGAAAAAGAAAGAAAGAAAGAAAAAGAAAGAAAGTGGGTTCTCAAACCAGATTGTTTTCTAATCTAAAAAGAGGCTAGGAGGGTCTTGGTGGTTTGCTAATGTAAGCCCCCCGTTGGCCCCACTCATGACAGTATGGGGGTGAAGAACAAACACTTTAACAGATTACACAGTCATTCTCTGCCTGAGCAGCAACATGTGCTGCTGTGTGAAACATTTGTCAGGTGGCTGGTGGCAATCTGTGGGCCTTTGAGTGACTGTAAGACAATTTGAAGCTGAAAGTAAAGCAGTTTGAACATAAGCGTTGATGCCGTGGACTCATTCTGTTTGTGACAGCTAGAGTAGGTGCAGGTTCAATCAGTGTCACATCTCACTGCTGAGACGTTATGTCCATGTTTACATGTACATACATACATGTACATGTAGACAAAGACAGGAGGATGTAATGTGACTATCAGAGGGACCAGAAAATACATCATAAGATGGTACTTTTATCCATGTTTTCTTAACTGTTGCAGCTCTAGCACCATAAGACAACGAAAAGTCACAGGAGTAAAGATATTTAAATGAATAACACCTTGAGTGACAATAAGGAAGTAATCATTTGAAAAAGCAATCATGTAGTCCTGCAATGACAAAGGAAGTCACCTGTTTTTTTTTCTCAATGTCCAAAATGGAATATATCTAGGGCTGCAACTAACTTCTTTTTTGTTTTATCAAGTAATCATTTAGTTTAAGATGTCAAAACAAAGCGGAATCTGCCCAAGGGGACGTCTTCAAATGTTGTTTTGTCCAATCAACTGTCCAAAATCTAATATTCAACAATACAAAACAGAGAAAAGCGGAAAATCCTCACACCAGAGGAGTTGGAACAAGAGAATATTTGATTTTTTTATAGATTATATGAATAATTGGTGATTGACTTTCTCTCTGCTGACTAATCAATAAACTATCTAATCATTTCAGCTCTAATCTATAATCTATTTATCGAAAGCCAAGGTTAGGTTTCCCAAAAGGATTTTAGTGCAATACTTCACATTTTCAACTTTTAAAATAAATATAAACAGAAACAAGGAAATAAAATATGTTCATAAAACTAAATGTATAAACTTCACATGTATGCTTACATATATGTGTATTTTGTCTTACATGGTCATGGTCTCCATCACAGATTTTTAATCATTAACATTATACCAGTATCACTGGTATCTATAACAGTCGTCAGTTGAGCTGCTTCATGGCCATCGTCACTGACATTAGTCGTATGCACATGCATTACACGTGTCATTTGTCGCTGAAAATCAGGGTCATCAATAAAAGGGGGGTAATCAAACTTTCTCAAGGGCTGGGTCAATAAACAAATGAAATCTACCATCTACTATCATGTAACTCTCTTTTATCATTTTGATCCAAACAAACAGCTATCTGAGATCTGGGATACCTTTTGCAACCACACCCAGATATATGTCAGATCTGTATTTTCTGCTGCGTGCCTACACCAAATAAATAAACATGGTTGTTCTGTTTCGAAGACTTGAAGGTCTGAATTTGGTTAATCTGCAGTCAAGCATTTCTGCTGGTTTAGAGCTATCTCTTGATATGTGTTGATGAAACAGGATGTGCCCACTGCCTTCTGACTTGGAATGTAGGATCACAGGATACTGGTGTACACTTCGCACTTACCACCCCTCCAACACTCTCTGCAGAAGTTCTTTGATACACCTACACCTACACACTTACTCATCCAACTGTTCAAATGGAAGCAACCGTACACTCATGTTTCCAGGGTGGCACTGGTTGGACTGTATTTCCACTTTGTTGGAAGTGGGTATAGTTTGCCTGGACTGGGTTGGGTCAGGTTGAGTGGTAGAGGGAAACAGGCAGCTGGAAATGGGAGCTAATGTGGAATGTGAGGAATTGGGTTGTGTGGTAAGGGGGCCCCTTCAAGCCTAACAAACTCAGGGAGGTCCGAAGCCTGGTCTGGAGGCCTTGGATAAATAAACCATCTGAGATGACCATGCGCTGTGCAGATATCTGCCATCACACCGCCCTGGCCTCCAAACACAAGTTGCCCAAGCCCTTTCTCCCTTCTTCCCCTCTGCACGTCCTGCGTCTCATGTGGTCTCTCCAATCATCCCTTCCTCCCTTTATTTTCTCCCTTGTTCCATCTTCTCTGCCTTTACCTCCTCACTTATTTCTTCACACCCTCATCTTTTCCTCTGTTTCTGCTGCTACTCTTCTCCTGCACTTCCCCTTACCTTGTTGCCCACCCCCCCCCTATCTCCATTCCTCCATTTCATCTCTCCCCAGTGACTCCATCCATCCTCCCGTTCATCCATGCATGCATGGCTGGCTGTCCATCCAGGGTTCTGTATGTGCAATAGGCAGAGCTACAGAACCGCTATGGCACTCAGCCATCTCACAACAGCCGAGACGTCCGGGGTTCAGGCACAGAAAGTGTTTATTTATCAAAGAGAGAGGCTGTGAGGCTGCTCACAGCTGCATTTCTTCTCTGTCACTCATAAGGAATAAGTAAAGGTGGATGAGTGAGTAGAGGAGTTGAAATATGTGTATAATTCTTATTTTATAATTCTTTTTTTTTTTTTTTACTGGAGCAACAATGATGGTCGGGAAATTTAGAGAGACGTAGACATAATCAGCCTCCTCAATGTACCTGGGGGACTTTGATATCGTTGCACTTACATGAAACAAGTGACGTGAAAATCAAACATTTATATCACTTTCCTGTAGTTTACCATGAAGGCTTAATACCCCGTACATGAACACTTGAAGCTCAGCACCTGTGTGTCACTATAAAAGATAATCAGACAGGATGTACAAGAAAACAAATGTATCTCTCTCTATCTATCTAGAACTAATCTTGCCCCAAGATAAAAAAAAAAAAGAAAAATATGATGATAATGATTTTTGATGCAAAGATGAAATAAAAGACTCTATTCAACTCATACAGTAACTAAGCAACTTGAGGGGGACTGAGCTGGTATGATGATAATAATTTTTCACCCCCTCATTACACCTTGAGCACACTTATCTATGTGTGAGGGCAATTTCCAATAATTCCATCATTGCAAACCACTTTAAAGCTCTTACAAAAAGATGGAGACATAACAAAAAATTCCCTGAAAGAAAAAAACAGAGAACAAATCACAAACACATTTCGGGTCAACTCTCATCCAAATGAACAAATTGTTTTCATGATAACCAAACTGAATATTTGGGCATGGGCTGACAGGCTAAAAAAATAAAGCTGTTCAAAAAAACATAGAGTTACAGTTTGTGATGACGGATAAAAAAAATATACACCATAGTTTAAACTACTATTAAAAGCCTTTTCATGCTTGGGTGTTTGATTTAAAGTTCTCAGAGTTGTCTGACATGTTGCTGGGAAAACCCATGAGACAATTTCAACTTTACAAGTCTATAATTACTTGAGTTTCCCAGATATCAGTGAAAAGGCCAAAAGTTGCCTGGTAGCAGAGAGACACTTTCTGCATTGAGCACCTCTGTCAGTCTCAGAGGAGCGTCGAAGCTGCCACCCACAGTCTCACACAAGATTAATTATGATAATGCATTTCTTTACTCCTTTGTCACCATAATGAATGGTTGCCTTTCTAGGGGAAAAACACACAAAACACAGAAAGAGACAGAGAAACACACTTTTCTTTAAGTCTTTGTTTGTGCGGTTGTAACAGAGGTATTGTCAGACGCAACTAGCAGGTGGTAATGCAAACTCAGACCTGTAGCTTTAAAAGAAGTCTGTGTGTTTGTGTGTGCACATGTATGTATATCTAAGCAGCTATAGCTAAAATGGTATAGCTTTTCAAAAAAAAAAAAAAAAAGATCTGCATTATTGTGATCTGTTACAAATGATGAACAAGCTTATCAGAAAAGCTCCCATCTTAAAACTTTGAAACAACACACAGAAATTACATTGTTCTGAGAACTGCAAAAAAAAGAAAACTAAGGGGTTGTTGTTTTTTCTAACAAGGATTTTAAAAAATGTAATTCGCTAATTGCTTAAAACTCAGGAGTCTGTCGATTTTAAATATTTCCTCTTGCTAAGCTAATCACAAGTAGCCTTGGTGTGAAATGGAACACAATGAAGCGATTTAAAGTGCGAGTGATTGCAGTAAAATTACAGGGCAAGAAAACTTGAAAAATGTTTATTTTTAATGATTTGGAATAGCCAGCCTGTTTGTGGTTAAAGCCCTGGGTGTTATAAACACTGTAATGAATAAGATTAGAAGGAAAAGGTCACCTGAGGGTGTAAAGCAGGTCAGGCTTTTGCTTCTTCCTGTGATTTTATTGCAAAAGCGATTTAAGAAGAGATCCCAATCAACCACCCAGTCAGTGTTTAGTTAATAAGTGAGGGGCCTCCACAGTGATGGACAGGAATATCTGGCTGTGTGTGTGTGTGTGATGCATGTCACTGAGGTTGTTATCCCATACATGGGATCTGTGTTTCCACACAAACTCTTTGTTGGCTAAGCAACATAAGCAACTGCTGTATCTCTAATGCTTGTAAAAGGGGGGGGTGTGTGTGTGTGTGTGTTTGTATTCAGACATTTAAGTTAGTGATGGGGTGGTGTCGGTGTGTCTGTATATGTGTGTGTGTGTGCAGGAGGGGGTGGTGGTGGAGGAAATTCATTTGTGGCCGGAGAACACAGAAGACAAATTGAGGAAGTGTTGTGCTAATGTGTAGGGGTCAGCAGCAAACACACACAGGTTTCTGACTGACTGCCACTTGGGTGGCCTGCTTGCTCTCTCTCTCTCTCTCTCTCTCGCTCACCCACGATCAGCCCTCAAGCCATGAAGCCACCCAGCTACTCAGCCAACCCCCTAACCCAGAGCTGAGACTCCACCTCACCTCTCTCTGCATCTGTGTATGTCTATGTATCGTACATTTGTCTCCACCATCCATCCAAGCCATCTATCTATATGGTTCCTAAAATTTTCTGCATTCTCCCCCTCAGGGCTCAGCAGCAGTAAGATATCATCGACCCACACAGACTATCTCAGAAACGTGTTCACATTTAATTTTGCTTTAATATTCCACCAGTCGAACTCTTTGTTTGCACATTTTTGCTCCTAAACTGTGTTGCTGGTTTGGTTCTTAGTCCACGTCTCACTTCATGAATTAACGTTTAGGAAGGTCGAACACTTCTTCCTCAACTTTATCAAACTTTCTCTAGAATATCTTCAGACTTTACTTTGGACAATTTTCACCGCAACTTTCTTCTTCAGTGGAAAATAGTTCCAACAAAAACTATTGCAGTCAGACATTTGGATCTTAGGACTATCCAGAGTAAATGGAACATTTGTTTTGTGAAAAATACACTGCCGCTGAATTTTCAGAAGTAATTTTTCAATACTTTATGCAGCAAAAACAAAATTCAACTAACCTCCATTGCATTCAGGTAATGGAGGAGGTGGATATCTCAAAACGGTGGCCCATAAATCCAAATTCTTCACTGCCAGATACCACTCAAGACAAGTGGAAAAATATGAATTTTGTGTTTTGGGTGAAAATTGGAAACATCCAGCTAATTTTATTTGTGAAAGTGTGTTTTGAAGGCACAAGTGGGACATGAAATAATATATGTCCAGATTAAGCATTTACCTTGACTAAAAGCATCAAATGTGTCTGGGTCCCTTCTCAGACTCGGAAAAACAAACAAGCAAAAAAAAAAAAAAAAAAAGACATCGAGTACGTGCAATCGAAACAGATTTTAAAGTTCATTTTTTGATGTAAAATAAAGTAAGTTGTAAAATGTCACTGCAGATGTGGACGAGATTCTGTATTTATTAATACGCCAGATTTCATCTTTGTTCAAACAAACCTTATGAGCAAATGTGCTGTCAGCACACAAAGTGGATAACTGATGATAATTTGTGCATGAAAATGTTTTATTTTACAGATCACTTCTCCCTGGTGCGAGACAGATTTGTTTGGGATGCATAATTAGATGAAAATCTTCTGTAGAGAGGTCAGAAAATTCCACAAGGCGACAAAACCACAGACCAGCAGACAGCCTGATATACGATCTGTGGCTTGACATCTGATCTCCAGATCTGCAAAGCAAACATGCACATTTGCGTTTGCATGTGTGCACACACACACGCATGTATGCATGCATTCACTCACAGAGGTGTTGGACGGCATTGATTAGTTTGTGCGACAGAGGATTAAGACCAGTCACACACAGGTAAGCCTGCACACATGCGTGCTCATGCAGGAGCAAACACACATATGTGCTTTAAGGCGGGCTCAGGCATGGTGGCGTTGTATTGAGGGGGACTCAGGGGTCTCTGTATAAATATACAAACCTCTACCCAAACACTCCCGGGCTGCCAGATCTCATCATGTGTTTGAAGAGAGAGAGGTCAGAGTGTGAGACCGCTAAAAAGGTTACCAGAGCCAAGACAAAGAGCAAGGACAGAGTGAACCTTAACTGTGGTTTTCATGTTTTCAATCTCAAAACTCAGGTGACAAATTTAGTCTCTCACCTTCACATCTAGTCCCCCCTGTGTGATGAGACTCACTCTGACTCAGATTTTAACTACTTTATAAATGGGAATTACCGTGATAGTGAAAAGATGACAAATTAGCACATGTAGCACTCAATAGGGAAACAACTAAAAGGATGTTACAATTAAGGGTGACGTCAGTAACAATCTTTTTTTTTTCCCCAAACAAAAGTCTGAATTCAATTTGGAATTGAAATACTAAACACTGTGACAGGAGTTGCTCCCAGTAAACACAGGTAAGACGAGGCATGGAAAAGTACTGAACTATGAAGTATTTCAGTCTGTGAGCTAAGGCCACATGTACAGTAAACACAGAGGGAAGACAATTCTGTGGTGGGGCCTAAAAGGTCATATAAAAAACACTTTGTTTCTTTTAGCACTTCATCTTTTCAGCTCGCGACCCACATTTATGGAATGTGCTCTTGTAAAGGAACCAGTCAAATGAGTGCAGTACTCTTTATTTTGTGTTACACCCTGTGGCCAAAAGCAGAAATTAGGTTTTTTTTAAGTTGTTAAAATGACAATGTTTGTTTTGTTGTGTTTTAGGTTGATGGAATTTAAACTTGCGACACATCTAGATACAAACATCTATGAGGCGAGACTACAAGCTATGCCGTGAGTCTGTTCTGTTGGTTGGTAAACAAACAAACAAACAAAACAAAAGCATACTTTACCAATTTAACCCAGCAAGAAAATAGTCAATATGCCACATCAATTAAACTGAGACTTTGAAATGCCATTGCCAACAATGTTTCCAAGATCTTTCAGGAGATGTCTCACTGCTCTCAATCTATTTTAATTGTGGTGGCTGTGAGCCACTCCTCCACTTCATTTGTGCATTGCATTGTGGGAGAAAAGTGTACATCAACAGCCCGCTCAAAGGTTGACCATATTTAGCACGCATACCGTCTGGCTTGAGTTTACTTCATGTAAAGACAATACACTGTATACTCAAAAACCTCTTTATATTCAGAATGTAGTTTGGAACTGGGACACGTTAGATAAAACATGCATGGCACCTGATGCTCTTCCATCCTTGCTGAAGCTTAGAGGGGTTCTCCAGGGATTTAATATTACACTTTTTTGGCAGCGATAAAAGAGTTTGGCACAGCAGAGGCCGAGATATCCTGACTCTAGTATAGGTTAACCAGTAAAAACTTTGGGTCCTATGTTTCTCCACAATGCAACTTCATAGCATCTTTTGTCAGACTCTCGCTACCTAACGCCCCTGTCTGTAACACAGGCTCTCTGTTGAAAAGTTTAAGCTGTACTTAAACTTTATACGACTACATACAATAATAAAAGTTCAGTGGCAGGGTAATTTAAAAAATATATATAAATCATGGATGAAAACCACATTAGTAATTGTGGGAATAGTCATAAAAGCATGTTCAAATGAAAGACTAACAAACATGTAAAGTACATTAAAGACTTAAAGACGGAAAACAACACAACATGATAATCTCTTTCTCTTCTCCACACACACACACACACACCCACACACACAGCAATATCACATAATCAGGCCACAGGAGACAGTCTAAATGACTTCTGCACAGCCACAGACACAATAGGAAACAGAGGACAGTAGATCACACACACACACACGCACATGTACACACAAAGCACCCCCACAGACATCCCTGATCTTCTTCCTTCGTGACTAAGGAACTTCAAACCTGTAATTTAAGAAATGCTCTGCCGAAAGAATGCAATAAATCTTGTGACAGCAAAGGGAGCAGAAAGGGAAAGAAGAGGATAAAAAAAAAGAAAGAAAGAAAAGAGTCAGATGCGAGTCAGTTTCCTCCTCCGCTGTGTTCGTGTGTGAGGGTGGGGTGTCGGTGTTAACTGATACAGGATCAAGCTGGGTGGTCCAGGGCCTACACATACACCATTTCTGTGTACAAATAAACTTAACCCCCACGCCCTCCCACCGCTTTCCCTCTACATCCCTGGTCGTCACAGCTGCAAAGCGTGGACGAGCAAACACCCGTGCACATTCAAACATGTATGAGCCCATCCTCCTAACTCTACCACAGGGTAAACTGGGTCCTGCTATTAGGAGACGGTAATGATCTGATAATAACTAGTGTGGTAGAACAATTACAAAGATCTGAAAGAGATGAAGGAAGAACAGAAAAACAAAAAAAACACAGACAAACTGATCCATGGGTTAAAGCCGACCTTTCTTTATTTGTACACAATGTACCCCAGAAAAAAAAAAGCCTAATGGTGAAAGAGTGTGTGGAACCATCCAGGCTTCTGATTGGGCGGTCAGCTGGTTAATTAGTTGTCCTCTGTGTTTTGCTGCTCTCTGAATGGTTAATGAGGTGATGCCCACTCCTTCCCCATGGGAGCTAGATCTCCATCAGCTGGTCTGTTCCAACGATGACCTCGTTAGTCCTCTCAGCTGAAGAAGAGAAAGAAATTTATACACCGACAGAAAAGATTGTATCAAAGGCAGGTATTACTGTTACCTGACAGCTCTGGTAATCTTTGTGTTCTGAACAGAACTCAAAGAAAGCTTTTATGATTCCCTTAGAGATGAAAACGTTCTTAGATCCTTCAGACCCACTTAAATCTAGATTATCCTCAAACGGATGCATGGTGATCAAGTGACAGTTAAAACATGCTGTATATGCAGCTTGTGGACAAATAATTATTCTGTCCATACCTTGGCCCAACAAGATGTTTATCATTTCCTGCTACTCTGCATGGCCCCATTTCAGAATTAGAATGGATTACAGTTAACAGTTTTTATTAGACACCCTGTTCATAGGTATAAAAACAAATATGGCAAACACAATCGATAACAAGAACTTCTCACGCAACACATCTCAAATTCACGCCAGCCATGATGGGGTTGGGCCTTGCAATTCACTGTGCTATTGATCAGAATCAGAGAAACTTTATTGTTAATCACAAGACAATAGAAATGTTGTTCTGGATGTGGCCCACACAGAGTAAAAACAAACAAAAATCTTACTCCACCCAAATAATAGCTACAATGTGACTAGCTTCTGACGACATTTGCAGCTGTGTTGTACTCTTTTTGTGTTTTATTGTGTAAATACTGTTGTTGTAGATGACAGGACCATACCACTGGTTTTGCACTGTTTATCCTATTAATGATGTAAACAATGTGTGATTTATGATCATCCAAAAAAAAAAAAAAGATCCCTCAAGGATACATATAATCCAAGAACACTACATGTATACTTTATTGATAAACAAGTGTATCATCTGCGAGATTTGAGAGTTTGCAGCCAAACAGAGTTGCATTTTTGGGCTGAGTTTCGTCAACTACATCAACAGGGAGAGTTTTCGAAATTGCTTTTTCCTCGCAGCTTTATTACCGCACGCAGTTTACGCCGCTTTTGCCAAGAATGTAAAGGAAATTAAAGCTTTACTGTAATACTCATTAAGTCATTTCTGCGTATTAATTTTGATACCACACTCAAATTAATGGAAAACAAAGATTGCCTGGGAGCAAGGAAATAAATGTATACGCAATTTGTAGTTAATGGGCTACAACATGCATATCCCCTGTACGGTCTTCTTTGAGATGACTCCCAGAATACACAGTGTGGTAAGGCTTAGGTCACGCTGGCTGCTACCTGAACCTCACTAAAAGAAATACACGATGCTTGCAACTAAGTCTGCTGGCATTTTCTCACTGTCCTCCTCAACTCCAACCCAGTTCGGCATGAGGAGAGCAGTCGCAACTCCTCCCTACATCCCTCCATCCCCGAGCACCAGTGCTGATCCAAAGCAAACGGTGGAAGAGAGTAATGTTCCATCCACACAGACAGGTTTTAGTGTGAAGGAATCTGTTGCTCAGAAGCAGCTTATCCTCTGCTGTGTGTGTGTGTGGAGGGGACGACAAATGGAGCATGGGACAGCAGGAGAGGGAAGGAGAGGGAGTGACTGAAGAGAAAGGGAGGAAAAGTTACTGGGCTTGGGCCCTTTGATTTGTCAATAACTAACAGTCATTATATGAATAAAGACCACATGTATTCACATATACAAAGTAAGGACAGAAAATAGCCATAGGTTCATAAACAAGATTCTGATTTGTTCTGCAAGCCCTTATTCTGCGCAAACATAGTTAAAAATATCAGGTAAACACTTAAATTTAACCAGGATGCGTCATTAGATCAAAGAACAGTGTGGTCTGTGAGGGAGGCTGATGGAGAAATGGTGTGCTTTTGTCTATATATGCAGCCACAGCACAGGTATGTATCTTATAAATATCAGCACCTGATTAAACCTGCATGTGTGTACTTTGTCTGTGACTGAATGAGTGTGAGGCTAGCTGTCAGGGTGGTCCTTAGCTGCTAAGAGCTTCAGCAGTAGAGTGGGTGTGTAATGTCTTTAGCAGCCCATGGTCAGCCGCTGAGATTAGTGGCAATTCTGTGCTTCTTCTAACAGCACAATAGAAATGAAAAGAGGGAGCGGGTTTATAATTAGCACAGTGTATTATGTAGAATAATTCGATAACTCCGATTTCATTGAGAAAAACTGATAGCCAGATTGGCAGACAGCGATTCTATCAAAACTGTTGTGTTATGCTTGCAGCAGAATGCTTGGACAATGCCAATTATTTCAAATTTACTCAACTTAAGAAACTGCATTGCTCCTTACTGCTCTCACTTCCTGACATGGTGTGTATCAGTATGTTCTGCATAACACACGCTATACACGTGCATCTATGGCCCTAGAGTATGGGAAAGGATGAGGAAAAGAAAAAGAAAACTCTAATGTTTCAGGTTTGTTTTTATTTTTTTTCTTACTCTACTCAGGGTAAACTAGATTTTGATGTGCGCCACATGTGTGGCGGCATATGCCAGAATGTTAATGTGCCAGTTATTTATAATAATGATTCAAGAACCACTAAAATTATATCCCCTGCTGAGTCATGGAAGTAGGGTCATTCCTCTATTGCTCTTCCTGGGGTTTCTCCTAGTTTTGATCTCCTGATAAGGTTTGTTTTTAATGAGGGTTTTCTGTGCCCAAATCGAGAATAAAAATAATAAGGTGCTGAATTCTGAACATATTGTAAAACCTTCAAAAACTTTTATTTTGGGCTATTTTAAGAAAACCTGACTATATACAGTAGAACCATTTTAAAATACCTAAGACAATATAAGGATTTTTGTAAAATAATAATAATCAAAAGGGAGAAAAATCCAATAAAACAAGAGTGCATCTGTGTCTGCGAGATGTTAATGAGACACACAACAAGAGGCACATCAGGAGACAGAGAGATTTACACTCAGAGGCTGATACTTTACAATTGTGTGACTGAACTTTGGCTATACAGTGTATGCAAAACCATTATGCAACCAGGGGTCCAAGTTTCCAGTGTTTAACAACATAATGTTAGCAACTTGGTGCAGTCTCTAACAGAAAAGATTCTGCCAAAAAAAGCTGAAGCCAGATCAGTTTTGTTGCACTGATCGCTCACTGGATGCTCCAGCAAGTCTCAACTGTTTCGAATAGTTTTAGGCGAGTTTAGCTCAAATTCACACTGTTGTTACTTAGAGCACCCTGTTGTTCACTCAATTAGGCTGCTCAGTCTGGTAGCCGAGCTTGCTCTCTCTCTTTCTCTATATGTGCATGAGCGTGTGTGTGTGTCTCTGTGAGTGTGTGTGTGCGTTGGACGTGGCTGGAGGCTGCTGCTGTTGAATTCCGGGTGGTCCTGTTCTGGCCCTGCTCTCTAACCTCTCCATCAATGTGACACACAGACACAGACACACACACGCACGCACACACACATGCACACATGCACACACGCACACAGCTAGCTTTGGGGACAAGAGGATTAAGGAAATTAAAAAAAAAATCTCTGACAAATCTCTCTATCACACAGACTTCAGAATTAAGATACTTTCCTAGTTGGCTCCAACACTTGGCACTTACGGATACCACACACATACATACACCACTTCATCTGAGTCAGCCAGGGAGAAGTCCTTACGGTGGACAAAATAACAGAAACAACAAACCTGGACAATGCAACATTAATTAGTAAAGATGTTGACCTGGGTGGTGTTACATTATAAGGTTTTCCTTCAGTTTTAAGTTGGGGATGCAAAACAGCCGACTTTATTTGAAAGCTTAAAATGCTAAAAGGTACCCACAGTTACCGTAGAAAGAAATTAAATACTGTACTAGGTCAATAGTAAGAGTTGACTTAGCATATTTTTGGGTTATTCTTTAGGTGTGTGTACATGTGCTTCTGTATGTGTGTTAGCCTCACCCTCTGGTTCGATGCGCTGTCCGTTTCCCACCAGACAGTATTTGAGGTCCGCTCCTCGGCCGATAACAGCATTACTACAGATCACACTGCCCTGAATATTACACCTGAAAAAAATAACACACAGTAGTACATGAATCACATTTTTGTTATATTTTTTTATAACTGTGGAAAAAAACACGTTGTTATGTTCACTTATATGACTTTCATGAAAATGCTTCTTGAGGAATAGTGAATACCTTCATCTCAAGGGGTCACAAGCCAAAAATAACTGGAAACCACTGCTTTAAAGGCAGCATTATCACCAGTTTACTATGTACTTCTAACCGAAACTAATGCAGTGATACCTGCAGTAAAGGTTTAGGTTTAGTTTGAACTGTTGTAGAAATGTGCTGATTCAATTTTATAATGATTAAGAGTAAGCCACAAATTAAAACATTATGAAAATATTTTCAGCTGTAATGAACTAAAACATTCACAACCACTCAACAATAGTCCTTTGATAGTTTACGAACTCTTGAGTAATTAAAGATTAATATTTTGCTGGGACGGGTTTCATAATGTTGAAACATTTTCTGTTTGCTCTTCAGGCTACACTGGAGATTCGTACATGCTTCACATTCTGTCTTCTTCTTTGGAGCTTATGTACACACAGACACACACATTGGTACATACACACAGCTAAGAACATTAACACTGGGAGCTGCCCAGTACAACCACAGCTTTCCACTGTTGGCTGCTAACCTTCTCCACTTGCACAGTTGTGGAGTGAGTGCCATGCAGGAGGTAAAACTGACAGTAGAGACATTCAGTCTGTTTCCCCATCAACCATCCTCTCACCTGCTCTGAAGACTCAAATGTCCAATCAGCTGAACTTCATGACATGCCACTATTATACACACCACCGAACAAAAGGTTCAGAACACCCCCTTTTTCCAGCTGTTATTTAAATTTACATAATTCAATGTTGCGAGTGTTTCTGAAATTAAAAGCATATAACAAATAGACGACGGGAGATTTTAAAACCAAGAATCATGGAATCTTCTTGTTGAACTAAATTTCTGACTCGTCCAGCAGTCGAACACACTCGTGACTTTCTTTCAACAACGGAAATTAAATATTGTTCACAAAGTTCAGCTCTACACTGCTGCACGAGTTCCCACAAATGTGCTGCACGTGCAGGTTGATTTCCTTTCACCTTCTGTCCAGTTCATCCAAAACCAGCTCCATGGGTTTAAGTCAGTGAAGCCACTGTCTAGTTCTTTTCTTGTAATGTTTCTGGTCATTATTCTGCTGTAGGATGAACTCCTGGCCAACGAGTCTGTCTTCCTCTGGTCATTTTCCCTGATTCTTCTTTTCTGATAGCAACATACAGAACTACTACCTGCCATACGGTACTGTCCTAATAATTCATCAGAAAGGCACTGCTAAACGTTCAAGGCTTCATTTACTTCAGTTCCTGTGGGAAAGCTGTTAGTTACCCAATTTCTTAATCTCTGACCAGCACTTTATATTAAAGAACAACAGCAGGCCACGCTGTATTCGCATGCGTGTGTATTAAGACGTTGTTGGCTCTGTGCTACAGTCCCACCTGAGCTGGCAGTGCCAACCCACCATGCACACTCACATTCAGCCAAACCATCACCATAAAATTCTTGGAGAAGAGACACAGACAGTCTTGTGTGTCTTGTGTCGACTAATCGTGGAGGACGTGTATGTGTAGGTGTGTGTGGGTTCGAGAATGCAAGTGTGTATGTGTTTCAGTAGCTTGGGGAGCCCGGTGGAGAACACATGTTGATCTTGCCCAGGCAGTGACGCACACACACTTGGCCCTCTGCACCTCACACACAGACAGGTTTGTATTGGCCCATTCTATTCAGGTGGTTAGGCCTGGAGGGAGAGGGAGAAAGGGGTGTGTGTGTGTGTGTGTGTGTGTGTGCGTGTGTGTGTGTGTGTCAGTGACTACCCAGGAGGTGGTGGTGGTAGATGGTGATGGGAGATTACAAGATTCAGGGTTTTGTAACATTAGAGAGAGAGGGAGAGAGAGAGACCACCAAAGAAGCTTCGGAGCTGAAACACCACTAATTACTAACACCAGGGCTCCTCCTTGCCATGACCCCCCCATCCTCCCTCTCTCTCTCTCTCTTACACACACATAAACACACACACACACACGTCAACCCCCACCTTCTGTGCCAACCCCCCCCCCCCTCGTAAAGTTGACCCTTACTATCCCCCTTCCCAAACATGCAGCGCTTTGTCAACAAGCTCTGGTCAGCTCCAAACAAAGAAACTAGAAATGCGAGGGGTTTCTGCGACATGGATGGGGTCTGCTAATCCCCTCATACTGGCTCTTTCTTTCCTTCTTTCTCCTTCCTTCTTATGTCCTCAAAGAAAGAAAAGAAAGAATTGCAATTTCTTTATTGCGTGCTAGCTTGCTTTCCCCTCGCTTCTTTCTTCCCTTCTCCCGTCTCTCTCGTTCTTTCATGCCTTTGTGCGTGCACCTATATGGGCATGATGAGGGTCCCCATGCTGGCTGGCTGGGGTCCCTGAAAGGCTTAAGAAGAGATGGAGAGAGACAGAAAGAGAGAGAGAGAGAGCAAGAGAGGAGAGAGATGGCGTTGAGGCCTTGGTGGAAAGAAAAGAGAGGGAGGAGTAAGAAATTGAGATAAAAGAAAAGGAGCCCGTGAATGAGTGCATTAAAGTCTCTTTCCTCCGGAGTTTCTGGCAGAGAGACTGAGCAGATCAATCTACATGCTAATTCTACAGTAGCTAATAGCGTTCTCTGTACAATCCTCTTTTGTTGCAACAAAGCAGTCAATTTTGATCACTTAAACTACTGGCTACAGTTGACACCAATCCTGATGTGCAGTAATGCTGCTAATCGTGATGCATCACTATTCAGACTGGCTTTTTTTTTTTTTTTTTGCACTCCCCAAGTGAAAACGATAACGTGGCATTTACAGTGTCCGCCACGTCCAGCACTGACCCTTTACGTTTTCCTCAACAAAGTTGGAAATGTTATTCCTACCCAGTTCACTGGGCTGATATCTCACTTAAAAAAGTTGCAATGATGTAAATCCTCAACTGCTGAGGAGTAAAGAAGAAAGGCTGCACATTTGTACAGCTTCAAGCATATCATATGGCTGTGTCTGTTTCCTGTTATAAATGCTGTCAAGCAACAGCATTAGATGGAAAAGGAGAAGCAAGTTATTACTTTTTTTTTTTTAAGATGTAACCACATTATGTTTGGCATGCCCTTAAACCTCACTGGTGAGTAATTACAAACTCAAATTTAACTCAATTTTTAACTTAATAAATTCTTAATAGATTATCAAAATGGAAACAGGCACATGTTTTGGCATTTGATTAGCTGGTGCTGATGGAACAGATCAATAAATAATTCCAGAACTACTTAACTTTTTTCAGTGGCTCAGACTTTTGATGTCCTTTCAAACCCACATAGTATTCCACAAATTCCATAACCAGTGGGATCCTGGGTATAGGTGAGCAAACTAGAGGCTAAATGAAATATATGGATGTTGTCTGTTTCACTTCACCAGCTCTGTGTTTGTTTGGAACTGGTCTCTGGCTGGTTGCACACCAATAGATGCATTGTTAACTCAGCAATCCCTTTTTGACCCCATAGAGCTCGGAAAACAAAACCTGTTACACCTCCCACCCACAGACACACACATACTCAAGCATCTGCCTAACACACAAGCACAGTCTATGTGCACATAGCAGCACAGAGAAAATTCAATGGAAATATATGCAGTGAATGAGGATGTGGGCATACCACAGCTTTTATTTGCAAAAATCAAGCGGTGTTAACAGAAGCAGACAGAAAATGCTCAGTAGTGCGTAAAAATATAAAAATGTGAAAGGAGATTAAAGATGTTCATTACAAGTTTTTCCTGGCAACATAAAGAGGAGTCATTATATTTGGAAATCTTTGATTGCTAATTACCGTTCTGTCACACTCAGTATGCATGTGCTAACTGAGCACCTGCGAAAAGCTGATGAGAGGATTAAAACTTTAACTCATAAACATGCCTCAAAGGTGAAATTCCTTTTCAGGCTAAATTAATGTGTTCGCAAAAGCACTTCAAAGTACGTGTCATCAACGAGTGTGTGCATGTGTGCGTTTGTAGAGATGTGTGTGTTCTCACCCCTCCTCGATGGTAACCCCGTGCATGATGATAGAGTTGGTGACTTTGACCTTTTCTTTTATAGTGGTGGAGATCCCGATAGTGGACCTCTTTATGGAAGTCTTATCCGCTACCTGGCACAGGGCTCCAATCATACTGTCTGATCCCATCTGAGGACAGAGCAAATACACCCACACACAAACAGAAATATTACTCAGGCAGAGACACATACACAGGCCTGTACAATGATTATTAAGTGTAAATTAGCTGAGAGAGATAAAAAGATACAGAACAATGATAAAAAAAAAATTACTAATTAAGAAGAAAATGCAATATAACTGAAATCTGAGCAAATTTAACTATGGCTAGTGAACTGACCAATGATACTTCTAATACATTATTCTTACCTGACATCTCTCAGAAATGACAGCAGATGGATGGACTGCTGGCTCCTCAAACAGCTTTGGGGCCTGGTAGGGAGAAGATAAAAGGGAGAGGGACATGAGATTAAAAGCCGATGGAATAACAGAAAGATTAAATCAAACACTGAAAGATTGATTAGAATAATTTCAACAATCCCTCTGATATAATTGGGCCTTTGGGCCAAGTACACAACATTCAAATAAGTGGACCATGAGTTAAAGATTTTTTTTTTTTTTTTGGTTAAACTGCTCTTAACAAAAACCCTCGATGGAGCAGGCTAATCTCTGACTCACCAGTCGGTTTGCCTCTATGTAAGCAGCCAGAGTGCTGACGCGGTAGCACAGGCTCTGGTCCACAATGTGAACATAGCAGCGTAGCTTTCCTCCATGGTACGCCTCGCTCATGTCACCGTGATGGTCGTTCCAACAGGACCGCTCCTGGGCCAGCTGGAGGAGAGGCTCGTCCCGTGATGAGATGAGGAGCTCTGGGATGCAAAGAAGAGAAGCAGGTAGAGCAGTGGTGGGAGTAAAAATGATGATACATGATGATGATTCTGTTCTGGGGGACATGCCTTGGGATGGACAGTCGTCCTTTTTTTTTTTTTTTTGTCAATGCTGATGGCTTATGATCACGATCCATAGCTATTTTAAACAGCTTATAGTGCTGTGGTTGTTGAGTGTTGTTTTTCCTCTGATGTTGCTGTACGAGGTAGTGATGTCTCAGTGCAAACACTGACCGTGGTTTGTAGAGGAATCACTCTTTTTCTGGTTCTGATCCTCTGCGTCGTCTTTGATTTTCTGACTGTTGGTGGTTTTGGAAAACTGCTTCCGCACCAAGTACGGCACCAACTCGCCACGGATTGATGAGATGGACCTGCGATAAAACAAAAGGAAAGATGTAATAAGACTTAAACATACCACAAATGTGAAGCATCCCAACAGTAAGTTCGTATGCATGAAATGGTACATGAATAAACAAGACAATGGATTAATAAATCAGTGAATGACTCCTGTAATGAGCTACTTTCAGTATTCATATGGTGCCCTGCATATAAAACACAAAAAGAACCGCTCAGATGATATATGCATCTGCTGTGACTTTGCTTTGACTTTAATGAAAACTTCTGCTGTATTCAGTTCCTCCTTAACTGGTGACGTCCTTGGCAAATGCTTGGCTAGCATTTGAGATCCATTTTTATTTTTTTCAGAGAGGAAAGGGCCAAGGTTGTGCCAGAAAAAAAAAAGCCAAACTGAATAAATAGATTTATTCATGTCATTTAGCTCTGCAGTTCAAGATCACACACTACTGCATGCTGCATCCACAGTGCATTACTATGTTGGTAATGCAGTCATTTACAAAGTGACACGATTAATGTTTAATTAGAACTGACCATTTATTCAGGCACTAGAATAACAACAGATCCTAGTGAAACTGCAGTAAAAGCAAGAAGAGAGTTACAGAATGCTATGTGTGATCATTATGATTGAGTAGATAGTTAATAAATGTGTTAAATATCAGTGACAATTTTCACCTTAGTCCCTCATGAGGACTGTTAAAACAAAAGCAGAAGCTGAACCATGCTTTCAAGTCTGTGTAAACCTGGAGGTAATTTCCCCATCTTAATTTCTTTTTCCTCTTCTCAGCACTGTGCTGTGCTCGGTGTTGCTTTCCGCTGCTCTCCGCCACCCCGTGCTGCCCCCCCCACCCCCACTTGTCCTCTCTTACTTTCTTTTAAAGGGAGATTAGAATTTCCATCTGAATGACAGGAGAAAAACAACAGTTACTCTGTCCATTTCTCTCCTTAAGCAAGAGACAGAGAAAGAGCATGGAAGAGAAAGGAAGAGAGACTGAGAGGAGCTGTGAAAGAAAGTCCAAGAAAAGAGCTGGAGAAAGAAATGAGTCATCTAACAAGAGAGATGATATATGGTAGCGGCGGAGGGTGCGTTAGTGATGCAATGATGTCAGATTTATATCTGCACCTCTATCGCAATGAAAGTGTACCCCTCGCCTTAACCAAAAAAAAAGAAAAAGAGATCGTGTATAGCTGTGGGATTTGTGTTTGTTAGCTTGGCTTCAGATTTATTTATGTGTGTACCAAAACTGGTACTGTGAGGACACAGTGCATTCAAAATGGCTGTAATTTGACCATGGGTAAGAACAGATTTCCACCATCGAACTTTCAGTCTGGCACCCACTTTCAGTGGGGACCCTGTCCTTGCGTGTCAGCGAGGACTCATCACCACCCTATTCTGAGAAGTTTGCCACCATGCTGTTCCTAAGCTTGCAGCCTGGTCTGTAGTCCATCTGGATCCAGTCCTGCTGTTATCAAACATGCCTGATATTTTCATAAGCAGTCTTGTAATGCAGTACCTACATCTCCTCTTTAAGTGTGCACCGTTTGCCCATGTAAAGGTAGTAATTATGGTCAGGAAAGGCGACGTTTTGAAATATATTCAGGCAACTATATAATATAATATAATTGTGGCGCAGTATTTTACAACACAAAAATGTAACAATTTCCACTGTGGAGCTTAAGTACGGACTGCACTATCACTGCAGTTTTGGCAGTGCCAAGTGAGTAGCTTTTTTCGAAGGGGCAGCATTGGTGCTGCAATCTTACTACAAGATAAGAAGCAAGCTGCATTTAGATAGAAAGTGAAGTGCTGGAGTGATTCTTCAGTGTCTTTGGCAGGACATGGGCTGAACGAGATCGTCCCCCAACGTCTGCCGTGATGACAAGAAGCTCCAACTTACCAACAAGAAAATTTTTTCCTCTTGGCAATTATGATGCTTCAAAATATTATCTTGAAAGCAGCAGCGTTTGATTTTGAAATGATTAAGATGTTCGATCAGTGTTAGCCCAACCAAGCACAGAGGTTTGTTCTTTATATTTATGAGAACACTGTGATCCTGACTTTTTTTACCCTCCTGTTTAGTTTTATGGAGGAAAGGCTCTGCTTGTAAACCAGGGTGAAAAAGTCTATTATCCCTTGTGAAATTGATAAAAAAAGATCAAGACACTAAAACGAGATCAAACTGACACTAAAACTGTGAAAACTAAAACTGCCCTGTACTGTGAATCAAACCAAATAATGAGGTGACACTGATCCTGAATACCATTATGTCATCACTAATACCAGTTCTTAGTGCAAAAGATGAAACACCTGCAGATATCACAAAGATCTTTTAATTTTAACAGATTCCACCCAGGTATATAGAAGCCGGGCAGCTACAGAAGGCTCTCTGTGACACTGCTTCACTTCAGAGGCTAAAGGCCTAACAGCCTGCCTCAGTGGCACATAGTAAAACAAATTAACACCTCGCTAGAATACCCTGCTAACACGACCTTTCAAAGCCTTACACGCCATATAACCATGTTTAACACTTACTACAGATTAAGCAGTGAACGTGAGTTCATGTCGACGTGACTGTGCGGGTGTTTGTGTGCACTTCAAAGTCTGTTAGTCAGCACTGCTCACACATTAGACATCAACTGGTCATTTAGCAAATTATTTTTTTTTCAAAAATCAGGGCTAAACTATAAAGTGGGATAGCTAATTGTCTATTTACATGCTAATTATTTAGCTAATAGTCTGAAAAAAGAGAAGAACTCACTTGTTTTCTGTGAGAAAGTCCACCACTGCTTTTTTAAGACAGTACAGGTGAGCGTCCACTAGGCCTGTTTTGATGTGCATCCTGGGATGTCTGCGGGCAAAAGAGAGAAACGGACAGAGAAAAAGAGACAGACAACATCAAAATCATCCTTTCATCAAGCTATCTTCCTTTGCAAAAACACCCACACAGCAGTAAAGTAAGATTTGTGTCAATTTATTCTATATGACATTTTTGCACACAAAATGGAAATACCTGATGCAATGAATGGATAAATCGGAATATTTTATCAGAATATGCATTTTTGGAGTCCCAGCCGCACTGCGTGCATGCACCACTTTCATGACAAACAGCTAAACCTTGGCTGCTACCTGGAGAACAATTTGCTTTGATTCTTTTCATTACCTGCTGTTTTTATGTTTTACGTTTGCTTCTCATTTACTGAAACCCCTTTTAATTTACCTCCGCTTTGCACATAGGACAGGAACATCTGATGAAAGCCAGACACGGCCTTAGGCTTACATGAAAGTCAGAGAACAGTGACATCTGTCTATTGTCCTCTGTCAGCCACCGTAGATGTCGCCCCATAGAGTTGCTGCCATGAGACAGCTGCCAGCAAGAAAGGTTTATGTTGATTGCAGGGCCACATGCACTCAAGACACACACTCACCCACCCATGCATTCACTCATTCATTCACACATGGACACACAGTTGAGTATGAACATGTGACATTTACGAAGCGATAGCCAAAGAAAACCATTTCATCCTCCAGGGTTCAATAAACAAATCCGCCCTCACCCCTTCATCCTCTGACTACCTATCCTCCTCTTCCTCTGCCCTTTCAATCACTACATAATAAAAACTGCAGGGTGCATTGTTCCTAAAAGGACCATACCGGTGCTTTTACATGTTTTAGCCCATTTACTACAAATCACATATTCCTTCTATTACCACTAACCATTTTTCAAAGTGTGCTGTATTTTTAAAGATTTTTTAAGTTGTAAAAGCAAATTGATTTGAAAAGTCTGTGTCTCATTACCACACAACAATAACGTAACTTTGACAAAAATTAAAAGCAGACATGAGGCTCACTGTTCACAGTGATGCCCAGATCTCAGCAAGTCGATTTATTATTCCACACTAAAATGAACAGAAACTCAGAAACTAATAGCTCCCTGGAAAGCAAAATAAATAATTATGCTACATACAGACAAGTTGGGCTGTAACAAAAAAAAAAAAAAAAAAAAAAAAAAAAAAATAATAAAAATCAAAATTACACTTTTCCTTCTACCAATAAAGAGAATCTGTGGTGTGGTGTGTTTCACTAAAGTCTTCCTGCCAACAAGTCTCAATATG